>CM070791.1:7663856-7722703 GCA_036346955.1 Dipus sagitta | reverse complement strand
TAAGGCCTGGGGAGACATTATCATCATTTTGCTACAGAAGCAGTATGGTGAGTGACTTTATCATCATCTTCCAGATGTGGCCTTTGGGACATGATCATCACTGTATTACAAGTGAGGCCTAGGGAGACATGATCATCCTTGTGCTATAAAAGCGGTATGGGGAAAAGACTTTAATATCATTATTTTATAGATGTGGCCTGGGGAGACATGATCATCATTGGGTTACAGATGAGGTCTGAGGTGACTTGACCATCATTGTGTTACAAATGAGGCATGAGGAGACATGATCTTCACTGTGTTAGAGGTGAGGCCAGGGGAAGCATGACCATCATTGTGCTACTGAAGTGGTATACTGAGATGACTTTATCATCATTATTTTACAGATGTGGCCTGGGAAACATGATCATTACTGTGTTAGACATGAGGCCTGGAGAGAAATGATCATCATTTTCTTACAGACGAGGCCTAGGGAGATATGATCATCATTGTGCTACAGAAGTGGTATGATGAGATGACCTTATCACTATTATTTTACAGATGTGGCCTGGGGAAACAGGATCATCATTAGATTGCAGTTGAGGCCTGAGTATACATGATCATCATTTTGTTAAAAATGAGGCCTGCTGGGTGTGGTGGCACACACCTTTAGTCTCAGCACTTGGGAGGCAGAGGTTGGTGGATCACCATGAGTTCGAGGCCACTCTGAGACTACATAGTGAATTCCAGGTCAGCCTGGACTAGAGCGAGACCCTACCTCAAAACACCAAAGGGGAAAAAAAATTAGGCCTAAGGAGACATGATCATCATGTTGTTACATGTGATGGCTAAGGAGATATGACCATCATATGATTACAGATGAGTACTGGGGAGTCATGATCATTATTGTGTTACAGGTGAGGCCTGGGGAGACTTGATCATCATTGTGTTAGAGATGAGGCCAGGGGAAACATGAACATGATTATGCTGCAGATAAGGCCTGTGGAGACTTTATCATCATTGTGTTACAGATGACGCCTGGGGAGACATGATCATCATGGTTTTACAGATGAGGCCATGGGAAACATGATCACAAATGTGTTAGATTTGAGGCCTTGGTAGCCTCTATAATCATTGTGTTAGAGGTGAGGCTGGGAGTGACCTGAATATCATTGTGTTACAGATGAGGCCTGGGGAGACATGATTATCATTTGATTACAGATGAGGCCTAGGGAGATTTCATCATCACTGTGTTCCAGATGAAGTCTGGGGAGACATGATCATCATTGTGTGACAGAAGTGGTATGGTGAGATTACTTTATCATCGTTATTTTACAGATGTGGCTGTTGCAGTCAGGTTCGCATTGCTGGTAGAAAGCACCCGACCAAGAGCAGCTTGTGGGAAAAAAAAGGTTTATTTTGGCTTACAGGCTGGAGGGGAAGCTCCATGATGGCAGGGGGAATGATGACATGTGCAGAGGGTGGACATCGCCCCCTGGCCCACATAAGGAGGACAACAGGGACAGGAGAGTGTGCCAGACACTAGCTAAGGGGAGCTGGCTTTAAATCCCACAAGTCTACCTCCAACAATACACAATCTTCAGGATGCTTTAATTTCCAATTGCTATCAGCTGGGGAACCTAGCATTCAGAACACCTAAGTTTATGGGGGAAACCTGAATCAAACCACAACAGTGGCCTACGGGACATGATTATCACTGTGTTACAAATGAGTCCTGGGGAGACATGAATATCATTTGGTCACAGATGAGGCCTGGGGGGATATGACCATCACTGGGCTACAGATGAGGCCTGAGGGGATGACATGATCATCTTTGTGTTTCAGAGGAGGCCCAGGGAGACATGTCCATCATGTTGTTACAGATGAGGCCTGGGGAGACATGATTATCAATGTGTTAGAATTGAGGTCTGGGGAGACCTGATCATCATTGTGTTAAGAGTTGAGGACTGGGGAGACTTGATCATCTTTTTGTTACAGATGAGGCCTAGGGAGACATGATTATCATTGTGGTACAGAAGTGGTATGGTGAGCCAACTTTATACTCATTATTTTACAGATGTGGCCTAGGGACCATGATCATCACTGTGTTATAGATGAGGACTGGGAAGACATGGTCTTCATTGTGTTACAGATGAGGCCTGGGGAGACTTCATCATCATTGGGTTACAAATAAGGCTGAGGAGACATGGTCTTCACTTGGTTAGAGATGAGCCCTGGGGGACAAGACCATAATGTTGTTACAGATAAGGCCTGGGGAGACTTCATCATAATTGTGCTACAGAAGTGGTATGGTAAGACAACTTTATCATCATTATTCTACAGATGTGGCCTTAGAGACAAGATAATCACTGTGTTACAGATGAGGTCTTGGGAGACATCATCCTCACTGTGTTACAGTGTGTTACAGATAAAACCTGAAAAGTCCTGAAAATGACCAATATCTATCGAAGCAACGCATGGTCTAACCTACTTAGCAGCAAATCACTTGTGATGCCCACACAAGTGCAGTGGTGGCACACAGCCATGGTGGGGAACCAACTGCTCTCAATTTGGCTAACTGATCCCCTCACTGGTATGGGACCCATAGCTGGAGCTGGGAAACAAGTCAGAACCAGATCCAAACATAAGCCCACTATCCAATATCAAGCCACCATCAATTGTGGGCTACAAGAGGGCCTACACCTATTAAATTCTCTATTAAAAAAAAAGTAAGGGTTATCTCATTTGTCCTGGTGCTAACTTACTCTCTGTTGGAGAATCTGCTTCTCTTTTTCAGATAGATGTAGATCCTAAGGAGAGAGCCACCCCATCATACCTCGAAAGGGCCCCGGCTGAAACTAAGAAAAATTGGAGAAACAAGCAAGGGGGCTGTTTTCCTGATGAACCAGATACCAGCACAAGGGGGAAGGAGATCAGCACAGAGAAAAATCAACTCCTACCAAATCAGAGAGCCAGAGCCTCAGAGGCCCCCAACACCTCATCACTGAAGCAGACCAAAAATGAACCCAACATGGCTCAGGGAAATTTGCGGAAGAGGGGGCGGAAAGAACGTCAGAGTCACATGTTGGGTCATGATATGCAGAGACATTTAGCTTACCCATAACTGTGGGCTAACTCCACAATGCATGACCCGTATACCTCAACAAGGAGGGGCCAAGGGGAGGGGGTAGGTCACGGATGAGCCTAATAATGGACCAAACTGACTGTATTTGCTGAATACAGAACTGACTAATAAAAAAAAATGTAAAAAAGTAAACAAAAAAGAATATATATCAGAATATATATCAGAAACCTATGTGAAAACCTATAGAGAAAACTTCAAAGCATTCCCTGTACAATCAGAATTAAGGTAAGACTCAATACAGTGCTCAAACTTTTAGCTTGAGCAGAAGGGTTAATGAATCACTGACCTCAGACCACTGATCTCAGTAGACCATAAAACTTCCCTGGACCATAGCATGATAAGTGGCTTCTGTTACAAAGAAAGCTCATAGTTCGCAGATCAGGCCTCAAAACTATCAGGCACCTGTGCCAGGGTCCAGCCCTGGCTTGAAGCAGGGTCCCCGAAGAGAGGTGTGAAAGGGAGCAGTGCAATAATGACTCAAAGTCAAGTTCTGGTGCAAGCCGACAGGCTAATGCTGAAGGCAGCTGAGTTTCTCCATCTCTCTCTCTCTACTTATCTCTGATCCCCTCTCTGCTTTTCTCTCTCTGTTCTCTGCTCTGCTCTCTGCCTCTCTCTCTGCTCTCCTCTCTCCTTCTCTCTCTGCTCTGCTCTCTGCTTCCACAGCTCTTAGCCCCAGTCTTTTATTTTCTGAGCATGTCATGCAAGAACAAACCTCAGAAAAGGTACAGTTTCACAGAATTCATAGAAACATTTTGCTATTTCTTTACATCAAACAATCCCATAATTATTTACCTCAAGTACAGCTGTCAGGCCCCTATAATGATTAGCTATTTTCAAACTTTCCCCAGGCATGTGCGGTCAAGCACTTGCGATTTCCTGAACTCCTACTTTCAATTACTACATTAAAGGTGAGAGACAAAACAACTACAAAATTGGGCTTCCCACAGTTAATCACTGATCCAATAGATCCATTTATCTCTCAATCATTTATTTTGAATTTTCCTTCTCAGGTCTCTCCAATACTTAGATTTTGGTCCCCCCAATTGAACTCTTTCTGACTTCTGTTGTTTTCCTGTAAGGATTCTTGGTAAAGAGTCATAGTTTGCTGCAATTGCCACCATTCAGAAAAAATTAGTCATAGAACAATTTTTACATTGTTCCAGGAGGTTCATTGTTTTCCCCTAAGTGTACTGTACTCCATGCCTGACTTTCTTTAAGGCCTTTAAGGAAAACAATGATCTCTGACCCATTTTCTTGTTTTTCCAATTCTGTGCCAGATCATCTTTCAGATACATTGACCAACACTTCATAAACACCAATTTTTACTGGAAAAGTAAACTTAGAGATTGGTACACCAAGTGAAAGACAGAGAAAGACAAACATTATACAGAAAACCACAGATATCTGTAGCATAGAGAGCCAAAGATTTTTCTATAGAGGGGCCACATTGGACTTCAAGGAAGAGACAGCTGGGCTGGAATGGTGTCATGCAGCTCTTCAGCGCTCGATTCCTAGTGATCCTGAAAAGGCATGTTTGCCGTCTCTGGCAACAGTGTTTCTAGGGAGGAAGCGGACCATGTATCATCACAGTGGATAGCATCATATTGGTTCTAATGACATGTTCAGCCCTGTCTTTGTACAGTACCTGGCATCACAGTGATTCTAGTGAGAGTCAAAGATGTGCCTCTTTACAACGGATGGCATCACAGTGGTACTAGTGAGGACCAAGCCTGTGTCTCTTCACAGGGATAGTTTCACATTTGTTCTCAGAGGACCTAGGCTGTGTCTCCTCACAGTGGATAGCCACAGAGTGGTTCTAGTGAGAGACCAGGCAGTTTCTTCTCACAGTGAAGGGCATGAATCTGGTTCTTGTGAGAGCCCAGGGCTTGTCTCCTCACAGTGCATGGCATCACAGTGGTTCTAGTGAGTGCCCAGGCCATGTCTCCTAACAGTGGATAGCATCACAGTGGTTGCAGTGAGAGCCTGGCTATACTTCCTCAAAGTGGATGGCATCACTGTGGTTCTAGTGAGAGCTCAGGTTTGTCTCCTCACAGTTGATGACCTCACAGTGTTTCTTGTGAGATCCCAGGATGTGTCTCCTTTTAGTGGATGGCATCACAGTGGTTCTAGTGTGAACCCAGGCCATGTCTCTTAAAAGTGATATCATCATAGTGGTTCTACTGAGAGCTTAGGTCGTGTATCCTCACAGTGGATGGCATAAGTGTGTTTGCCTTTGGTGCCCAGGCTGTATCTCCTCAAAGTGGATGGCATCACAGTGGTTCTAGTGAGAGTCCAGGCCATGTCTCCTCACAGTGGATGACATCACTGTAGTTGCAGTGAGAGCCTGGTTGTATCTCCTCAAAGTGGATGGCAACATTGTTGTTCTCGTGAGATCCCAGGCCGTGTCTCCTCACAGTGGATGACATCACACTTTCTAGGAGAGGCTGCTCCCTGTCTCCTCATACTTCATTGCTTTACAGTGGTATTAGTGAGAGCCAAGTCAGTGTCTCCTTACAGTGATTGCATGACAGTGGATCTAGTGAGGACCAAGGTGATGTCTCCTCAGAGTGCATGACATCACAATGGCTATAATGAAAGCTCAGACCATGTCTCCTTACAATAGATGTCATCACAGTGGTTTTGATGAGAGCCCAAGATGTGTCTGCTCAAGTTGGATGGCATCACAGTGGTACTGTTGAGGACCCAGGCAGTGTCTCCTCACAGTGGATAGCTTCACAGTGGTTCTAAGTTGGACCCAGGCCATGTCTCCTCACAGTGCACGACATCACAATGGCTCTATTGAGAGCCCGGGCCATGTCCCCTCACAGTGGATGGCTTCACAATGGATTTATTGACTGGACTGGCCCTGTCTCCTCATGGTAAATGTAATTACAGTGTTTCTAGTGAGTGCACAGCCATGTCTCCTCACAGTGCATGGCATCATAGTGGCTCTAGTGAATGCCCAGGCCATGTCTCCTCACAGTAGATATCATAACAGTGGTTGTAAGAAGGACCTGGTCTCTGTCTCCACACAACAGGTGACATCACAGTGATTCTAGTGAGAGTCCTATATGTGTCATCTCACAATGGATGGCATCACAGTGGTCCTAGTGACAGGCCTGGCCCTGTCTCCTCACAGTGCATTGCATCACAGTGGTTTTAGTGAGAGCCCAGTCAATGTCACCTCACATTGAATGGCATGACAGCGACCCTACTGAGGACACAGATGATGTTTCTTCAGGGTGAATGACATCACAATGGCTCTATTGAGAGTCCAGGCTGTGTCTCCTCCCAGTACATGGCATTAGAATGGTCCTAGTGAGAGCCCAAACCATATATCCTCACAGTGAATGGCATCACAGTGGTTCTAGTGACAGGCACGTACCTGTCTCCTAATAGGCCCTGTCCTGTCTCCTCACAGTGAATGTCAACACAGCAGATCTAGTGAGAGCCAAGCCAACGTCTCCTCACAGTAGATGCCATCACAGTGGTTCTAGGGAGGACCTGGCCTGTGTCTCCTCATAATGGATGGCATTACAGTGGTTCTAGTTACAGGCCCAGAACTGTCTCCTCATTCTGCATGTCAACACTGGATCTAGTGAGAGCCCTGGTCATGTTTCCTCACAATGGATGCCATGACAGTGGTTCTAGGGAGGACCCAGGCTCTTTCTCCTCATAGTGGATGACATCACAGTGGTTCTAGTGACAGGCTTGGCCTTGTCTCCTCATTGTGTGTGGCATCATAGTGGTTCAATTGAGAGTCTAAGCCATGTCTCCTCACAGTGCATGACATATCAGTGGCAATTGTGAATTCCCAGGACATGAGTCCTCACAGTGGACTTCATCAAATTGGTTCTAGGGAAGACCTGGGCTCTGTCTCCTCACAATAGATGGCATCACAGTGGTCCCAGTGAGAACCCAAGATGTGTCTCCTCACAGTACAAGGTACCACAGTGGTACTAGTGAGGACCCAGGCTGTGTCTCCACACAGTGTAGAGTTTCACAGTGGTCCTAGGGAGGTCCCAGGCTGTGTCTACTCACAGTGGATGCCATCAGAGTGGTTCTAGGGAGGACCAAGGCTGTGTCTCCACACGGTATAGTTTCACAGTGGTCATAGTGAGGACCCATGCTGTGTCTCTTCACTATGGACAGCATCACAGTAGTTCTAGTGCGAGCCCAGGCCATATCTCCTCACAGTGAACGGCATCACAGTGGATCTTGTGAGAGCTCAGGCAGTGTCTCCTCACAGTGGATGGCATCACAGTAGTTCTATTGAAAGGCCCAGCCCTGTCTCCTCACATTGCATAGCATCACAGTGGCTCATTATTGTGCTACAGAAGTGGTATGTTAAGACAACTTTATCATCATTATTCTACAGACGTGGCCTTGGAGACAAGATAATCACTGTGTTACAGATGAGGTCTTGGGAGACATCATCCTCACTGTGTTACAGATAGAACCTGAAAAGTCATGGTCATGACTGTGTTACAGATGAGGCCTGGGGAGACATGATCATAGGTGTTTTATGCTGTTTGTTTGTTTTTGTTTCCATTTTCTTCATGGTCTGGTCTCAATCTGGTACAGGCTGACCTGAAATTAACTAAGTAGTCTCATAGTGTCCTCAAACTCACAGCAATCCTCCTACCTCTGCCCCCACAGAGCTGGGATTAAAGGAGTGTGCCACCACCCCTGTGATCATCCCTGTTTTACAGCAGAGGCTGGGGGAGACATGAATGTATTACAGATGAGGCTTGTGGGGATGAATTGATCACCATTTTGTTGAAGATGGGGCATGGTACCATGATCATCATGCTACAGACAAGGCCTAGGTAGACTTGATCATCATTGGGTAACAGATGAGGTTTGGGAAGACTTTATCTTCATTGTATTATAGATGAGGCCTGGGGAGATATGATCATAATTGTGTTACAAATGAGGTTGGGGGGGACATGATTTTCACTATGTAAGAAATGAGGGCTGGGAGGACATGATCATCATTTTGCTACAGAAGTTGTAGGGCGAGATGACTTTATCATCATGATTTTACAGATGTGGTCTGGGGGACATGATCATCACTGTGTCAAAGACAAGGCCTGGGGAGACATCATAATTGGGTTACAGATGAAGACTCGGGAGACATGATCATCATTGTATTACTGATAAGGCTTGGATAGTCACTGTCTTTACTGTGTAACAGATAAGGCTTGGGGAGGCATGGTCATCAGTGTTTTGTTTTGTTTTTCAGTTTTTTTTTTTTTTTTTTGAGGTAGGGTCTCTATCTGGTTCAGGCTGACCTGGAATTAACTGTGTAATCTCAAGGTGTCCTCAAAGTCACAGCAATCCTCCTACCTCTGCCTCTCAAGTGTTGGGATTAAAGGAGGGCACCACCATGTCCTGTGATCATTAATGTTTAAGAGAAGAGGCTGTGGAGACATGAACAACATTGTGTTACAGATGAGTCCTGGAGAGACATGATCATCATTTTGTTACATATGAGGCCCTGGGAGTCATGATCATCATTTTGTTACAGATGAGGCCTGTGTAACATGATCATTACAGTGCCACAGATATCATTTTGCTACAGAAGTGGTACGGTGACACAAATTTATCATTATTTTACAGATATGGCCAGGGGGACATGATCATCACTGTGTTACAGTTTAGCACTGGGGAGACATGACCATCATTGGGTTGCAAATGAGGCCTGCAGAGACATGATCATCATTGTGTTACAGATGAGGCCTAGGAATTCTTGATCATCATTGGGTTACAAATGAGGCTGAAGAGACATGATCTTCACTGTATTAGAGATGAGGCCTAGTGAGACCTGATCATCATTGTGCTATAGAAATGGTATGGTGAGATGACTTTATTATCATTATTTACAGATGTTGCCTGGGGAGTGTGATCATCACTGTGTTACATATGAGTCCTGGGGATACATGATCATCATAGGCTTACACATGAGGACTTGGGATATGACATGGTCATCTTTGTATTTCAGATAAGGCCTAGGGAGACATGATCATCATTGTAATACAGGTGAGACCGGAGGAGTCATGATCATCAATGTTTTAGAGAAGAGGTCAGTGGAAACATCAACATCATTGCATTGCAGTTGAGGCTTGTGGAGCCTTGATCATCATTTTGTAACAGATGAGACCTGTGGAGATGACTTCATCATCATTATGTTGCAGATGAGGTCTGGGTAACATGATTATCAGTTCCATACAGGCAAGACCTGAGGAGACTTAATCACTGTTGTGTTACAGATGAGGCCTGTGGAATCTTTATCATCATTGTGTTACAAATGAGGCCTGAAGAGACATGATCTTCACAATGTTACACATGTGGCCTGGAGAGACATGATCATCATTTTGCTACAGAATTGGTATGTTAAGACATTATCATCATTATTTTACTGATGTGACCTGTGTGACATGATCATCACTGTGGTACAGATGAGGCCTGGGGAGACATGATCATCCTTGGTTATCGATGAGGCCTCTGGTGATGACATGATCATGTTTGTGTTTCACATAGGCCTTGGAAGCCATGATCATCATCGTTTTACAGATGAGGCCTGAGGAGACATGACCATCATGTCTTTACAGATGAGGCCAGGGAATACATGATCATTATGATAATACAGATGAGACCTGAGGAGACATGATCGTCAATATCTTAGAGAACAGGCCAAGAGAGCTATGAACATCATTATGGTACAGATGAATCCTGAGGAGAGTTGATCATCATTGTACTACAGATGAGGTTTGAGGAGACATAATCATCAATGTTTTAGATAAGAGGCCAGGGAGACATGAACATCATTGTGTTAGAGATGAGGCCTAGGGAGACTTGAACATCATGTTGTTACAGAGGAGCCCTGTGGAGATATTTTATTCCTTACTGTGTTGCAGATGAGGTCTGGGTAACATGTTCATCCTTGTGTTATAGACGAGGCTTGGGTTGAGTTGATCATCATTGTGTTACAGATGAGGTTTGGGGAGACTTTTTCATCATTGTATTACAGGTGAGGCCTGGGGAGGCATGATCATCACTATGTTAAGGTTGAGATCTGGGGAGATTGATTATTGTGTTACAGATGAGGCCTAAGGAGACATGATCATCATTGCTGTTACAGAAGAATCCTGGGATGACATGATCATCACTGTGTAACACATAAGGCCTTGGTGAATGATCTTTATGGTGCTACAGATGATGCCTGCAGAGACATGATCATCATTGTGTTATACATAAGACCTGAGGAGTCATGATCATGATTGTGTTTCAGATGAGGCCTGAGGAGACATTATCATCAATGTTTTAAGAAGAAGCCAGGGTAGACATGGCCATCGATGTGTCACAGATGACGTCTAGGGGAGACTTTGATCATGATTGTGTTAGAGATGAGGTCTAGGGAGACTTTATCATTATTGTGTTACAGGTGAGGTGCCCAGGGAGACATGACCATCATTGTTTTACAGATGAGGCCTTGGGAGTCATGAACATCATTGTGTTAAGAGATGTGGCCTGGCTAGACATGATCATCATTGTTTTACAAATGAGGCCTGTGGGGATCACTTGATCATCATTTTGTTAGAGCCAAGGCTATGGGAGACATGATCATCACTTTGTTGCAGATGAGACCTGGGGAGACATGATCTTCAATGTGTTAGAGATGAGGTCTGGGGAGACTTAAGCACCATTGTGTTAGAGATGGGGCCTGAGGAGACATGATCATCATTATGTTACAATTCAGGCCTAGGGTGACTTGATCATCATTTTGTTACAGATGAGGCCTGCAGAGATATGATCATTACTGTGTTACAGATGAGGCCTGGGGAGACTTGATCATAATTTTGTTTCAAATGATGCCTGTGGGGGTTATTTGATCATCATTGTTTTGCAGATGAGGTCTGGATAACAGATCATCATTGTGCTACAAACAAGGACTAGGGAGACTTGATCTGTGTTACAGATGAGGTCTGGGGAGGCTTGATCATCATTGTATTAGAGGTGAGGCCAGGGGAGAAGTTATTATCAATATGTTAAGGTTGAGACCTGGGGAGATTGATCATCATTGTGTTATAGATGAGGCCTGAAAAGTCATGATCACCATTATGCTACAGATTATACTTGGGGAGACTTGACCATCATTGTATCACAAATGATGTCTAAGGAGACATGATCTTCACTGTGTTACAGATGAGGCCTTGGGAGACTCGATCATCATTGCATTACAGATGAGGCCTGGGGAGACATGATCATCATTATGTTACAGAAGAAGCCTGGGAAGGCATTATCATCACTATGTTACAGTTGAGGCCTGGGGATACATTGTCTTTATGGTGATACAGATGAGCCCTGAGGAGGCATAATCATCACTGTGTTACAGATGAGACCTGGGGAGTCATGATCATGATTGTGTTTCAGATGAGGCCTGAGGAGACACGATCATCAGTATTTTAGAGAAGAGGTAAGGGTAGACATTAACATCATTGTGTTCAAGATGAACACTGGGGAGACTTGATTATCATTTTCTTACAGATGAGGCCAGTGGAGATGACTTGATCATAATTGTGTTGCAGATGTGGCATGGATAACATGATAATACTTGTGCTACAGACAAGGCCTGGAGGTACTTGATCATCATTGTGTTACAAATGAGGTCTGGGGAGACTGTATCATTATTGTATTACAGGTGACACCTCGGGAAACATGACCATCATTATTTCACAGATGAGGACTGGGGAGTCATGAACATCATTGTGTTAGAGGTGAGGCCTATGGAGATGTGATCAACATTGTGTTGGAGATGGGACCTGGGGAGACATGGTCGTTATGGTGTTCCAGATGAGGCCTGAGAAGACATGATAATCATTGTGTACATGTGAGTCATGGAGAGTCATGATCATGATTTTGTTACAAATGCTGCCTGAGGAGACATAATCATCATTGTACTACAGATGAGACCTGAGGAGACATGGTAATCAATGTTTTAGAGAACAGGCCAGGAGAAAGATGAGAGAAATATGAACATCATTGTGTTACAGATTAGTCCTGAGGAGACTTGATCATGATTGTACTACAGATGAGTCCTGAGGAGACATGATCATCAATGTTTTGGAGAAGAGGTCAGGGTATACATGAACATCATTGTGTTACAGGTGAGGCCTGGGGAGTCTTGGTCATCATTTTCTTACAGATAAGGCCTGCGGAGATGACTTAATCATCATTGTGTTACAGATGAGGTCTGGGGAGTCTTTATGATAATTACAGGGGAGGCCAGAGTTGACATGTTTTTCACTGTGTTAAGGTTGATAACTGGGGAGATTGATCATCATTGTGTTACAGATGAGGCCTGGGAAGTCATGATCATCATTGTGTTACAGATGATGCCTGGGGAGTCTTAATCATCATTGTATTACAAATGGGGCTTGAGGAGACATGGTCTTCACTGTGTTACAGATGAGGCCTGGGGAGACATGATCATCATTGTGTTACAGATACAACCTGGGGAGTCATAATCATGATTGTGTTATGGTTGAGGCTTTAGGTGACATGGTCATCATTATACTACAGATGAGACATGAGGAGACATGATTTTCATTGTTTTAGAGAAGAGGCTGGGCAGAGACATGAACATCATTGTGTTAAATATGAGGCCTGGGGAGACTTGATCATCATGTTGTTATAGATGAGGCCTGTGGAGATGACGTGATCATCATTGTGTTGCAGATGAGGCCTGGGTAACATGATCATCATTGTGTTACTGAACAGGCCTGGGGAGACTTGATCATCTTGGTGTTACACATGAGGTCTTGGGAAACTTTATCATCATTGTATTACAGATGAGGCCTGAGGAGACATGATCATCATTGTGTTACAAATGATGCCTGAGGAGATATGATGTTCACTATGTTACAGATGAGGCCTGGGGAGAATGATCTTTAATGTGTTTCAGATGAGACCTGTCGAGACATGATCATCATTGTGTTAAAGATGAGGCTTGTAGAGACGTGATCTTCACTGTGTTGCAGAAGAGGCCTAGGGGGCAATGATCATCATTTTGGTACAGATGAGGCTTGGGGTGACATGATCGTCAATGTCCTAGAGATGTGGCCTGTGGAGATCTGATCATGATTGTGTTGCAGATGAGGCCCAAGGAAACGTGATTATCTTTGTGCTACAGATGAGGCCTAGAGATATGATCTTTGTTGTGTTACAGAAGAAGCCTGGATATATAATCTTCCTTGTGTTACAGAAGAAGCCTGGAGAGATATGATCATGACTGTTCTACAGCTGAGGCCTAGAGAGACATGATCATCATTGTGCTACATATGAGGCCTGTGGAAATGATGTGATCATCATCAGATTGCTGATGAAGCCTTGGGAGACATATTCATCATTGTATTATAGATGAGGTCTGCAGAGACATGACCATTAACGTGTTGTAGATAAGTTTTGAGGAAATATTATCATCGCTGTGTTACAGATAAGAAAAGTGGGGAATTGATCATCATTGTGTTACTAGAAGAAGCCCGAGGAGACATGATCATCATTGACTTACAAATGAGGCCTGGGGTGTCACAATCATCATTCTGTTACAGATGAGGCCTGGGGAGACTTGATCATCATTGTGTTACAGATGAGGCCAAGGTTATCATGATCATAATTTTGCTACAGATGAAGTCTGGGGAGACATAATCATCATTTTGTTATACATGAAGCCTGGAGAAGCATTATCATCATTGTGATACAGATGAGGCTTTGAAAAACTTGATCATCATTGATTTGGAGATGAAGCTTGGGAAGTCATAATCATCATTGTGTTACAGATGGGGCCTGGTGAGACATGATTATCATTTTTACAGATGAGGCCTGGTGAGACATAATCTTCTGTGTCTTACAGATGTGGCCTGTGAATATATGATCACCATTTTGTTCCAGATGAGGCCTGGCAAGACATGATCATCATTGACTTGTAGATGAGGCCTGGGGAAACAAAGTCATCAATGTGTTACAGATGGGGCTTTGGGATACATGATCATCATTGTGCTACAGATCAGGTCTGAGGAATCATGATCATCATTGTGTTTCACTTGAGGCCTGGGAAGACATGATTATCATTGTGTTACAAATGATGCCTGGGGAGATATGGTTATCACTGTCTTACAGATGAGGCCTGGTGGGAGATAATCGTCAATGTGTTAGAGGTGGGGCCTGGGTATATATGATCATCATTTTGTTACAGGTATGGCCTGGAGATTCATGATCATCATTGTTTTACAGGTGAGTCCTGGAGAGACATGATCCACAGGTGAACCCTGTGGAAACATGATCATCATTGTCATATACATAAGGCCTGGCAATGTGACTTCATCATCATTGTGGTATAGATGTGGCTTGGGGAGACATGATCATGATCTTGTTATAGATGAGGTCTGGAGAGACATAATTATGATTTTGTTACAGGTAAGGCCTGGGAGACTTGATCATCATTCTGTTTACAGATGAGGACTGGGGAGACATGATCATCTTTGTTCTACAGCTGAGGCCTGGTGAGAAAGGGGATAAAAAGGGAATAGAAAGGGAGGGAGGGGGCACTTAATGGAATGATATTTTATATATGTAATTAGAAGAACAGATTAATTGGGGTGAAAAGGCCTAAGTAAAGTCAGGGGAAGAGATTGAGGGAGGGCTAATCAAAACCTAAAAAGATATAAATAAGTCATATGGAAACCTACTTTTTTTGGACAATGGAACACTCATAAGCCATAGATTGCGATACCAGAAAATTTTCAGTGCCAGGTATGGGATGCCTTCCAGTGAGTTGTTGGCCAGGGATGTCACTAACACCCCCAAACATTACTGGCCATTGTTGATGCTCTTCATTTCTACCAGGAATAGCATAATAAAAATAAGATCCTATTGCTGAAGACTCCACATATTTGGGCTGTAAGGTCACTGAGAAATCCTGCTGGAGCTGAGCTGAAAACCTCCTCCATGTAGACCAGCTAACAGAAAACTGGAAAAAGCTACACTGCATGCAGTTCCATGGGAGAGAGAGAGAGAAATCACCAGTGGAGATACACTAAAATTCTTAAATTTGGCCAGGCAGGCCAAATGAGCTAACCGGTGCAATAGTGACATGTCTATTATGTGGAAAACCAACTACTTTCTGATTGAACTGGAGACCCGCACCATGGGAGGGAATACATCCTTGATACTGAAAACCTACAACAGAGGTAGTCATGAGTCCTAGGGAGTGTAACATCTGCTGGTGTCTGGGTAAATGTATATACTATTGTGGTGGTTTGAATAGGTGGCCCCCAATATATTCAGTTGTTTATTTGTTTGTAGTCTGCATCTGTAGGCACCTGGCTGGAGGCAGTGTCACTGGGTGGATCTTAAGGTGTGATGGTGGGTTTCAGATTTCAGTCTAAAGATATGCAAAGTGTGCCAAGCAGGAGTTCCTGAAGTGTGCTGTACTGTGTGGCTTTTGGCTTGTGCTTCTCTCTCTCTCTCTCTCTTCTCTCTCTCTCTCTCTCTCTCTCTCTCTCTCTCTCTCTGTCTCCTTGGACCTGTGAAGGCAGGCCAGCTTCTTCTGCCATTTATGGAACTTCCCCTGGATCTGTAAGCTTCAATAAATGTCCCTTCCTCCATAACTGTGCCTGGTCTAGAAGTTCATCTCAGCGAACCTAAAGCTGTCTGCTACAACTATGCTCACCAAACTGCCCAGTAAGCACTTTCCTTAATGTTCATACTCATATATTAATGCTGCTCTCACTTTTGGTTAAAGAAGCTTCTCTCTTCAGATGCTGTTGACTTTGGATGACTCATAAGTCACTATGATGCCAGGAAGAAATGACAAAGGAGTGCTCAGCACTGAAATATATCTATCACATCTTTCAAGGTTTAGAGTCCATTGTGGAAGAAGTGGTAGAAAGAATGTAAGAGCCACAGGAAGGGTAGGACTCCTTACCACGTGCTCCTCCAGACACAAAATGACCTGGATATCCATAACCTCACAGTGCCTGACACTATCTACACAAGACCATCATAATAGTAGGAAAAGATCATGACATCAAAATAAAAGAGAGACTATGAGTGGGGGGATATGAAGGAGAGTGGAGTTTAAAGAGGCAAGTGGGGGTAGGGGGAACTACTATGGATTGTTGTCTACAATTATGGAAATTTTCAATAAAAAATAAAAAGATAAAATGCTAAAATTCACCTAGAACTACAAAGGACCTTGAATAGCTATATTAATGTTTGGGTGGGGACACAATAGCTGTATATATTACACTAATTCTAGGCAAAGTACAAAATCATAGTAAGCAAAATATCATGGTGTTTGAATAATATCACACACAAACAACACATAAAATGCAAAAATAAATCTACATACTTAATGAGGGAACTAATGTGCTAATAAGGAGCCATAAATACACAGTAGGATAATGAAAGTCTCTCACTAAGTGGTATTGAAAAAATTAGATTGTCACCTGAAAAAATAAATTTATTAAAACCTTTTACTATGTATCAAAAACTAACTTGAAATGGATAAAAGAATATGAAACCCTACACTAGGAAACTACAAGAAGAAAAAATAAGGAAAGTGAATCATAGCAGCATTGATTTAGAGGGAGACTTCCTTAAGCTGGGTGTGGTGGCACACACCTTTATTTATTTATTAATTTATGTATTTTGGTTTTTCAAGGTAGGGTCTCACATTAGCCCAGGCTGACCTGGAAGTCACTCTGTAATATCAGGGTGGTCTCAGACTCAAGTGATCCTCCTGCCTCTGCCTCCAAAGTACTGGGATTAATAATGTGTACCACCACACCCCACAAGGCAAGTAGATTCTTTTTGTTCTTTTTAGAAAAGGACCCAAAAGGAAAGAAGACAGTATACATTGTCTTAGTGTAGTCAATCCACATCAGCAAATTTTCTGGATTCTTCAATGATTTTTATGTCTATAAAGGAAGACCAAGTTGAAAATGATTACTGTTTAAATAATTATGTTATTTTATTTATTTTACATATTTGTGATTAGCATACAAAGCAGTAGGCTTAATCATGACATCTGCACATATGTATGTCATTATACTTTGTTCTAATTTGTTCCCCTGTCACCTGCCCTCTGCTGCCTATTCCCCCCAGCTTGTTTCTTAACTTACTGCAGTTATTCTCCCTGAAACATTATCACATGTACTTCATTACCTACTGTAAGATAACCCTAACCCCCAGTCATTCCCCATTAAAGTTTATCACATGTACTCCATTATTGTCTCATTTCCCTCCTCCTCTAGGATGACCCTTTCCTCTCACAATTCCCTTTCCAGTTTCATCACAGACACACACACACACACACACACACACACACACACACTTTAAGACTAGGTTCTGCATATTGGAGAAAACATGCAGCTTGTGTCTTTCTAAGAGTGATTTATTTCTCTTATATAATGATTTCCACTTATACCCACTTTCCCAAGTAGGCTGGAATCAACATAGATGTCCATCACTAGAAGAATAGATAATTAAAATGTATATCTACACAATGGAATTCTACACAGCAGTAAGAAAGAATGACACAATGAAATTTGAGGAAAAATGGTTGAACCTTGAATAGATCATTCTCAGTGAATGTACCCAACCACAGAAAGAAAATCGCCACTAGTCTCACTCATCTACAGCACCTAACCTGAATCTACCCAAGATGCTGACATATCCAGCAAACATCTCGAGGACTAGACAATAGGGTGGGTGGGGAGGGAGGGGAGGGCAACGAAGAGGGTGGGAGACACAAATCTAGACCCAAACAGCAATGGTACCATAAAATTCTACATCCTAAAAGGCAAACCAAATGGTTGAACCTTCACCAGGCCCTTAGAGACAACACTTGAGCCACAAGACACTGGAGAGTGTATGATGAAGACTGACTTTAATCTTCTACAGCTTCTCTCCCTCTCTCTTTCAGTCTCTCTTCTCTCTAACTCTTTTATATTAGTTACCTTTTTCTTCCTTTTCTTAGTGAGCACTGACCTGTAACTCCCAGTACCAGCATGTGGCTTTCATCCACAGTGAGCTTTTGATCAGAGAGACCTACAAGGTTTCCTAAAAGAAAGACAGATTTCTGTCAGAGTACTTGATGACCCACCAAAGGTTAGTGGTAAGACCCTACTGCTGAAGACACCATATGCGGTTGACATGTAAAATGGAATGCGATGGCTAGAAGCTGGAAGAGAGACAGTGCATCTAGTGCCAGAAGGTGCTACATGGGCGACTGGGGGAAAATGACCAATATCTGTCCAAGCAACTCATGGTCTAACCTACTTAGCAGCAAATAACCTGTTGTGATGCTCACACAAGTGCAATAGTAGTGCACGGCCATGGTGGGAAACCAACTGCTCTTGATTTGGCTAACTGATCTCCTCAGTGGTACGGGACCCATAGCTGGTACTGGGAAACAAGTCAGAACCATATCCAAACATGAGCACACTCTCCATTATCAAGCTACCACCAATCATGGGCTACAAGTGGGCCTACACCTATTAAATTCTCTATAAAAAATAAGGATTATCCCATTTGTCTGGTGCTAACTTTACTCTCCGTTGGAGAATCTGCTTCTCTTTTTCAGATAGATGCAGATCCTAAGGAGAGAACCACCATATCATACCTCAAAAGGGCCCCAGCTGAAAGTAAGAATAATTGGCGAAACAAGCAAGGGTGCTGTTTTCTTGGTGAACTGGGTACCAGCACAAGGGTGAAGGAGATCAACACAGAGAACAATCAACTCCTACCCTATCAGGTATCCAGAGACACAGAAGCTCCCATCTCCTCATCACTGAAGCAGACCCAAAATGAACCTAACATTGCTCAGGGAATATTTGCGGAAGAGGGGACAGAAAGAATGTCAGAGCCACAGGTTGGGTCATGATATGTAGAGACATTTCTCCTACCCATAGCTGTGGGCTAATTCCACAATGCATGACCCATATACCTCAACAAGGAGGGGCCAGGGGGAGGGGGTAGTACATGGATGAGCCTAACAATGGTACCAACTTGACTGTATTCACTGAGTAGAAAACTAATTAGTAAAAAATAATAAATTTTAAAAAATTAAAAAAGAAAATAAGTAAATAAAAACCCATCTAATAACAATAAAAAACAATAAAAAATCTTAGTACTTCTGTGAAAAAAATGACAATTTTTCATAGAATATCACATTGCTATTATATAGTTCCCTTGGCATTTGAACACAAATATTTTCTTAGAAAATTTGGAGGCCCTTGACCTTCTCTCCTTTTCTGTTGACAATGTTTACCCCATTTTATCATTGAATGCAAACCAAAGAGCTTTAAGAATAGAAAAGCATGAGTTATGCTGTGAGAAAACACAGGCAACCCCTGTCATACTATAAAATACAAAACAAAAAAAAACCCAAAAAATATAAAGTTAAGAGATAGAAAATCCATATGAAGAGAAAGAAGACTTCATGTACAATAGGCCCATTTCAGCTCCATGGAGTGGGATTTCTTGTTAATTCCTGTCCCACTGATCTGTGAGGAAGGTGGTGCATAAACCAATGTGAGTGGTACACCAGATGTCTTTGGATTGGTTTACTTGTTGGTGCCCATCCTGAGCTGTCACAGGTGTCAAGTGCTATGCATAGAACATGAGGTTCAGTGGGGTGTGCTCAGGAGCAGACAAGCAGGAGAAAGT
Source organism: Dipus sagitta (assembly GCA_036346955.1). NCBI lineage: Eukaryota > Metazoa > Chordata > Mammalia > Rodentia > Dipodidae > Dipus > Dipus sagitta. The sequence goes on along the minus strand of CM070791.1, from coordinate 7,702,848 downwards.
GTACTTCTGTGCCCTCACTTGTGACTACATCTAGTAGGTGCTCTTTGGTTTGAGTACTGGCCTTATCAAGAAAGACAAGAGGGGCTGGTGTCAGGCTGGTATTCTAAGTTTACTCAGACTTAATGAGCCATCTCTACTGACCCTCTAACGAAAAAGAGCCATCTATTACTCTACCACCAAATACACATGATATCTTCCAAAATTAAAAAAAAAGCAGGAAAACAAGCTCCTTTATTTTTTTATCAACAAATAGTCTTATTGAACCTGTCCATGAACAGCCAAAACATTGTTTATACTCTGCAACTGTGTAGCAAAGAACCCCACATGCAAAACAACACAGGAGCTGATGTTTGACATCTTTAGGAAAATCTTTTACATTAATCCTGAGAATGTTCTTCAAGGTTTTCTTTTGAGTTTCAAGACACTTTGAGCAACAACAGGTGAGTGGTGTCACCAAGAACAGAGTGAACCTCCACAGCCAGTCTCCCAAAGCTGAGCAGCATCACTGATATTTCAGTCCCCATTCATTTGCTGCTGGCATCCCCTTGTTGGTGCATTGATCTCGCTGTATTGTACACTGCTCCCACAATATCATGGGCTCAGTGATTGCCATCTCAATCCTCTTTAAGCTCTGCTGAATCCCACAAGTATCCCTGATAACATCTAGAATATTTTTCTTTTAATGTTAGCACGCATGCGTATGAAACTGTAAAGATAGTAGGATGTGTTGTTTAGAAAGATGTGACTTATTTATTAGAAAGGTGACAGGCCTTGTTTGTTCCTGGAAGGTAACAGTACTTTATTATTGTTAGCAGGAAAGAAAAGAAGCAAAGCTGGAGTATATTTGTTGCTGTCACAATAATAATGTTTTCAGCACTGATTTTTTGCTGTCTTGATCTTTTCTTCTGCTATGACACAATACCTGAAGTTTCAAAAAGAATATAGATTTGTTTCTTTCAAATAGTGCAAGATTGAGAGGCCCATATTTCTCGAGGACCTTCCTGCTGTGATATAGCATAGTGGAAAGCATTTTTATGGTGAGAGATAGATGGAAGTATAATGGTAGAGTTGAATTTATCTTTTCATTAGGAGCCTTCTCCCTGGTTTATTTTACCCACTTCTTCAAAACAATACTAACTCATTTATAAAGACAGAGTTCTCATCTCCAAACTCCTCTTGAAGGTCCCATCATTCAGCTCTGTGCACAGGGGATTAAGGCTCTAGTACATGGATGTTTTCCATTCAAACCACAACAATTTCTCTATTTTGGAGTGGATGAACCAAGCATAAAAAATTGCATTTTGAAATGACCAGAATTCTAGTCAAATTATGCCAATTATTCATTTAAGATGGCATTTTACAGAAACTAAGAACATAGTCCCTCATTAAACAATGAAACATTTTCAAGACAATGTCTGAGGTTCAGCAAATGCCTGATCATTATTTAATTTGGATGGTGCAATGTGTCTTCATTAGGCAGCAGTTGTGGTAAGTGAACCTTACCATTTGAATTTGCCATGCAATTTTGTTCCTGGGGTTTCAGATGAATGCCACATACTTGCTGTCTATCAGATACATAAATTTATAATCTGGCATAAATGATATACCTGATGAAACAAAATCACAAAGGGCGGAATTAGCTCCTCATGAAACTTCTCTTACATATTCTACAGACATTGATTCCACATCATTGATGTCCAAACCCTGAACACTAATGCACAAACAGGTCCATTGGCTTCTATGGTTGTTTTCACTTAGAACCAAATTTTATACAAAAATAAAAACAAAAACACACAAACAAAAGGAAACCAACCCTAGAACACAATGGATAATTTTTGGCTTCAAAATCAGAAGATTTTGGAACACATTTATAGTTCCATATCTCTCTTTCCAGAGCTTTCCACAAAAACTTATTGCTTTGGTGAGAGTCACAAATGAACAAAGATCTCTTTTAGGTGTATGAAACTGTATTGGAATCACCATCACTACCACCACATATTTCAATGAGTTTCTGTCAGTAGAGCAATAAATATTTTCAAAATCCACAGAGTTTAGATTCTGGTACAGTGATAGTGTATGAGCACTGTGCTAATAATTCCAAAATCTCAGTATTTGGAATAGTTAAGATTTGTTTATGCCACATGTCTTGGCAAGGACACTTTTGCTGTAGTGAGCATTCAATGTGCTCACTAACAAAAGCTTAATTTTAGCACCATCACAGTGGCCAGAGGAAAATGGTGATGTGCCACCATCTATCAAAGCTTCTAACTGAAGTTGTACATCTCACCTCCATTCCGATTTCAATAACCAAATCAAGTCACTTGCCAGCCTACTTTTAAAGGATGAAAGGCACTCAGCCCTGCCATTTTCTGGAAGGGACAAGACACATGTTTGTAAACCTTCACAAATAACCTGGTGATAGAGAATATAGACCCAGAGACCTTTATAGGAACCCAGTGTCATTCCTCCACTAGATAAGTCAGAAACTCACCAGTGTGGATCAGCCTTGGTTGATTTCTCTGGGCTGTTCGACTTCCACAGTAGTTCTACCTCTTCACTAAGGCAAGGTGAACCTTGAGACTAGGGAAGATGCTGGTGCACAGAAGTGTCATCTAACCCACAAACTCAATTCATCCAAAGATAATTTGAAATTCAGACAATATGCATGAATATAATTGTCTATTTTTTATTATTTAGAGAGAATAAGAATGATAATGAGAGAGAGGAGAGATAAAGAAAGATAAAGATAAAGAGAGGAAAGATAAAGGGCCTCAACCACTGTAATTGAACTTCACATGTTTTTACTACCTAGTGGGCATGTGCAACCCTGTGCTTCCCTCACCTTTGTGCATATGGCTTATGTGGGATCTGGAGAATCAAACATCGGTACTTGGGCTTCGTAAGCAAATGCCTTAACTGCTAAGCCATCTCTCTGGCCCTAGAAATGTCTATTATTATGAAACAGAACCTTTGTAACAGCTGCCTTTTAGAAATAAGGGATGCATAATTCTAAATGAACTCTTTAGCATTCTGATAATCCAGCTAGGTCATAGAAAAGTAACTGGAAATCTTGGGTGGGACCCAGCCATTGAAATGATTTATTTCCATAGGAACTTTGGCTAGAAATGTCTAAATATATGATTTATGTCCTATCTATCAATAGTACAACAGTCAAAGCTATTCATCACAAAAATATCCCAGGTGAGAGGTGGTCAATCTCCATGGTAACTAAGCCTCAACTTTAATTTCAAGGGAAGCCTCTTATAGTTCTCTTGGTTCATACACCTGCAATGACATACTGGTTATCTTCTTGCTTTCAAAAGTAAACAAGAGGGCATAAATTAGAAATCAAAACAACATGTTTTCCCCTAGAATGATAATTAGCTTCTGACAAACAAATGTCTTCAACCACTCAATGTGATGAGGTCCTTCACCTACAATCTTTAGGCATGCCAATGACTCCCAATGACTGCATTCCAAAGCACAGTCAAAGAAGCTTATGTTTTCATCCAACCTTTTATGATACTGCTGTGATTTTGTTCTAGGCTAAATTCTATAGCAAATACATACATACATACATAAACACATACATGAATACACATATACATACACACATATACATACATACATACATAACCACATACACGAATACACATATGCATACACACATATACATACATACAAATACACACACACACACACACATGAGCTACTATGCAGATATGACAATAATAGTGAGACTTGCTAACATCAGTCATTCTCTGGCCATGTCATTATCTCCAAAAATTGAGTATGGGAGACTAGGAACAGGCATATTAACGTATGTTTTACACTGACCACGAGAAGTGAGGCCTTGAGAAAGCAACAGGGTTCACTAGCAATGCCAAGAAGGAATGAACACTGAGACACCAACTGCCACTTAGATAAGGAACCTCCACAGCTTCTGTGGATGGACATGGGTGCATGGCATCTGTCTGGATTGGTGACTGTAGCCTTTAGGCATTAGGAATGCTGCCATGATCACCTGCTAACATGTCTGTTGAGTGAATTTCAGTGTATAGATGAGTGGTTTCTCTGCCTGTCAGTGAGCTGGCTAGTCCTCATAACATGGTCACCTCAGTACTGACACCGAGGCTACAGTGAGCCTACCAAATCCCAGATGAGCCACCTAACTACCCCTGCTCTGCTCTGTGGTTATAGTTCATGAATCTCTACACCATGAGCCCCTTTCCTGCAGCCTCTCATGCACGCTGCAACTGGGAAGTCCCCTATTCAGCTCCTATTTGATAATGGCCTTCTCTGTTCAAAGATTCTGCACTGCCTCCCAACTCCCTGTCACAAAAAAGGAGGATGTGTCTCTTTCTCCTCCCATGAAAAACCCAAGGACACAGGAGGTTTTGGTAGGAACACCAGCAGACCTTTCAATGGTGATCTTGAAGCTCCATGTCAGTCATCAGGTTCTTGTCATCTGCTTCTTACTCCTGACCAGGTGGGAAGGCACACATCGATAGCACATGATAAAGAAAATAGCAACTGTAATTCTCTCAATCATTTGAAAAAGAAAATCAACTCTTATAGATACATCCATGAAGATCACAGGAGAAAACAATTTCTACTTGCCTGAAAATTGTTTTGGAGAGGTGTGTCCAAATGTATGAGGGAAGGTTTAATTAAGAAGCATCATAGCAACACATTTTGCTAGGGACCAAGACAAAGGTGTCACATTGGTGCCAAGGGTAGTGATAAGTGGATATGATGCTTGAAGGGGCTGGACAACCATTATTTCTAGTGGCCTAGGTCCTGACCTAGAATCATAACATCAAACCCTGCATGAAACATTTTTGTTACTGGGGATACCCAAGTCCTTTTCTCTAGAATTCAACTGGTACAACAACTACTTCTGGAAGACGAGATGGACTGTGACTTTCCAGCTGATTCTGGAAAGGTGAGTAGAGCCTACTGTCAGAGATTTGAGGAGTTTCCCTTTCTGCCAGGGCCAAGGGGCATGTGAGCAGAAGAAAATACATTTGAGTGTGCCTTGACCCACAGGTAGAGCCTTGGGTATGTCATAATTCAGTAAGTACAGGAGCAATGATCAACACAGGTGAGACTCCTAATCTATTCCTGTGGAAGAGCAGCAGCACCCCCCCCCAGGAGGGAAAGAGCAGGCCAAGGAGGAGGGAGGGGGTGAATGAGCAGAGTATGGGGTGAGTCAGGTAAGGAACAAATGGGATCTGGTGAGGGGCTATGGAGGAACAGAGAGGAAGAAACTAGAAAGTAGAAGGTAGGACAGGGGTGGAATGAGAGGTACATACAGTCCAGAAGAGTTAAACCAAAAACCACCCAACAACTCAAGGATCTTAGGATAGACCTGTGGTGTTTCAAATGATGACCTAGAATGAGTTCAGCTCTGAAAATGAAGGCTGAGGACAGTGGAATCATGTGTCAATTTTTAATATTTTATTTTTATTTATTTATTTGAGAGATAGAGATAGTGGGAATGCCAGGGCCTCTAGATGCTGCCAACAAACTTCAGATTCATGCACCACCTTCTGCATCTGGTTTATGAGGGTTGTGAGGGATCTAACCTTGGTCCTTTGGCTTGGCATGCAAGTGCCTCTTCAGCCCCATTTTTCAAATTCTTAAATCTTTCCAGTGATAGAATGTGAAAATAGCAGACAACAACATCCACAATGTACATGATAACTTTTCAAATGGAACAGGACAAAACAAAAATGGAAAAACTACCAGTATCTGTGTATTAAGTTTGCCAGGACTATGGCAACAAGTACTCAATGTCAGTAGCTTAAACAACCACCATTGCAGTCTCATGATTTTGGAGGTTGGAAGTCCAGTGTCAAGGTGCTGATAGTACTGGGCCTCCTCATGCTTGCAAAAGGCCACCTTCTCCCTGGGTGTCCAGGTGACTTTCCTCCACACTTCTCCATATACAAGTGTCTCCTCTAGTCATAATAGGTGAAGACCCACCCTAATGGCATGCTTTTAACTTATTTACCTGTGCATCAACTCCATATAAAAATAAAACAACATTCTAAGGTACTGGTGGTGAGGACTTCAGCATAGCAATGATAATAGTATATTAACATAATATAATAGTCTATAATAGTATATTAATGTAAAATACTCCAAGAAAACAATTTAAGGGACTGATAAAAGTAAACTAAACTTGTGCATTTTCACATCACTTTGTAGTTATCAGATTAGAAAACAATAACAAAGAAGGAAAACCTGCATTCTTGATATTTCAAGAGGCTGTTGGAACTGACTCCCAGAATTATTAAGGGGAGTTGAAAAAGATGAAAACCTTCATATGAAGAGCCACTCTGTGTCCTCACCTCTGACCCAGGTGTGGACTCTCCAAGGAGAGAAGTCGGGTACATCCTCTGAGATGTGTGTGCAAAGATGGTAGCATCCTTGGCAGGCAATGACTATTGGAAGCAATGAATGAGTCAGTCAGAGCATGTGCATATTTAGTGGTGTAGTTCCGTTCGGAACCAACCCAGAGATCTCACAGCTCTGGAAAGTTATTGTGTGGATTGTTGATCTGGTGGTCCCCTGCCCACCAGAGACCTTTGTTTGAGTAAATCTTCAACTGTGGGACAAGCTCCAGGGTAGAGGTCATATCCTAAAGAGTAAGAAATACTTTTTCTTCCAGAAAACTTAGCTCATTAGAAGATCAGACACCACACTTGGATAAGTTAGAAAATAAAGATATAGCTCTCATTATGTGAGTTTGTGGGCTAAAATTTTTACCAGATTCTATAGGCTGGGCATTTGTGTCTCTCCAAAATGTATGTGTGGAATTCTAGTGCATGATTTCAGACTTGGGGTTGATGTAATCATGAAGAGACTCTTGGTCTTTACATGAAATCTCCAGACAGCATGAGCCTCATGCTTTTGCCATGTGAGACTACAGGGAAAAATAGCTATCCATGAGGAAGCACTTTCACTATAGTCCACATCTATTACAGCCTTAATTTTGGACTTCCTAGATCCTAGAACAATGAGAGAGAAATGTCTGTCCTTCACAAGTCATCCTTACATGTATTCTGTTAAAGGAACTCCAAGGTAGTACTACAATAGGTCATCATGATTACCCAGGTGACATTTCCTAAACTCAAGTGGTAGGTGACATTGGAATATCAGACAAGAAAGCTGCCTCATGAGTTAGATTGACAGACTAACAGGATCTCATTAGAAGGACTGTAAGAATAAACCAAGACATTCACATGATAATAATTAGATAAATGGATGGCTCCTTGAATCTGTCTCCACTTTATACAAATGCAAATCTATTCAAAAACATGTAAGTGAGGTCTGGAAAAGATCATGAAGACAATAAATAAACCGAAATTCTAGTCTCTTAAAAAATGTGCTTCCTGAACCATTATTCCAGCATCTCCTGGAAGCTCATTGGATGTGCTGAACTGTGGCAAATTCCTCAGAGTTTTGGACTTAGAAGCTGCATTTTATACAACTCCAAGTTGATGCCTAATACCACACAGGTGTGAGCAGCTTTTGTCTGGGCAATGCTTCCTAGCCAGGTGAGAGAGAGACAGAGATGGCTCGGGATCACAGAAGACTTTGCTTGATGGATAGCTCCATTTGAGCCTTGGCATTCAAACAGGCAGAAGACCAGGGAATGCAATTCCTTCATTTATAGGAATTGAACTGTACATGTTGAATCTCAACATTTCCTATGCTTTAAAACTACTGTAAGTTTCTATGGAAACATAATATTCAGGGCTTTAAAAAACATCAAATGATCCCATCCTATAACAAATGCTGTAATTTGCTGGACTAGACTGGTTTTCTTTCTCCTGACCAACTCTTAAACTCACTAATTACAAAATTTCATCTAAAAGGTAATAAGAATGCAGAGTAGATAAAGGAGCTCATTGGCTCATGAAGAAGATGTAACGATTACTCTACAATGACCTGTTTAGTGAGGCTGTATTAAACAAATGCATCACTGCACACCATTGCCCAAGAGGAGATGGTGTAGTTGGCTCCAAGCTCTCCTCCCAAGCTTATGATCAATTCATTCTATGCTTTCATTGGGCCTCTGTGCCAGATTCTGAATTGCTAATTAATGTCTGGACTCTTCTTCATGGCAAAACTCACAAATTACACAAATGCTACCAGAAATGCCATGGACAAGGCTTCCATGGTGGGCATGGGTTACAATTTGATTCAAAACATATAGATATCACACACAGCTAACAAAGAATTAGAATATTTTTAGCCATCAAATGTCAGGAGAGGGCTGGAGAGATGGCTCAGTCAATGAAGGACTTGCCACACAAGTGCATCCTAGTTGAGATATTCAGAAGCTACATAGAATCCAGATGTGCAGCATAAAATATGTAATCCCATATTGCTTTTGGTCAAAGATGGCAGAGGCAGGAGAATTACCTAGAAACTTGCCCAGCCAACCTGGAGAACATGGTGGTGACTGAGAGACGTAGCCTCAAATAAGGTGGAAGGTGAGATCTGACACCTGAAGTTGTCCTCAGATCTCCACATGTGTGCTGTGGCTCAGGGGTCCACATTAATGCACAATCACATGCACACAAACACATACACACATCATGCACAGAGATACACATGAAAAAGACAGGGGGAGATTATGTGCACAAGAGAGAACATGGTTCTGAACTAAACTTTAAATCATCAATCTGAATTTATGACATCATAATCCACCCTTGGCATTGGAGTTATCCTCAGAACAGATATAAAAAGGAACCTTTAATGCCTGTTTTCTTTCAGCTCACAGTTTATTTTGATGTGAAATTTTTCATTTTTTTTTTAGTATTAGTTCCAAGAAGCTTATCAGTTTTTGCATGTAAAAATATTTATTAGATATGGCCATATTTAGTATGTAAACAACACATGTTGGTACCATCCTTTCCCTCCTCAGTGCCCCTTTTCTGAATAAGCCTGCCTCATTGGAGATACAGGTCAAACCCATAGGATTGTGTGTCGTATGTTGGGGTGAAGGAGAGGCAATGTTTCTGTGCAAAATGTCTCAACTTGTGGCTCTAACAATCTTTCCACCCCTCTTCCACAAAATTCCCTGAGCCATGCTGGGAGCATTTTAAGTCTACTTCAGTGATGAGCATTTAGGAGCCTCTGGAACTCTGGTTTGGTAGATGTTGAGTGTCCTCAATTTCCATTTTGATCACCCTTGTGCTGATATCAGATTCACTAAGAAAGCAGCACTCTTGCTGATTTCCCCAATTCCTCTGTGGGTTCAGCTGGGTCCAGGGAGGAGTCCACTGGGTCGTTTATCTCCTCAGGTCCACTCCCATCTGAAAAAGAGAAGCAAATCCTCCAGTGGAGAATGAAGTTAGCACTGGCTAGATGGGATAACCATTATTAATTTCCAGAGAATTAAAAGGTTGCAGACCTTCTTACAGTGTACGTTCAGTGGGAGCTTGACAATGCCAAGCAGAATCATTATCTGCATCTGATTCTGACTTGTTTTCCCAGTTCCAGATATGGTTTCCTTTCCACTGAGTAGATCTGTTAGCCAATCTAAGAGCAGTTGGTTATCCACCATGGCTGTGTGCCACTACTGCACTTGTGTGAGCATCATGTCAAGTTGTTTGCTTCTGAGTCAGACATTGAGTTGCTTGGACAGACATTGAGATGCTTGGACAGGTGGCTCATGTAGCACCTTCCAGCACTAGATGGGCTAATTGTGTGGGGACTTGCTTTCCTCCAGATTCCAACCTCTCATGGTCTGTGCTGATGACAGATAGTGTATTGACTTTTTTTTTTTAAATGTTACAAAAAATCAGCCGGGCGTGGTGGCGCATGCCTTTAATCCCAGCACTCAGGAGGCAGAGGTAGGAGGATCGCTGTGAGTTCGAGGCCACCCTGAGAATGCAGAATGAATTCCAGGTCAGCCTGAGCTAGAGTAAGACCCTACCTCAAAAAAACCAAAAAAGAAAAAAAAAAGTTACAAAAAATCAAAGAAAATCTCGTGATGATCAATCCTTAAAATTCCGAAGAACATCATCAGCAGATGGTGAGATTCCCCCATCACATCAAAAAGCCAATCAAGCATGTACACAGGAGAGCCAAAATACAGGCTTTGGTCCATGTCTTAGAGATGCCATTGTATTCAAAAGTCTCCATCAAAACCCCAATAATTTTTTTACTTGTTTTTTTTTTTAATGAAGGCATACTTGATTTTATTAGTTTTGTACTCACTGAATACAGTCAAGTCGGTCCATTGTTAGCCTCCTCCCTGTCTTCCACCCTCCATAAGGATCCTCCTAGTTGGAGAATATGGGTCGTGCATTGTGGGGTTAGCCATCAGTTATAGATAGGAGGCAATGTCTCAGTGTATCATGACCCAACATATGGCTCTGACATTCTTTCTTCCCTCTCTTCTGCAAATTTCCCTGAGCCATGTTGGTTCATTTTAGATCTGCTCAATGGAACAGAACCCATAGCTGGAGCTGGGAAACAAGTCAGAATCATATCCAAAAATGAGCCCACTCTCTGTTACCAAGCTCCCACCAATCGAGGGATGCAAGAGGGCATACACATATTAAATTCTCTCTCTAAAAAAAAAAAAAAAAAAAACAATGGTGGGGCTGGAGAGATGGCTTAGTGGTTAAGCGCTTGCCTGTGAAGCCTAAGGACCCCAGTTCGAGGCTCAACTCCCCAGGACCCATGTTAGCCAGATGCACAAGGGGGCGCATGCGTCTGGAGTTCGTTTGCAGTGGCTGGAGGCCCTGGCGTGCCCATTCTCTCTCTCTCTCACTCACTCAGTCTCTGCCTCTTTCTCTCTCTGTCTCTCTCAAATAAATAAATAATAAAAATAAAAACAAAAATTTAAAAAAATTTAAAAAGCAATGGCTATCCCATTTATCTGGAGCTAACTTTACTCTCCGTTGGAGAATGTGCTTCTCTTTTTCAGATAGACACCAATCCTAAGGAGAGAACCACCCCATCATACCTCAAAAGAGCCCCAGCTGAACCTAAGAATAAGTGGTGAAACAAGCAAGAGTGCTGTTTTCATGGTGAACCTGGTACCAGCACAAGGCTGAAGGATATAGACACAGAGAACAATCAACTCCTACCAAACCAGATATCCAGAGACAGAGAGGCTAACTTAATTTTTTCTTCAAGACATTAAAATTTTATTTATTTATTTATTTAAGAGAAGAAAAAGAGGGAGGGAGAGAGAGAGAGAGATAAAGAGAGAGTATGGGCACACCAGGGTCTCTACCCACTGAAAATGAACTCCAGATATATGTGCCACCTTGTGCATCTGATGTACATGGATTCCTGGGGAAATTGGACCATGATTATTTGGCTTTTCAGGGAAGCATATTACCTGCTAAGCCGTATCTCCAGCCAGGAAGATTTTAATACATGAATCTACTATAATTTTATTATATTTCCCCTTATTGCTCTCCTTTGTCCCCTACCCATCCCTATTCCACTTTCCCTCTTCTTTCCAAGTAGTCCTTCCTCTGTTTTAAAAAGTATTTTTATTTTCTTTCTTTATTTCTTTGACAGAGAAACAGGGAGAGAGAGGTTGAGAATGGGTGCACCAGGGCCTCCAGCCACTGCAAACAAACTCCAGATGTGTGCACTCCCTCGTGTATCTGGCTAACGTGGGTCCTGGGGAATCAACCCTGGGTCCTTTAGCTTTGCAGACAAATGCCTTAACTGCTAAGACATTCCTCCAGCCTCCCTTCCTGTGTTTTGATGTCTCATTTTTTGTCTTCTGCCCTCTGTCACATTGTTGACAGACCCAACCTTGCTCAGATCTTGTGTGGGTGACAACCTCTTCTGTGTGATCATGAATATACTGGCCATATTTTTTGTGTGTGTGTGTGAACTTTGGTTAAGAATCCAGGGGCTGAGGTGAGGTGGGGCTGAGGTAGGGACCAAGACAATAGGAACTATTCAAATTGCTATCCTTTCAGCATAAAGCAGATTTTCAGCTCTAGTTCCTTAAACTATATTTGTGATATGCCTGGCTTCTTGAAAATTTAGTGCTTTTCCTGCTCAACTCTGTGTTTGTCTTAACTCAGTCACACACATTGTCCCCTCCTGGGTCATCAGAGTCCTTGTAATGGCACTATCACTTTGCATAGTTTCACTTCCATTTGGAAAGTAGCCAAGAAACATTTATACTGAACTGTGATTGACTGATGGCCATTTCATGCCCTGACAATAAAAGTATATTTCCAAGTTTGAGAGGCCAAGGGTTTAATTTTCATGATGGGGCATGCGGGACAGAAAGCCTCAAGAGATGGTGAAATTTCAGGAATAGTTGATTTACTTGAAGATATGTGTGATAGTTAAGGTGTTGTCAACTTGATCTGTTTAGTAATCCACAGGTTGCTTCTAGGAAGGATCAACTAAAGGAGGAAGTTTTTCCCCCAGGGTGAGCCCTTCCTGCAGAATGGGTGGCCCCGCCCAGAGGGGGACTTGATATAAAGAAGCTCTGGGTAAAAAGAGTCCCTTCCTTCCTTCCTTCCACTTGGCTTCTGGAGCTGCTTGCTACCTTCCAGGGTGGATTGAAGACCAGTGCAGACTAAAGACCAGCATCAACTGTAGACCCCCATTGATCGAATCCCAGCAGCTCCTCAGGAAGCCTCCAGGCTTTCTGGCACCATCTGCAGTGCCTGGTTCAGGACTGCTAAAGCATCTGGCCATGAGGACTGAGCAGCTACCAGGTTCGGTGATTCTCAGGCCTGCAACTGCTATTGGACTACTGTAAGCTGATCCAATAAATCCCTTTTTAAAATAGTTCATTCTAGCAGTTCTGTTCCTCTAGAGAACCCTGACTAATACAGATTTTGGTACTAGAAGTGGTTCTAGAGAAACAGAATTGTAAGGATGGGTTTCTCTAGTGGGCTTAGTGCTATTTGGGGTTGGCTCTCCAACTTCAATGCTACTAAAGGCCCTACTGGTGATAAGGAGAGCACTTTTCCTGGAAATAAGGGGGGGGGCACTAATAATCCATGGTGTGCACTATTTCAAGAACTCTGTGAGATAGATGTATTTGGTGACCCTGAGTCATGTCTTGTGAAGAGCGAGGAATTTAGTGACTCTGTATTTGAAACATTTGAGTATTTGTGGAAAAGTAAAGACCAATGATGAGGCTGGTTGGTTGCTTTTAGCATCTCTGGACAAATTAGTGAGGAAACAGCAGAAGCTCATAAAGGAAAATTCTAAGCTTAAGACCCACATACATGATCTCAAGGTTTCTAAAGGTGCCCTGGAGGAGGGTCTCCTCTCTAGCCAGAACAGGGCTCAGATTGCAGAAAACCAAACCCAAGCTCTCACTGTGAGATTGGCTAACTTGCAATGTAAACTCAAATCCCAGCCTCACCAACTATCAGAAGTTAAAGTGAGGGCACTGATTGGAAAAGAGTAGGATCCTGTGATTTGGGATGGTGATGTGTGGGAAGACCCTGAAGAACCTGGGGACATTGAAGTGTTAGATTCTGAAGAAGATGTTTTGAATGAAAATATGACCTGCCCTCCCTTAGCAGCAGTTGTATCCCCACCCACACATCCTGAAGTATTACCCTCCCCACCCTTGCCTGGGGGAATTCATCCCTCTTTGTCTAGGGAATCAGCAGGAACTGCTGGTGCTTCTCAGTTCCCACCCATCTTTGCCTCTAGGCTATAACCAGAGGGAAGGCTAGGCAGGCCCCTAAAGGTGAGATAGAAAGTGTGACACAGGAGGAGGTGAGGTACACCCTGAAGAACTTCAGGAGTTTTCTAACTTGTACAGGCAGAAGCATGAGGAATATTTGTGGGAGTGGATTTTAAGGGTGTGGGATGATGGAGGAAGGAATATAAGATTAGATCAGGCTGAATTTACTGAAATAGTCCCATTGAGCAGAGATTTTAGATTTAACAATGCAGCTCATGCAGTTGGAAGGGGTGCCAAGAGTTTATTTGGTTGGTTAGCTGAAGTATGGATCCAAAGACGGCCTACTGTGAATGAGCTCGAGCTGCCTGATATCCCTTGGCTTAATGTTCATGAAGGGGTTAGAAAGCTCAGAGAACTTGGAATGCTGGAGTGGATTTGCCATGTAAACTCATCTTTGCCCCCACGATGGGAGTGTCCAGAAGATGTGCCCTTCACTAAGACTATAAGAAACAGATTTGTGAGGGGAGTGCCAGCATACTTAAAGTCTCCCATCATTGCTCTTTTATGTAAAGAAGGCCTCACAGTGGGAGCTGCAGTTGCTGCATTAGGTGATTTAGATGCACTGGGCATAACTGGATCTCGGGGTAACAAGGGCCAATTGGCAGCGCTGAATCGCCAAAGGTGGGGTGAACGTGTTTTTCGTAATAGACAGCGTAGGCAAAATTATGCACATAAAGGTATGACTCGTATGGACCTTTGGAATTGGCTGATTAATCATGTTGTTCCCAGAAGTCAAATAGATGAGAAGCCTACTGAGTTTCTTCTTGATCTGTATAAGCAGAAAAGTTCCAGAGCAAGGGAACATAAAGCCACTTTGAATTATAGTGACAGAGAATCAAGACCTCTTAATCAGTTTCCAGACTTGAGCCAGTTTACAGATCCTGAGCCCCTTGATTGAAGGGGTGGCCAGGTCCCCTTGAGGAAGGACCCTCCTGCAACCGCCAAAAGTTTCAATATTAAACTTACACCTATCCTTCCTCAGAGGGACCTGCGGCCTTTTGCTAGGGTTACTGTACACTGGGGGAAAGGAAATAATCAGACCTTTCAGGGCCTACTGGACACTGGCTCTGAATTGACATTGATTCCAGGAGACCCCAAAAAGCACCATGGCCCTCCAGTTAAAGTAGATGCTTATGGAGGTCAGGTGATTTGGCAAATGTTAGACTGACAGTGGGTCCAGTGGGTCCCCGAACTCACCCTGTGGTTATTTCCCCAGTCCCAAAATGCATAATTGGGATAGATATACTTACCAGTTGGCAGAACCCTCACATTGGTTCCCTGACTTGTGGAGGGAGGGCTATTATGGTTGAAAAGGCCAAATGGAAGCCATTGAGGCTCCCACCACCAGGGAAAATAGTGAATCAAAAACAGTATCGCATCCCTGGAGGGATTTCAGAAATTAATGCCACTATAAAGGACTTGAAGGATGCAGGGGTGATGGTTCCCACCACATCTCCCTTTAACTCTCCTATTTGGCCTGTTCAGAAGATGGATCCTGGAGAATGACAGTGGATTATCGGAAACTTAATCAGGTGGTGGCTCCAATTTCAGCTGCTTTACCAGATGTGGTTTCTTTACTTGAGCAGATTAACACATCTCCTGGTACCTGGTATGCAGCTATTGATCTTGCAAATGCTTTCTTCTCCATACCTGTCCATAAGGACCACCAGAAGCAATTTGCCTTCAGCTGGCAAGGTCAGCAGTACACCTTTACAGTTTTACCTCAAGGTTATATTAACTCTCCAGCCCTGTGTCATAGCTTAGTTTGCAGGGACCTTGATCGCTTGTCCCTTCCACGGGGTGTCACGTTGGTCTGTTATATCGATGACATAATGCTAATTGGATCAAATGAGCAGGAGGTGGCAACTACTCTGGAGTTGCTGGTACAGCATATATGCATCAGGGGATGGGAAATAAATCCATCCAAAATTCAAGGACCTTCCACCTCAGTGAAATTTCTAGGAGTTCAGTGGTGTGGGGCATGTAGGGATATTCCTTCTAAGGTGAAGGACAAGTTGTTGCATTTGGCCCCTCCTACCACTAAGAAAGAAGCAGAACGTCTAGTGGGCCTATTTGGATTTTGGAGACAGCAGTAAGACAGGGGTGTCTTACCCCATCCCATATACCAAGTGACTCAGAAAGCTACTAGTTTTCAGTGGGGCCCAGAACAAGAGAAGGCTCTTCAACAGGTCCAGGCTGCTGTGCAGGCTGCTCTGCCCCTTGGGCCGTATGATCCAGCAGATCTGATGGTACTTGAGGTTTCAGTGGCAGACAGGGATGCTGTTTGGAGCCTTTGGCAGGCCCCCATAGGTGAATCACAGCGGAGGTCATTGGAATTTTGGAGCAAGGCCCTGTCATTGTCTGCAGACAATTTTTGAGAGACAGCTCTTGGCCTGCTATTGGGCCTTAGTGGAAACTGAATGTTTGACAATGGGCCATCAAGTTGCTATGTGACCTGAGCTGCCCATCATGAGCTGGGTGTTATCTGACCCACCAGGCCATAAAGTTGGACGTGCATAGCAACAGTTCATCATTAAGTGGAAGTGGTATATACGTGCTCGGGCTCGAGCAGGCCCTGAAGGTACGAGTAAGTTACATGAGGAAGTTGCCCAAATGCCTATGGTTGCTACTCCTGTTGCAATGCCTTCTGTCCCCAAGCATGCACCTATGGCATCATGGGGTGTGCCCTATGATCAATTGACTGAGGAGGAGAGGTCTAGGGCATGGTTCACAGATGGTTCAGCACATTATGCAGGCACCGCCCAGAAGTGGACAGCTGCAGTGTTACAGCCCCTTTCTGGGACAACTCTGAAGGACTGTGGTGAAGGGAAGTCTTCACAATGGGCAGAACTTCGGGCAGTGCATATGGTTGTGCAATTTGCTTAGAAGGAAAAATGGCCAGATGTGCGGTTATACACTGATTCATGGGCTGTGGCCAATGGTTTGGCTGGATGGTCTGGGACTTGGAAGGAGCAGCATTGGAAAATTGGTGAAAAGGACCTTTGGGGAAGGTGTATGTGGATAGAACTCTCTGAATGGGCAAAGGATATAAACATATTTGTGTCCCATGTTAATGTCACCAGAAGGTGACCTCATTGGAGGATGACTTTAATAATCAAGTAGATAAGCTGACCCATTCTGTGGATAGTGGTCAACCTTTTTCCTCAGCTACCCCTGTCATTGCCCAATGGGCCCATGAACAAAGTGGCCATGGTGGCAGAGATGTAGGCTATGCATGGGCCCAACAACATGGACTTCCACTAACTAAGGCTGACCTGGCTACAGCTACAGCGAGTGCCAAATTTTCCAACAGCAGAGACCAACTCTGAGCCCCCGATATGGTAGTATTCCTCGGGGTGACCAGCCAGCAACCTGGTGGCAGGTTGACTACATTGGACCACTTCCATCATGGAAAGGGCAACGTTTTGTCCTTACTGGAATAGACACTTACTATGGGTATGCATTTATTTGCCTTTCCTGCACGTAGTGCTTCTGCCAAAACTACCATCCGTGGGTTTACAGAATGCCTTATTCACCGTCATGGCATTCCACACAGCATTGCTTCTGACCAAGGAGCTCACTTCACCGCCAAGGAAGTACTGCAGTGGGCTCATGATCATGGAATTCACTGGTCTTACCATGTGCCCCACCATCCTGAAGCAGCTGGCTTGACAGAATGGTGGAATGGCCTTTTGAAGAAACAGCTACAGTGCCAACTAGGTGGCAATAGCTTGGAGGGCTGGGGGAGTGTCCTCCAGCAGGCTGTATATGCTCTGAATCAGTGTCCTATATATGGTACTGTTTCTCCTATAGCCCAGATTCACGGGTCCAGGAATCAAGGGGTGGAAATGGGAATGGTCCCACTTACCATCACCCCAAGTGACCCATTATCTAGATTTTTGCTTCCTGTTCCCACAACCTTATGCTCTGCTGAACTACAAGTCTTGGTCCCAGAGGGGGCAGTGCTTTTGCCAGGAGACACAAAGAACATTCCATTGAACTGGAAGCTAAGACTTCCCCCTGGTCACTTTGGGCTCCTAATGCCCTTGAGTGAACAGGCTGAGAAAGGACTTACAGTGATAGCAGGGGTGATTGATCCAGATTACCAGGGGGAAATTGGACAGGCTTCTCCACAATGGAGGTAAGGAAGAGTATGCCTGGAGTGCAGGAGATCCTTTAGGGCATCTGTTAGTGTTACCATGTCCTGTTGTCAAAGTCAATGGACGACTGCAACAACCCAATAGAAGTAGTGTGATAAATGGCCCAGATCCTTCAAAATGAAGGTATGGGTTACCCCTCCAGGTAAAGAACCAAGACCTACTGAGGTGCTTGCTGAAGGTGGAGGAAATACAGAATGGGTAGTAGAAGAAGTCAGTTACAAATACCAGCTAAGGCCACATGACCAGTTACAGATACAGGGACTGTGATTGCAATGTTTCTGTCCTGCCTTGATAACAGAGTGTTTGTATGTATCTATACCAACATTACGATTATATCATTAGCTAACTGTTGAATTTATATTAGACCCATTATATTAGAGACTAAGCTTTGTGTTGGGGGGAAGATTTTCCGGTTCCGGTAGTATGTGGGATAGTTATGCCATGTTAGGCAGAATAATGAGCTTGTTACTGTTTTCATTTGAAAATTATGTATGATGTAAGGAGACATGATTTGATGCCAAGTTGACAAGGGGTGGACTTGTGATAGTTAAGGTGTTGTCAACTTGATCTGTTTAGTAATCCACAGGTTCCTTCTAGGAAGGATCTACTAAAGGAGGAAGTTTTTCCCCCAGGGTGAGCCCTTCCCCCAGAATGGGCGGCCCCGCCCAGAGGGGGGACTTGATGTAAGGAAGCTCTGGGTAAAAAGAGTCCCTTCCTTCCTTCCTTCCTTCCTTCCTTCCTTCCTTCCTTCCTTCCTTCCTTCTTCCTTCCACTTGGCTTCTGGAGCTGCTTGCTACCTTCCAGCATGGATTGAAGACCAGTGCAGACTAAAGACCAGCATCAACTGAAGACCCCAGTGGATCGAAACCCAGCGGCTCCTCAGGAAGCCTCCAGGCTTTCTGGCACCATCTGTGGGACTGCTGAGGCATCTGGCCACGAGGACTGAGCAGCTTAACAGGTTCGGTGATTCTCGGGCCTGCAACTGCTATTGGACTACTGTAAGCTGATCCAATAAATCCCCTTTTTAAAATAATTCATTCTAGCAGTTCTGTTCCTCTAGAGAACCCTGACTATGCATGTGTTATTTTTCTTAAGAATGATTGTATAGGACTGGAGAGAAGGCTTAGCAGTTAGGGCACTTGTGTGCCAAGCCTAAGGACTCATATTCTATTCTCCAGGTCCCACATAAGCCAGACTCAGAAGGTGATGCAAGCAAGCAAGGTCACACATGTTCACTAGGTAGCACATGAATCTGGTGTTTGATTACAGTGGCTGAAAGTCCTGGTGCACCAATTCTCTGTCTCTCATAAAAAAAAGGGAGGCTAGTCTGTTTGACTTCCTTAAAAAAACATGATTGTATAGCAGTACATCATGTAAAATTCACATAGCATGTACCATTGACACATGAGGGTTCACATGTGAATTTTAGCTTTGAGTGATCCTGAAGTCTCCCTGTGTACCTTAGAGGCCTATGCTAAATGCATTAACAGATGAATAATAACTCTTTAAAGCTTAAATTTCAATTGATGGTGCATACATGAATAACTTGCAGTGTTCTCATATGCACAACTGTTTGTGTACTGCTATAAGTAAGAAAGAAGAGCTGGATTACAATTCTGCTATAAAACATGGTTCAGTAACAAAAGTTTAAAACTAATAATGCTTTACTTTTCTGAAGAAAGGGATGTGGAAGAACTACAAGAATTTCTTACTTCTTTAAAATATGCTTCAATATGTCAAACCTTAAAAGTTACTGACAAGGGCTGGAGAGATGATGTAGCAGTTAAGGCACTTGCCTGCAAAGCCTGATGCTCAAGGTTCGATTACTCACATCCAACATAAGCCAGACTTGCATGGTGACACATGCATCTAGAGTTCGTTTGCAGTGGCTAGAGGCCCTGGCATGCTCACTCTCCCTCTCTCTCCCTCTCTCTCTCTCTAATAAATTAATAAAATATACATCTTTTTTTAAAGTTTGCTTTCTTTTTTTTAAAAAAAACCTTTTGTTTATTTTTATTTATTTGAGAGTGACAGAGAGAGGGAGAGAGAGGGGGGCGCACCAGGGCCTCCAGGCACTGTAAATGAATTCCAGATGCATGCGCCCACTTGTACATCTGGCTGAGCTGGGTCCTGGGGAATCAAGCCTCAAACCAGGGTCCTTAGGCTTCACAGGCAAGCGCTTAACCACTAAGCCATCTCTCCAGCCCAATATAAATCTTTTTTAAAAAGTGACTGACAAGCTAGCACTGCAGGAGAGTCTCCTGGGTCTAGCTAGGGGGATATACCAGCATTCTACCACCATTTCCTGGATTTCAGTGAGATCAAGGAAATGGATAAGGGAGAGTTTGAAGAGCAGAGCAATTAACTGTTCACTGTACAAATTAATTCTATTAATTGTGGTAAATTTTGCACATCATATACCACTCATTCCTATAGCGATTCCAACTCCTTAAAGATAAGCAACCAAAATCATGAGTACATAAACATGTGTGTGTGTGTGTGTGTGTGTGTGTGTGTGTGTGTGTGTGTGCAAGCATATGTCTCTGCATGCATTGTGCAGGTTAAAATATATGGTTACATTTTATGCATTCTGTTATTTGGAGGTGAGTGTCTTTGCCTAAACATCTGTACTTGTCCTCACTCTCTCTCGCTCCTTGAATTCTTTGCTCAAAATAAATCTAATAGTAGTAAGATTTTATTAAAATACTATTATATGTGACATATATGCTATATATACCTATATAATGCTGTCAATTGGAGAGTAAATCCATATAATCTTTCTAAAATATCATTAGCTGATGATAGAGGTTCAAGATTATGATTGATGTCAGCTTATTAGTCCCTGCTGCATACAATTATGCTGAGGAATAATTGGAAATCATGTCAAATATTTATGTAAAGTATTTTCATTACACCACTATTCATAGATTACAGCTAGGAGTAATCTCAGACTGCTCCTTAGGAAAGGTGAAAGTAAATTATGCTGTAACAGAAATGGAAATTCCCCTTGATATCCCCATAGAAGATTTGCATAAATGGAAAGACACATTGTGCTTGTGAGGAAGAAGGTTTATTCATATCAATGTATCTGTTATTTTAAATTATTCTTTGTGACTACCAACTCCCCCCCACATCTAAAGCAATATCTTGAAACTTGATGTGATACTCTGACACTTCAATGAATAAATATTTCTTGAAGTATGATATTCCCCAGGACAAGCTGCATATGCACAAAGTTGTGTAGTAACAAGTGACATATCCTATTAGTTAAGATGGCACGTATCACTCACTTATGCCTGTATGTATCTTTACTTTGCATTTTTATCATTTTATGACACCCCTCCTGGAGGGACTTCCTGTGTCTAGAATGCTGAGAGTTACAGTGAAAGTAGAATGTGGGGAATACTCCAGTAACTTAAGCAGCAAAGCCCAGGAGCACCAGATCTTCCATCCCATGCAACTGACAAAGAAGTTACGCTGTGCTGTACACTTATGCTGTAGGTTGCATAAGGTCATTCTAACCAAGGAGCACAGAGGTACCTGGTATGGAATCATATCTTGAAGAAGAGAAACAGAGGGACTAAATCACCTAGATACTAAGAATATATTAATTATTCTATTTAGAAAATAATCAGGATCTCATAAACATATGCATTTATATTGTTCCCAAGCTGTAAATTTAAATAGGTATTTTAAAATAATCCATCTAAGTCAAATGTATACATGGAATTTCAAGTGAATACTGATGAGGGAAATCACCAGCTATTCTAAGGATTCTGTCACTGGATACATATTTCAGATATATTCACAATTTTAATGCAAAAGCAATTAATTAATTTTCCAAGAAAGCATGCATTTAAGTTTGTAAGTGTGTAATACTTTATTAGCAGTACTGTGAAGATCCACAGTCCACCAATTTTTATGAGCTCACCTATTTAAAATTCAACTTAAAAGATGCAGTATTTGTCTTTCTGAATCTGGTTTATTTCACATAACAATATACTTATGGCTCATCAAATAATAGGTTCCTTTCATTTTAAAGGTTGAATAATATTCTAGTACATATAGTTTCTTTTCATGTATAAATGACTAATTCATTTGCTCTTATGTCTTAGCTATTGTGGACAGTACTGCTAGTAACATGGAGATGTAAGCATGTATTCAAAGTACTGATTTATTTTTTATAATCATGGAAAATATTAATAAAAATTGAGAAAGAAAAACACTAGCTTGTAATATAGATATTTTATTTACATTTTATATTTCTAACATTAAATATTATCTGTTTGTATTGCTGCATTCAAGAGAATTGACAATCAGCTAAGCCATATTAGTTTCTATTAGTAAAGCAACTAGGAATAAATATATCTGTTTGTATTACAATAGAATTTAGTACAATGGACAAAACTATCTTCCTAAAATATACAATCATTTCCTTGGTCAAGGGGAGTGCAAATGAGTATTTGTATGTCAAATGAAAACATTGGAAAATGCAGGAAAAACATTGCCTTCCATTGTACATGGAAGTATGGTTTCCTCTAAACTTGTTTTTGCATTTTTCAGGAATTGTGACTTTATAACAAAATAATTTGCACAAGGACCTATACACTTCCTATAGCCATGACCCCCGTGGTCTCTCACTGTGTATCACTCTAGTGTCCTGCCTCTTTGTAAGTCATTTAAGGGCACTGTCTTTGCTTTCATCACTACAGAGTTGATTCTTTTAAGACAACTCCTTTCTAATGGACATATTTGTAAATATCTGAAACTCATTATGAAAAAAAAGTTTAAAATCCAAAAAAAAACCAAAGTACTGATTTAATTTTCTTTAGGTATGTATTTGAGCATGAAATTGGTTGATGCTGGTAGTCCTATTTTCAATGTTTGAGGAGCCTCTATAGTTTCATATAATGTCAGTGTCAATTTGGATTCTGCCCTACAGTCTGGAAGAATTTACTCCACTTCTTTCTCATTAACTTTTATCTTTTTGATCATAATCATTCTAACAGCAGGGAGGTGATATCTCACTTTGTTTCTGACTTCCATTTCCATGTTCGTTAATGATACTGAATATCCTAACCTATAGCTCTCGTCCATTTGCATATCATCATTTAAGGTTTCTATTCATGTCCTCCTTCCCATTTCAAAATCGGTTTATTTGCTCATTATGTATTGTATTTTATAAATTTCTCACACTTGTACTAATATCCTTTTCTCCATCCCAGATTGCCATCAATGATAACGTGCTACATTTAGTAGCTGGTTCTACTTCCACTCCAGTCGACCTTTATACTTTCTCAGTCTTTCCTTACTTGTGATGAACTCAACAGTGAGCATATTGCAGGATTCCCTCCCACTGGGGATTGTCTCATACGTTTACATTTGATTAGACTAAGAGTAAGACAAAACATGGTGCCATTGTACCACATCATATCTTAGCTGATACTCAACAGAAATTATTGTTATTGATATGAACCTTAACCAAATGGATGAGGTGGTGTCCACCCTATTCATTGTAAAATTTCTCATTGCAGTGATATCCTCATCTATAGCCCATGTTGATGGCATTAGAAGATAAGCTTCTCAAAGTGTCTGTTTAACACATGGATTAAGCCATTGAACTGCGGTATATCCACCCTAAGAAATATTTGGAAGGACACATAACAGTTGAAAGGAATATCACTTCATGTGGTATTGATACAAAATCCTGAATAAATATGATAGATGGAATGAGAGAACTATAGTGTCTGATATGTGTATATGTGTGTGCATAGGACCTTCCATATTCTTACCTAGAAAATTCTACAAAATTCAGAAAATAGACAGTTTGTTCATGGATTGGGTTGGTGAAAGAAGGAAAAAGTACACAGGGTTTGAGGACGTTTGTGGGTAGATGCATGGATTGCTCATCTTGATTGTGGTATGGCTGTGTATGTATAAATATCATTTATAGTTTCAATATGTATGGTTTATGTTAGTCACAACACAGTAAGCTTTGGAAAACCCCACTGTTCCATATATATTGATTCATATATATTTGATGATATGAAAATAAAGCATCTTTTAAAATATTATCCTGTTTGACTTGTATCAAATGATGATTATGATGGGTTTCTAATGAAAGAGGAAAGTTGGAGAGTATACAATTGCTTATAAATATGTGTTCATGTATTTCATTTGGCTTTATGTGTGCTCAGTTGGGCTTCCATCATGGTGGATAGCTCACCATTCAAACCCGCATGCTGGTGAGCTCAGTGTGATGTCCAATCTGTTGCTTTATCATCACCAAGGGTGAGTGTTGTTAATGGTAATTTATTAAACATCTATAGCCTTTGGTTACAATAGCTTATGGGGTATAGTGACTAAAGACTTAAGCTCCCACATTATTGAGAAAGAAAATCAAAATTCCTAAGTGAAATCTTATCATTAAAATGTCTGACCAATGGGATGGAGAGATTGCTTGGTGTTTAAAGTGTTGCCTGCAAATGCTAATGACCTAGGTTTGATTCCCTAATGCCTATGTAAAAGCCAGATGTGCAAAGTGGCACATGCACCTGGAGTTCAATTCATTTACCACAGCTGCAGGACCTAGTGTGCTCTCTCTCTCTGTCTCCACTTGAAAATGAATAAAAAATAAAATAAAATAAAATAATTAAGTCTACCTGCTCATAATATTTTGTATGTATTAGTGAGAATGTTCTTGATTTTTGCCTTCTTGTTAGTCATAAACCTTGAGAAATATTAAAGAAATGGTTTGGGCAACCATGCTTGGTGGTATACTCCTACAACTGTAGCATTCAAGAAACTGAGGGAAGAGAATCATAAATTTATGGCCTGCCTGTGGTTAGTAGTGAGACCCTTACCCAGAAAAGCTATAAAATAATGATCATGTGTTCTTACTATGGGAAGAACTGATTGATTTTAGGAACTTACACTATAATGTTGGTGGTCATTGTGAGTTAGATGTCTGTATAAAGAGTTTTACTTGTATTTCCTGGCTCAAAGATTTAGATTAGAATGTCATATATTTGATAACATATTAATATTGAACACATTTTTACTTGAATAATCCTGCTGGAAATGATATTGAAATTTAGGCACTATCAGTTACTTCATTTCTAAGGAGGTCTAATTTTTATCAATAGTTAATTTTGTAATAGTTTTAAGTTTATAGGAATGCTGCAAAATAGAGTCCTCAGGTAATTCACATTCTGTCGGTACTGTGTCAACATCCAAATGCCCATGCTGTTCTTGTCACACCTAATGAACCAGTGCTCATGTGCTCTTGTTAACTTGGATGAATGCAGTATTGGAGAATTTCTCTGCTAGTTTCTTCTTCTGCTTTAGGATCTTTTATTGGAAATAAAACATCAGATTTATGTAATGCATGCATGACAAAATTTTACTTTTTAAAGATGTTCTGAATTTTACGTTGTGTAGTGTCTATCTGTGTGTGTCGATAAGTGCACTCCATGTTCACAGAGACAATCAGAGGACATAGGAAGGTCTTCCTTTATTGCTCATCTAGCTAACTTCATTGAGAGAGGGTCTCTGGATGAACTTAGAGCTCATCATCTTAGGTTATACTGGCTGGCTGTTCAATTAGCTCAGTGAACTATCTCTGCTCCCTCAGTTATGGTATTATAGATATGAATGGCCACACACTTGCTGGGGATAGAGCTTGGGTCCCCATGCTTATCCAGCAAGTGCTCTAATACTGAACCATTTCTCAAGCCCAATGATCTGACTTTTGAGATATAATTTTCCCCCCAAATGCCAAACATTTCCTCACTTTTCTCAATGGAATTGTACAGTGGACATCCAGAGATTTGAACTTCAAATGATAATTTTTCCAAACTGGAATTCAGCTCATCCCCCTCCTCTTAACTGGTCTGATTGCATGCAAAGCAGGCCAACTTCCTTCAATATTCCCTCTTCCTTCAACCTCACGTGGCAATGCTATGTACATATGGTCGCCTGCAGCTACTTCTCAGCAAGGTCTTGTCTCTAGGAAAACCAAATAAGGGAATATAAGTTTCTGATTGTGGTCTTGTGTGTCACTGAGCTGGCTGAGTGAGTAGGTTGCCACCAATGTGATATTGGCCATGAGTTACCACTGACCCCCGTTCTTACTAGAGAGTTGGTCAGACTGGTCCCAGGGAGCCTCAGTATTTGAATTCTACATTCAGGTCTAATTTATACCTCCCTTTTCAAACATTCCATTGATAGCTTGCCTATAGAGTTGGGATATTTGATTATCTCAGCCTAAAAATTGCAGTCAAGGGGCATGATAAGATATTCAGCTTAAGTAATACCTACAAAAATCATGTCCTGGAAATATATACTTTTTATTAGAGAGGGAGAGAGAATTGCCATAACAAGACCTTAACCACTGCAATCAAACTCCAGACACATGCACCATGTTGTGTGCATATGTGACTTTGTGTGATTGCATCACCTTATGCATCTGGCTTTCTTGGGACCTGGAGAGGAAAACATGCTTCCTTTGGCTTCACAGGCAAGCACCTTGACCACTAAACCATCTCTCCAGACCCAAATATTTTAATATTAATAGGTTAAGAGCTAAAGGTTTTTGTACTCAACATTGATCAGGTTCCTATCCTCTAAATGTGAGTATCACCCAGCAGATCAACAGCTTCCTACCACAGATACCCACATCTGCAATTCTCCTGTTATCTGTACTGTGGATAAAAGAATCTTGTTATAACTATTCTTAGTACTGAAGTATCTAGCCCTCTATGTTAATGGTGTTACATTTGTCAGTGGGCCCCTCGTTGAGCAGTTTTGCATTTTGAGAACATCTTAAATTCATCCCTTTATCATCCATTCTCTGCACACTACTTCTTCACACAGATGACACAGACATGGTAGCAACTCTGTTGGTTCTTATTGTTGGGCTTATTAGGTGTATTCAGCTTACCACTTGTAAGACTTCATAGCATCTATGCGAAGTAGCTGAATGAAATGCCAGGTATTGACTGAAGACAGTCTATCATCCTTGCTAGATTTCCATTACAGCAAGTGCAGGTGGAAGTTGTGCAGTGGCAGTATGGTGGGAGGTATACACAGCAGACGTTTATGTGTGATACCCACCAGTTAGATATGGTTGACTTCATATGCAATTGCTCCTGAAGGACTAACTTCAATTGGCTAAGTATCTGCTACGCAGACACTTGACTTCCCTATTTAAATGTGCTCCCAATTTATGTATGAGAGCACAGGATCTAAGGAAATTAAGACAGTTGCTCTTTAAGTGGATATAAGTCTTGTATCTGGTGTCAAGGTAAGTCTCACACTAAAGGTGGTGTGTGAATGGGAATCTATGCTGATTTTTTTTTTGTTGTTATTGGATTCAAGTGTCATTAGCATGACCTCTTGTTTCTGTCCACCCTGGACTTATGCAGGTCTCTGTGAGAACACAGGAAAAATGAGTTGGAAATACTCATCTATTCTCCAGGACATCTGCTAACCAGAGTATTATTTCCTTGATGGTCCCATCTATGGCCTGTGCAGAAGGAAGGGGAGGCATTGGGTCTCTGGTTCACTAAAACATCATTTTATTTCACATAAAATGTGTCTTCAAAGCAGTCCTTTCCAAGAAGAAAAAAATATGAGGATTATTCCCCAGTGAGAAATCTTCCCCTTTCATCCTCAACTGATCAAAGAGCACAGGAGAGGCAATGGTGGCCTCTGTGAGACCTGAAGCCTTGGCCTCTCCATCATCTCACTACCTGCTATGGTTTGGTGAGATGTTCAGCACATGCTTCTGTGTCTTTATTACAGAAAATGATACTGGTATGAGGGACAAGTCTTACATGTCCCTGGGGGATCCTACTTCCCCAGGCCCCATAACACTAAACATCATGCACTTGGATGACATGGAGAATCCAGGATGAGTGGAAACACTAGGCACATGCATGATGCCAACCCTGGTATAAAATTCAAAGTTAATATCCTCTACTATTGTATATTTTTTTCACTTTTCCCAAATCCTTAAGTCACTTTTAAACTATTAAAGGTTTTTTATAAAAAAGTTTTATGAGTGATATTGTAAATGCTATGACATCAAGATATTAGTGTGCAATAGTTATAGTATGTTTCATTCCATTTAATTTCTATCATCTTCTTGTCACACTTCTTTTTTATATGTGACCTTTAGCATTGTAATTTTCTTTTCACAAAACCCTTGTCTTTATTGAGCAATGAATTGTAGGAAAATGAATTCAATTTATTTTTACTCTGAATTTATATTACATCAGAAGGTGTCTGATTTCAAGTCTAGCAATTTATTTTAATTAAAATACTCAAGATGTAGTAAAAACAGATAATTGACTTGTTTAAAGAAGAAGATACAGGCTGGATCCTTTCCTTCCCAATTCTCATCAGCATCAACACAACTGTGGAAAGAGTTGGGTGGCCCTTCTGTGGCTAGAAGCTAGTGCAGGAAGATGAAAATACACCAGCACAGGAGACCCAGATTTTCCAGAGAGACCACTGATGTGTAGAAGGGAATTCCACCTCGAGCATATGCTCTTTAGTCAAGAAGCTCACAAAAATACTTGTTCTTTATTTAAAGTCAGAAAGAACATCCCAGGTCATGAAACCTCACACAGGTGATGTTGTCTGTGGCAGTGATAATAACACCTTCATTCCTAAAATGGTAGAGACAACATCAAATTAGCCTTTCTTAGTATTATCAGGTGTTTTTCCTCTTTGTCCTGTATTAATCTTAAACTATAAATGTCACAAAATGAAAGTTTAAGAAACAAATCTGGATAACATATTTCTGTAGGAATTACTATATCTATTACATGAGGAAAAGGTATTACTTGTAATTTTGTTGAAAAGAATAGCAACAATAATAACATAATACTGGATGAGATCTTAGTCTTCACAGGGCATTTCTCAACACAAGGCAGAGGTGGTCATGATAAATTGCATTCTGGGGCCTCTTATACATCATAGTTGGTGTAAGGGAGTGAAATCACACAAAGTCTGCCTTAAGCCACAATGGATTAAAGTGGGGAACAAGTACCAGCAACATACATGGACAAGCTCCCAAATGCTTGGAGCTGAAACAAGACACTTACTTCTAAAAAGCAACCAGATCAAAGTTATGAATAAATTTCAAAATATTTTTAATTGATTTAATGCACATTTATTGTATTTAATATAATTAATGCAATGCTCCAAAATTTATTTACTGCAGTAAAAACTGTGTTTAGGGGCTAGAAGGATGGCTTAGTGTTTAAGGAGCTTGCCTGGAAATCATAAGGCCAAGGTTTGATTCTCCAGTACCCATGTAAGCCACATGCACAATGTGGCACATGTTTCTGGAGTTTGTTTGCAGTGGCTAGAGGTCCTATCATGCACATTTTCTCTCTGTATGTCTCTCTTCTTTCTATTTCTCTCTCTGTCTCTGCTTACAAGTATATAAAAACATATAATTTTTAAATGATATTTAGAAGTAAATTACAGGATTAAAAGGATTTATGTTAACACAAAAAGTCAGGGTTTTAAAATTTTGTTAGGTGCTGGAGGGATGGCTTAGTGGTTAAGGCATTTGCCTACAAATTCAAAGGACCCTGGTCCTTTTCCCTAGGACCCAGGTTAGCCAGATGCACAATGGAGAACACACACCTGGAGTATGTCTGCAGTGGCTGGAGGCCCTGGTACGCCCATTCCCTCTCTCTCGCACTCTCTCTCTCCCTCTTTCTCTGTAAAATAAATAAAAATAAAATATTTTTAAACTTTTGTTAGTAAATTAGAAAGGAACAAATGCAAACCAAAGTGAGCAAAAAAAGATATAATAAAACTTAGAACCAAAATTCAATACAGGAAAATCAACAGAAAAAAATTAACAAAACTTAAAGTGGATTCTTTATAAAAATAATGTCAATGGGTCTCTAACCAGATCAACTGTAATAAAAAGTAAGAAGACACACATTTCTATGAGGATTAAAGGAGAAGATGTGACTTCAAGTCCCTTAATCATCAAAGTAGGGGTATCTAGCCTATGGCCCACAAACCATTATGTGTTCCAGGAGAGCTATGAATGTGGCCCAGTGCAAAACTTACTTAAAACAAACTTACATAAAATATTATGAGATATTTGTAAGTCAAGAACATGTTTGTCAAGCAGAAACTTTGTAGATTACAGTATTAAAGCTCAATGTCATACAAAAGAAACATATGCTTGTTCTCACTATTTGTGGCTCTGTGCCTGCATCTGGGGCTTACAGTGGAATTGTGTGGGATTCAAAGGACTTTTGTAGCCCCATCCTCTATCTGTGGTGCCTGGAGGTTCTACTCCATATATGCAGCTTTTCCTCAGAGGTTCTGGAATCTCCAACATACTGGTATCTCTACTGAAACTCAGGCTTCACCTTTAGAGACTCATGCAATGGCGTTCCATGGCTTCTCTGCAGAGACACTGACCTCACGTACTTCCTGTCTTCAGCAGCCATTGTAACTGTGATGAAAACATGCATTTTCCTCTCATCTTTGCATCTTTCATGCTTGAGGACCATGATGCCAGTACTGCTGTCAGCTTGGGATGAAGTCTGCTGTCCTTGACCCATGGTGGTATAGCCTCTATGCTGACATGAAGGAAACACTCCCATGGGCATTACTTCCTAGAAACAGAGAGCTCCTTCAGTGACAACTTCAGTTTAGTCTCTCTTTTTAACTTAATTTTTATTTCCATAAGTTGAAGCTATTGAAGGACAGAGTCTTTGCCTTGGGGTGCCTTTCCCATTGTTCTGATGCAGAGGAAGAGGCTCTTCAAACATGTGAAAATAGGACATAAAACTACCATATGCTTTGACTTTTCCACTCCTTGTATATACTCAAAGGAACTAAAGTCAGCAGACTAGTGCACATCACCTTAGATATCCATCAACAGATAATGAATAGAGAAATTGGTATATATATTTTACACACACACACACACACACACACACACACACAAACTAGAGGTGTATAACAGTCATAAAGAATGAAATTGTGTCATTTTGAGAAAATGAACAGATGTGGGGATTGTCATGTTTGGCAAAATAAGCTACAGTCAGAAAGGTACAGGTGTTCTGCCATTGTGTGATCTAGAGTAAACAGACCTCTCATGAAGAATTAGCACCAATGCTCTTTAAACTAATATATATGACGAGATATTAACATACAGACATTTGTACGTAGACATCTATATGTCTTTGACATGCAGGAAGAAGCAGCTCTTTAAGCGTAGGAAGACAGTGTGAGGAGGGAATTTGAAAGGATAATTTTGGGGGGATATGAGTAAAATACAAAGACATACATGCATGAAAATGTTATACCCTTTTTTTTGCATGCTAACTAAAAATCAAGTAAAATTCCATTTTAGAGCACCTAATTTAATTGAGACCTTGGAGGAAGTGTGTAAGTTGCTAAGCATTGATTTAATAAAAGTTCACAAGACCATTAATGCACCATTGTGAATAACATGCAATGTAATAACCTTCAATTTCTAAAGTAAATATGATTATGTATAAGTAGGAATTTTCTACATCCTGCTATATATTATTAGTTCCATACCATAAGATGCATGTATTGTTTTTGCATACCTATCATTTTCCTGCAAGAAATGGTAAACTTGTAAATAAAACTAACTCATTTCCAAAAAAATGGGGAAAATAAAGAAGGCATATTTTTGAATCAGAAAATGTCTGTATGTTTCCACATTGAGATTCAGTTTCAAAGATTTAAAAATCATATGTCAGGAAGAAAATTAAGCAGAAATGCCTTGCCAGTGTTTATATTTCCAGTAATCACTCAGGACATTTAGAAGCAATTTCAGCAGCTGGAAAGATGGCTTAGATATTAAGGTACTTGCATGCAAACCCCAAGGACCCAGGTTCAGTTCCCCAGAACCCATGTAAGCCAAAGGGACATGATGGTGCTTGTGTCTGGAGTTTGTTTGAGGTAGCCAGAGGCACTGGAATACCCTCCTCTCCCTCTCTCTCTCTCATAAAAAAAAGTAAATAAAAATTTTAAAAAATAGTTAAAAGGGCTGGAGAGGTATCTTGGCAGTTAAGGCACATGCCTAAGAAGCCTAAGGACCCAGACTCGATTCTCCATGTCCCATGTTGTCCAGATGTAACTGGTGGTGCATGCATCTGGAGTTCGTCTGCAGTGGTTGGAGGCCCTGGCATGCCCATTTTTGCCATCCTTGTCTGTCTCTCCTTCTGTCTCTAATAAATTTAAAAAAAAAAAAGAAGTAATACCTGCAACTTCTGGATAGGAAAGTGTCTCTTTTTATCCAAATATGCTCACAACAGTTATAACTATGCATTTTATTTACATGAAGTATATTCAGTACCAGTGTGTGAAGAAAATAATTAGTAATATTTCCAATTATAAACATGTATTAAATTGATTTCTATACAACTACTTATTTTTAGTTGGTTTGGGTTTTTTTCAGTTCATACATTTTTTATTCACAGTCTGACTGTCTTACTTGTCCAGAAATACCACTTTACTCTTGGTACAATGTCATATTTCTTTTTTTTTTTTCTCTCCATTTTTATTAATATTTTCCATGATAACAAAAAAAAATCCCATGGTATTACCCTCCCCCCTTTCCCCTTTGAAATTCCATTCTCCATCATATCCCCTCCCCATCTCAATCTTTCTACTTACATATATACAATACCAACCTAATAAAAGCCCTCCTCCCTTTCTTTCTCTTCCCTTTCTATCTCCTTTTTTAACTTACTGGCCTCTGCTACTGAGTTTTTTCCTTCTCACACAGAAGCCCAATCATCTCTAGCTAAGATCCACATATGAGGGAGAACATGTGGCGCTTGGCTTTCTGGGCCTGGGTTACCTCACTTAGTATAATTCTTTCCAGATCCATCCACTTTTCTGCAAATTTCATAACTTCATTTCTCTTTACTGCTGAGTAAAACTCCATTGTATAAATGTGCCATATCTTCATTATCCACTCATCAGTTGAGGGACATCTAGGCTGGTTCCATTTCCCAGCTATTATAAATTGAGCAGCAATAAACATGGTTGAGCAAGTATCTCTAAGGTAATGAGATGAGTCCTTAGGATATATGCCTAGGAGAGCTATAGCTGGGTCATATGGTAGATCAATCTTTAGCTGTTTTAGGAACCTCCACACTGATTTCCACAATGGCTGGACCAGATTGCATTCCCACCAACAATGTAGAAGGGTTCCTCTTTTTCCACATCCCCGCCAACATTTATGATCATTTGTTTTCATGATGGTAGCCAATCTGACAGGAGTGAGATGGAATCTCAATGTAGTCTTAATCTGCATTTCCCTGATGACTAGGGATGTAGAACATTTTTTTAGATGCGTACATGCCATTCGTATTTCTTCCTTTGAGAATTCTCTATTTAGCTCCATTTCCCATTTTTTGATTGGTTTGTTTGATTCCTTATTATTTAACTTCTTGAGTTCTTTGTATATCCTAGATATTAATCCTCTATCAGATATATAGCTGGTGAAGATTTTTTCCCATTCTGTAGGTTGCCTCTTTGCTTTCTTCACCATGTCCTTTGCAGTGCAAAATCTTTGTATTTTCATGAGGTCCCAGTGGTTAATCTGTGGTTTTATTGCCTGAGCAATTGGGGTTGTATTCAGAAAGTCTTTTGCCAAGACCAATATGTTGAAGGGTTTCCCCTACTTTTTCCTCTAGCAGTTTCAGAGTTTCAGGTCTGATGTTAAGGTCCTTAATCCATTTGGACTTAATTCTTGTGCATGGAGAGAGAGAAGAATCTATTTTCATCCTTCTACAGATATATATCCAGTTTTCCCAACACCATTTGCTGAAGAGGCTGTCTTTTCTCCAATGAGTATTTTTGGCATTTTTATCAAATATCAGGTGGCTATAACTACATGGGGTTACATTTGGGTCCTCTATTCTGTTCCATTGATCTACAAGTCTGCTTTTGTGCCAGTACCATGCTGTTTTTGTTACTATGGCTCTGTAGTATAGGTTAAAATCAGGTATGGTGATACCACCAGCCTTATTTTTGTTGCTCAGTATTATTTTAGATATTCGAGGTTTTTTGTGATTCCAAATGAATTTTTGGATTGTTTTTTCTATTTCCGTGAAGAATGCCTTTGGAATTTTGATGGGGATTGCATTAAATGTGTAAATTGCTTTTGGTAAGATTGCCATTTTCACAATATTGATTCTTCCAATCCAGGAACAAGGGATGTTTTTCCACTTCCTAGTGTCTTCTGCAATTTCTCGCGTGAGTGTTTTAAAGTTCTCATTGTATAGATTCTTTACTTCCTTAGTAAGGTTCATTCCAAGGTACTTTATTTTTTTTGATGCAATTGTGAATGGGAGTGATTCTCTGATCTCATCCTCTGTGTGTTTGTTGTTAGCATATATGAAGGCTACTGATTTCTGTGTATTTATTTTGTATCCTGCTACATGACTGTAGGTTTTTATCAGCTCTAACAGTTTGCTAGTAGAGTCTTTAGGGTCCTTTATATATAGAATCATGTCATCTGCAAATAATGATAACTTGACCTCTTCCTTTCCGATTTGTATCCCTTTTATGCATGTCTCTTGCCTTATTGCTATGGCTAAGACTTCCAGAACTATATTAAATAAAAGTGGGGACAGTGGACACCCTTGTCTTGTTCCTGATTTTAGTGGAAAAGCATCCAGTTTTTCCCCATTTAGTAATATGTTGGCTGTAGGCTTATCATAAATAGCCTTTATTATATTGAGATATGTTCCTTCTATTCCCAGTCTCTGTAGGACTTTTATCATGAAGGGATGTTGGATTTTGTCGAATGCTTTCTCTGCATCTAATGAGATGATCATGTGATTTTTGTCCTTCAACCCATTTATATAATGTATAACATTTATAGATTTGCGTATGTTGAACCATCCCTGCATCTCTGGGATAAAGCCTACTTGGTCAGGGTGAATGATCTTTCTAATGTATTCTTGTATTCTGTTTGCCAATATTTTGTTGAGAATTTTTGCATCTATGTTCATGAGGGAGATTGGTCTGTAATTTTCCTTTTTTGTTCTATCTTTACCTGGTTTTGGTATCAGAGTGATGCTGGCTTCATAGAAGGAGTTTGGTAGAATTCCTTCTCTTTCTATTTCATGGAAAAGCTTAAGAAGCAATGGTGTTAGCTCTTCCCTGAAGGTCTGGTAAAATTCAGCAGTGAATCCATCTGGGCCTGGGCTTTTTTTAGTTGGGAGATTTTTGATAACTGTTAGGATCTCCATGCTTGTTATAGGTCTATTTAAGTGATTAATCTCATCTTGATTTAATTTAGGTAGGTCATATAAATCAAGGAAATCATCCATTTCTTTCAGATTTTCATACTTTGTGGAGTATATGTTTTTATAATATGTCCCTATGATTTTTTGAATTTCTCTGGCATCTGTCGTGATGTTACCTTTTTCATGTCTAATTTTATTAATTTGTGTCTCTTCTCTCTTTCTTTTGGTCAGATTTGCTAAGGGTTTATCAATCTTGTTTATCCTTTCAAAGAACCAGCTCTTTGTTTCATTAATTCTTTGTATTGTTTTTTTGGTTTCTATTTCATTAATTTCTGCCCTAATCTTTATTATTTCTTCCCGTCTACTGATTTTTGGTTTGCCTTGTTCTTCTTTTTCCAAGGCTTTAAGGTGAAGCATTAGGTCATTTATTTGCGACCTTTCTAATTTCTTAATATAGGCACTTAAAGCTATAAATTTACCTCTTAGAACTGCCTTCATTGTGTCCCAGAGATTTTGGTATGTTGTGTTCTCATTATTGTTTGACTCTATAAATTTTTTGATTTCCTTCTTGATTTCTTCATTGACCCATTCATCATTTAGTAATGTATTGTTTAGTTTCCATGATTTTGTGTATGCTCTATATCCTTTCTTGCTATTGATTTGTAGTTTGATTCCATTGTGGTCAGATAGAATGCAAGGAATTATTTCAATTTTCCTGAATTTGTTAAGATTTGCTTTGTGTCCTAATATATGGTCTATTTTAGAGAATGATCCATGTGCTGCTGAAAAGAATGTATATTCTGCAGCATTTGGATGAAATGTCCTGTATATGTCTGTTAGGTCCATTCCTTCTATGACCTCGTTTAGTCCAGATGCCTCTCTGTTTATTTTTTCCCGGGATGACCTGTCAATTGATGAGAGTGGGGTGTTAAGGTCACCAACTACCACTGTGTTTGGTGTTATCTGTGACCTTAGTTCTAACAGTGTTTGTTTGATGAATTTGGGAGCCCCCATGTTAGGTGCATATATGTTTAGGATTGTAATGTCCTCCTGTTGGAGTGTGCCCTTAATCAATATAAAGTGACCTTCCTTATCTTTCTTGACTAATGTTGGAGTGAAGTCTGCCTTGTCAGCTATTAGGATAGCAACCCCTGCTTGCTTTCTGGGTCCATTTGCTTGAAACACCGTTTTCCAACCTTTCACCCTAAGATAATGTCCATCCTTTGTAGAAAGGTGAGTTTCTTGGAGACAACAAATTGTAGGGTCCTGCTTTTTAACCCAGTCTGCAAATCTATGTCTTTTGGTTGGAGCATTGAGGCCATTGATATTAAGAGATATTATTGAAAGATGTGTATTTATGCTTGCCATTTTTTTTTTTGTGTGGTTCTGGTTCTACCTTTGCTCTCTTATATTAACTAGTATTTGAGTGTTGTTTGTTGTTTTCCAGGTTCCTTATATGTGTGTTTTTCTTTCTCTTTGGCATGGAGGATTCTTTCAAGTATTTTGTGTAGAGCTGGTTTTGTCTTCAAATACTCCTTTAGCCTGCTTTTGTCATGGAATGTCCTTATTTCTCCATCTATTTGAATGGATAGTTTTGCAGGATAAAGTAGCCTTGGTTGACAGTTGTTATCTTTCAGAGTTTGGAATACATCACTCCAAGCCCTTCTGGCTTTGAAAGTTTGTGTTGAGTAATCTGCTGTGATCCTGATGGGCTTGCCTTTGTAGGTAACTTGATTTTTCTCTCTAACTGCTTTCAATATTTTTCCTTTGGATTGTGTATTTGGTAGTTTGATTATAATATGGCGAGGAGAGGTTCTTTCCAGGTTTTGTCTGGCTGGTGTTCTAAATGCTTCCTGTATCTGCATTGGCACCTCTTTCCCAATTTGGGGGAAGTTTTCTTCTATGATTTTGTTGAAGATGCCTACTATACCTTTGGATTGAAATTCTTCTCCTTCTACTATACCCTGAATTCTTATATTTGATCTTTTCATAGTGTCCCGAATATCTTGAAATTCCCATTCATACTTTTCTATTAGTTTGTCTTTCTCTTTGTTGGATTGTATTAGATCTGCCACCTGGTCTTCTAGCTTAGATATTCTGTCCTCTCCTTCATCCATTCTACTGGTGAGATTTTCTACAGAGTTTTTTATTTCATTAACTGTGTTCTTCATTGCTAGTAATTCTGACTGGTTTTTCTTCATTATTTCTATTTCCTTATTTATGTCTTGTATTGATTTCTTTATTTCGTTAAATTGGTGTCCTGTATCTTCTCTGATTCCTTTGATTTCTTCTTTGAGTTCACTGAACATATTTACAATCATTCTTTTGAAATCTTTCTCAGGCATTTTCTCTAACTCGTTTTCACTAGAGGTCATTTCTGAAGCATTGATGCTTTTTGGTGGATTTATATTGCCTTGGTTTTTGGTGTTTCTTGTGTTATAATGTATATATTTTTGCATCTCGGATTAAGTTACTGCTTAGATTTTCCAGTTAGCTGGGTATCCTTTGCTGTATCTATTGATCTGATATTGTATATCTTCTATGTAGGAGATTACGATGTTAGGTGTGGCTCTTACCACTCTCAGAGTATCTAGACACGTGGTCCTAGGGGTTAAGTTTGCCTGCTATGGGAGTATTCAAATAGGTTGAGTGGAATAAAATACAGGTATATTCTAAAATTTAACTAAACCCTATACACATTCAGTCAAGAACAGCACCGAGCATTTATGCAAGATTAGGTATTATAAAAACCAGATCCTCTATCAACAAAGAAGTTAAGATTTGTGGTCTATTGAGGGATCCAAGTCAGCTTGTGACCAGGTGAGACCCTTCCCTGGTTCAATCCCAGTTACCTCTTTGGATGCTTTTGGTCTCAGTCAAGTTGCTGGCTGGGATGTTGGGCCGCTGTTCTGCTTTCTGGAACTGGGTACTGGCTTTTCCTGTGGGGCAAACCAAGCCTGGCAACTGTGGCCCTGCAGATTGGCACCCCTGATGCTGGATCCCCGCTGCTGCCGCTGGAGCTGCCGCTGCTGGGACCACTGCTGCTGGATCCGCCACTGGAGATGCCGCTGCTGGGTCTGCCCCCGCTGATCCGCTGGAGCTGCCGCTGCTGGGTCCTCCGCCTCTGATCCGCTGGTGCTGCCGCTGCGGGTTCCGCCTCTGCCGCTGAAGCCGCTGGAGCCTCCGCTGCTGGATTCGCTGCCCTGAAGCCGCTGTGGCCGGTACCGGAGCAGCTGCTGGTGTTTTTGGGGCTGGAGTCACGGCTTCCACCGCCGCTTCCCACAATGTCATATTTCAAAGGTTCATAAATTATGTTTTGGATAAGCAAATCAAACAAGCAAAGAGTCATGCTGCTTACAAGGTACCATTGCCACCAGATGCTACCTTAACAACTCTTAAGGGATCATAAGTTCTTCCATCTTTCATGAAAAAACGCTTGTTCATTCACTTACTGACAGAAAATTACTCCCTAAAATATGAACATCATCATGAGTTTTGTTGAGCAACAAATCATTTTTCCTCATTAAATATGATGTTAGCTATGAGGCTTTTAAAATGGCTTTTCTTATATTGGTAACATTCATTGCTATAATTAAACTGATAGAGATATAGAGATGTATCATTCTATCATATATATCCATATATATAATTTGTAAGCTGCCAAACTGGTTTGTTTCTTTCAGCTAATGGCTTCTGTTTGTACTTGGGGAATTTTATTTTCCCCCAATTCCAGAAAGTATCTCTTTTCCTTTTGCATTTGTTTTATTATGTTTTTATTTTTTAAGAAGCTTTCTTTCTATTTATTTTTTTGGCAGAGAGAGAAACAGGCAGAC
>CM070791.1:7409812-7657421 GCA_036346955.1 Dipus sagitta | reverse complement strand
CCTTTAGCTTTGCAGACAAATGCCTTAACTGCTAAGACATTCCTCCAGCCTCTCTTCCTCTGTTTTGATGTCTCATTTTTATGTCTTCTGCCCTCTGTCACATTGTTGATAGACTCAACCTTGCTCAGATCTTGTGTGGGTGACAACCTCTTCTGTGTGATCATGAATATACTGGGAATTTTTGTGTGTGTGTGAAGTATGGTTAAGAATCCAGGGGCTGAGGTGAGGTGGGGCTGAAGTAGGGACCAAGACAATAGGAACTATTCAAATTGCTATCCTTTCAGCATAAGGCAGATTTTCAGCTCTAGTTCCTTAAACTATATTTGTGATATGCCTGGCTTCTTGAAAATTTAGTGCTTTTCCTGCTCAACTCAGTGTTTGTCTTAACTCAGTCACACACATTGTCCCCTCCTGGGTCATCACAATCCTTGTAATGGCACTATCACTTTGCATACTTGCACTCCCATTTGGAAAGGAGGTGAGAAACATTTATAATGAACTGTCATTGATTGATGGCCATTTCATGCCCTGACAATAAAAGTATACTTCCAAGTTTGAGAGGCCAAGGGTTTAATTTTCATGATGGGGCATGCAGGACAGAAAGCCTCAAGAGATGGTGAAATTTCAGGAATAGTTGATTTACTTGAATATATGCATGTGTTATTTTTCTTAAGAACGATTGTATAGGACTGGAGAGAAGGCTTAGCAGTTAGGGCACTTGTCTGCCAAGGCTAAGGACTTATATTCTATTCTCCAGGTCTCACATAAGCCAGACTCAGAAGGTGATGCAAGCAAGCAAGGTCATACATGTTCACTAGGTAGCACATGAATCTGGAGTTTGATTACAATGGCTGAAAGTCCTGGTGCACCAATTCTCTGTCTCATAAAGAAAAGGGAGACTAGTCTGTTTGACTACCTAAAAAAAAACATGATTGTATAGCAGTACATCATGTAAAATTCCCATAGCATGTACCATTGACACATGAGGGTTCACATGTGAATTTTAGCTTTGAGTGATCCTGAAGTCTCCCTGTGTCCCTTAGAGGCCTATGCTAAATGCATTAACAGATGAATAATAACTCTTTAAAGCTTAAATTTCAATTGATGGTGTATACATGAATAACTTGCAGTGTTCTCATATGCACAACTGCTTGTGTACTGCTATAAGTAAGAAAGAAGAGCTGGATTACAATTCTGCTATAAAACATGGTTCAGTAACAAAAGTTTAAAACTAATAACACTTTACTTTTCTGAGGAAAAGGATGTGGAAGAACTACAAGAATTGCTTACTTCTTTAAAATATGCTTCAATATGTCAAACCTTAAAAGTTACTGACAAGGTCTGGAGAGATGGTGTAGCAGTTAAGGCACTTGCCTGCAAAGCCTGATGTTCAAGGTTCGATTACTCACATCCAACATAAGCTAGAATCGCATGGTGACACATGCATCTGGAGTTCGTTTGCAGTGGCTAGAGGCCATGGCATGCTCATTCTCCCTCTCTCTCTCTCTCTCTCTCTCTCTCTCTAATAAATAAGTAAAATATACATCTTTTTTAAAAGTTTGCTTTCTTTTTTTAAAAAAAACAAACTTTTGTTTATTTTTATTTATTTGAGAGTGACAGAGAGAGGGAGAGAGAGGGGGGCGCACCAGGGCCTCCAGTCACTGTAAACGAACTCCAGATGCATGCGCCCACTTGTACATCTGGCTAAGGTGAGTCCTGGGGAATCGAGCCTCAAACCAGGGTCCTTAGGCTTCATAGGCAAGCACTTAACCACTAAGCCATATCTCCAGCCCAATATAAATCTTTTTCAAAAAGTGACTGACAAGCTAGCACTGCAGGAGAGTCTCCTGGGTCGAGCTAGGGGGATATACCAGCATTCTACCACCATTTCCTGGATTTCAGTGAGATCAAGGAAATGGATAAGGGAGACTTTGAAGAGCAGAGCAATTAACTGTTCACTGTACAAATTAATTCTACTATTTGTGGAAAATTTTGAATATCAAATACCACTCATTCCTATAGCAATTCCAACTCCCTTAAAGATTAGCAACCAAAACACATGAGTACATAAACATGTGTGTGTGTGTGTGTGTAAGCATATGTCTCTGTATGCATTTTGCAGGTTAAAATATATGGTTACATTTTATGCATTCTGTTATTTGGAGGTGAGTGTCTTCGCCTAAACATCTGTACTTGTCCTCACTCTGTCTCGCTCCTTGAATTCTTTGCTCAAAATAAATCTAATAGTAGTAAGATTTTATTAAAATACTATTATACATGATATATATGCTATATATACCTATATAATGCTGCCAATTGTAGAGTAAATCCATATAATCTTTCTAAAATATCATTAGCTGATGATAGAGGTTCAAGATCATGATTGATGTCAGCTTATTAGTCCCACTGCATACAGTTATGATGAGGAATAATTGGAAATCATATCAAATATTTATGTAATGTATTTTCATTACACCACTATTCATAGATTACAGCTAGGAGTAATCTCAGACTGCTCCTTAGGAAAGGTGGAAGTAAATTATGCTGTAACAGAAATGAAAATCCCCCTTGATATCCCCATAGAAGATTTGCATAAATGGAAAGACACATTGTGCTTGTGAGGAAGAAGGTTTATTCACATCAATGTATCTGTTATTTTAAATTATTCTTTGTGACTACCAACCCCCCCACACACACATATATAAAGCAATATCTTGAAACTTGATGTGATACTCTGAAACTTCAACGAATAAATATTTCTTGAAGTATGTGGTGTACACTTATGCTGTAGGTTGCATAAGGTCATTCTAACCAAGGAGCACAGAGGTACCTGGTATAGAATCATATCTTGAAGAAGAGAAACAGAGGGACTAAATCACCTAGATACTAAGAATATATGGATTTATTCTATTTAGAAAATAATCAGGATCTCATAAACATATGCATTTATATTGTTCCCAAACTATAAATTTAAATAGGTATTTTAAAATAATCCATCTCAGTCAAATGTATACATGGAATTTCCAGTGAATTCTGATGAGGGAAATGACCAGCTATTCTAAGGATTCTGTCACTGGATACATATTTCAGATATATTCACAATTTTAATGCAAAAGCAATTAATTAATTTTCCAAGAAAGCATGCATATAAGTTTTGTAAGTGTGCAATACTTTATTAGCAGTACCGTGAAGATCCACAGTCCATCAATTTTTATGAGCTCACCTAATTAAAATTCAACATGAAAAAATGCAATATTTGTCTTTCTGAATCTGGTTCATTTCACATAACAATATACTTATGGCTCATCAAATTATAGGTTCCTTTCATTTTAAAGGTTGAATAATATTCTAGTACATATAGTTTCTTTTCATGTATAAATGACTAATTCATTTGCTCTTATGTCTTAGCTATTGTGGACAGTACTGCTAGTAACATAGAGATGTAAGCATGTATTCAAAGTACTGATTTAATTTTTTTAGATATGTATCTAAGAAATTGAGAAAAAAAACCACTAGCTTGTAATATAGATATTTTATTTACATTTTATATTTCTAACATTAAATATTATCTGTTTGTATTGCTGTATTCAAGATAATTGACAATCAGCTAATCCATATTAGTTTCTATTAGTAAAGCAACTAGGAATAAACATATCTGTTTGTATTACAATAGAATTTAGTACAATGGACAAAACTATCTTCCTAAAATATACAATCATTTCCTTGGTCAAGGGGAGTGCAAATGAGTATTTGTATGTCAAATGAAAACATTGGAAAATGCAGGAAAAACATTGCCTTCCATTGTACATGGAAGTATGGTTCCCTCTAAACTTGTTTTTGCATTTTTCAGGAATTGTGACTTTATAACAAAATAATTTGCACAAGGACCTATACACTTCCTATAGCCATGACCCACGTGGTCTCTCACTGTGTATCACTCTAGTGTCCTGCCTCTTTGTAAGTCATTTAAGGGCACTGTCTTTGCTTTCATCACTACAGACTTGATTCTTTTAAGACAACTCCTTTCTAATGGACAAATTTGTAAATATCTGAAACTCATTATGAAAAAAATGTTTAAAATCCAAAAAAAAAACAAAGTACTGATTTAATTTTCTTTAGATATGTATCTGAGCATGAAATTGGTTGATGCTGGTAGTCCTATTTCCAATGTTTGAGGAGCCTCTGTAGTTTCATATAATGTCAGTGTCAATTTGGATTCTGCCCTACAGTCTGGAAGAATTTACTCCACTTCTTTCTCATTAACTTTTATCTTTTTGATCATAATCATTCTAACAGCAGGGAGGTGATATCTCACTTTGTTTCTGACTTCCATTTCCATGTTTGTTAATGATACTGAATATCCTAACCTATAGCTCTCGTCCATTTGCATATCATCATTTAAGGTTTCTATTCATGTTCTCCTTCCCATTTCAAAATCGGTTTATTTGCTAATTAAGTATTGTGTTATATAAAATTCTCACACTTGTACTAATATCCTTTTCTCCATCCCAGATTGCCATCAATGATAACGTGCTACATTTAGTAGATGGTTCTACTTCCACTCCAGTCGACCTTTATACTTTCTCAGTCTTTCCTTACTTGTGATGAACTCAACAGTGAGCATATTGCAGGATTCCCTCCCACTGGGGATTGTCTCATACATTTACATTTGATTAGACTAAGAGTAAGACAAAACATTGTGCCATTGTACCACATCATATCTTAGCTGAT
Organism: Dipus sagitta; assembly: GCA_036346955.1. Lineage (NCBI taxonomy): Eukaryota > Metazoa > Chordata > Mammalia > Rodentia > Dipodidae > Dipus > Dipus sagitta. The sequence continues at coordinate 7,652,690 of CM070791.1, read as the reverse complement.
GCTCAACAGAAATCATTATTATTGATATGAACTTTAACCAAATGGATGAGGTGGTGTCCACCCTATTCATTGTAAAATTTCTCATTGCAGTGATATCCTCATCTATAGCCCATGTTGATGGCATTAGAAGATAAGCTTCTCAAAGTGTCTGTTTAACACATGGATTAAGCCATTGAACTGTGGTATATCCACACTAAGAAATATTTGGAAGAACACATAACAGTTGAAAGGAATATCACTTCATGTTGTATTGATACAAAATCCTGAGTAAATATGATAGATGGAATGAGAGAACTGTAGTGTCTGATATGTGTATATGTGTGTGCATAGGACCTTCCATATCCTTACCTAGAAATTCTACAAAATTCAGAAAATAGACAGTTTGTTCATGGACTGGGTTGATGAAAGAAGGAAAAAAGTACAAAGGGTTTGAGGACACTTGTGGGTAGATGCATGGATTGCTCATCTTGATTGTGGTATGGCTGTGTATGTATAAATATCATTTATAGTTTCAATATGTATGGCTTATGTTAGTCATAACAGAGTAAGCTTTGGAAAACTCCACTGTTCCCCATATATTGTTTCATATATATTTGATGATATGAAAATAAAGCATCTTTTTAAATATTATCATGTTTGACTTGTATCAAACAATGATTGTGATGGGTTTCTAATGAAAGAGGAAAGTTGGAGAATGTACGATTGCTTATAAATATGTGTTCATGTATTTTATTTGGCTTTATGTGTACTCAGTTGGTTTCCATTATGGTGGATAGCTCACCATTCAAACCCACATGCTGGTGAGCGCAGTGTGATGTCCAATCTGTTGCTTTATCATCACCAAGGGTGAGTGTTGTTAATGGTAATTTATTAAACATCTATAGCCTTTGGTTATGATAGCTTATGGAGTATAGTGACTAAACACTTAAGCTCCCACATTATTGAGAAAGAGAATCAAAATTCATAAATGAAATTTTATCTTTAAAATGTCTGACCAATGGGATTGAGAGATTAAAGTGTTGCCTGCAAATGCTAATGACCTAGGTTTGATTCCCTAATGCCTATGTAAAAGCCAGATGTGCAAAGTGGCATACGCACCTGGAGTTCAATTCATCTACCATAGCTGGAGGACCTAGTGTGCTCTCTCTCTCTTTCTCTCCCCACCTCTCTCTCTGTCTATGTCTGTCTCGTTCCACTTGAAAATGAATAAAAATTAAAATAAAATAAAATAATTAAGTCTATCCTGCTCATTATATTTTGTATGTATTAGTGAGAAATTTTTGGTTTTTGCCTTCTTGTTAGTCATAAACCTTGAGAAATATTAAAGAAATGGTTTGGGCAACCAGGCTTGGTGGTATACTCCTACAACTGTAGCATTTAAGAAACTGAGGGAACAGAATCATACATTTATGGCCTGCCTGTGGTTAGTAGTGAGACCCTTACCCAGAAAAGCTATAAAATGATGATCTCAGGTTCTTACTATGGGAATAACTGATTGATTTTAGGAACTTACACTATAATGTTGGTGGTCATTGTGAGTTAGATGTCTGTATAAAGAGTTTTACTTGTATTTCCTGGCTCAAAGATTTAAATTAGAATGTCATATATTTGATAACATATTAATATTGAACACATTTTTACTTGAATAATCCTGCTAGAAATGATATTGAAATTTAGGCACCATCAGTCACTTCATTTCTAAGGAGGTCTAATTTTTATCAATAGTTAATTTTGTAATAGTTTTAAGTTTATAGGAATGCTGCAAAATAGAGTCCTCAGGTAATTCACATTCTGTTGGTACTGTGTCAACATCCAAATGCCCATGCTGTTCTTGTCACACCTAATGAACCAGTGGTCATGTGCTCTTGTTAACTTGGATGAATGCAGTATTGGAGAATTTCTCTGCTAGTTTCTTCTTCTGCTTCAGGATCTTTTATTGGAAATAAAACATCAGGTTTATGTAATGCATGCATGACAAAAATTTACTTTTTAAAGATGTTCTGAATTTTACGTTGTGTAGTGTCTATGTGTGTGTGTAGATAAGTGCACCCCATGTTCACAGAGACAATCAGAGGACATAGGAAGGTCTTCCTTTATTGCTTATCTAGCTAACTTCATTGAGAGAGGGTCTCTGGCTGAACTTAGAGCTCATCATCTTAGGCTACACTGGTTGGCTGTTCAATTAGCTCAGTGAACTGCCTCTGCTCCCTCAGTTATGGTATTATAGATATGAATGGTCACACACTTGCTGGGGATAGAGCTTGGGTCCCCATGCTTATCCAGCAAGTGCTCTAATACTGAACCATTTCTCAAGCCCAATGATCTGACTTTTGAGATATAATTTCCCCCCCAAATGCCAAACATTTCCTCACTTTTCTCAATGGAATTGTACAGTGGACATCCAGAGATTTGAACTTCAAATGATAATTTTTCCAAACTGGAATTCAGCTCATCCCCCTCCTCTTAACTGGTCTGATAACATGCAAAGTAGGCCAACTTCCTTCAATATTCCCTCTTCCTTCAACCTCACGTGGCAATGCTATCTACATATGGTCGCCTGCACCTACTTCTCAGCAAGGTCTTGTCTCTAGGAAAACCAAATAAGGGAATATAAGTTTCTGATTGTTGTCTTGTGTGTCACTGAGCTGGCTGAGTGAATAGGTTGCTACCAATATGATATTGGCCATGAGTTACCACTGACCCCACGTTCTTACTAGAGAGCTGGTCAGACTGGTCCCAGGGAGCCTCAATATTTGAATTCTACATTAAGGTCTAATTTATACCTCCCTTTTCAAACATTCCATTGATAGTCTGCCTATAAGGTTGGGATATTTGATTATCTCAGCCTAAAAATTGTAGTCAAGTGGCATGATAAGATATTCAGCTTAAGTAATACCTACAAAAATCATGTCCTGGAAATATATATTTTTATTAGAGAGAGGAGAGAGAATTGCCATAACAAGACCTTAGCCACTGCAATCAAACTCCAGACACATGCACCATGTTGTGTGCATATGTGACTTTCTGTGATTGCATCACCTTATGCATCTGGCTTACTTGGGACCTGGAGAGGAAAACATGGTTCCTTTGGCTTCACAGGCAAGCACCTTAACCACTAAACCATCTCTCCAGCCCCAAATATTTTAATATTAATAGGTTAAGAGCTAAAGGTTTTTGTACTCAACATTGATCAGGTTCCTATCCTCTAAATGGGAGTATCACCCAGCAGATCAACAGCTTCCTACCACAGATACCCACATCTGTGATTCTCCTGTTATCTCTACTGTGGATAAAAGAATCTTGTTATAACTATTCTTAGTACTGAAGTATCTAGCCCTCTATGTTAATGGTGTTACATTTGTCAGTGGGCCCCTCGTTGAGCAGTTTTGCATTTTGAGAACATCTTAAATTCATCCCTTTATCATCCATTCTCTGTACACTACTTCTTCACACAGATGGCACAGACGTGGTAGCAACTCTGTTGGTTCTTATTGTTGGGCTTATTAGGTGTATTCAGCTAAGACCACTTGTAAGACTTCATAGCATCTATCCGAAGTAGCTGAATGAAATGCCAGATATTGACTGAAGACAGTCTATCATCCTTGCTAGATTTCCATTACAGCAAGTGCAGGTGGAAGTTGTGCAGTGGCAGTATGGTGGGAGGTATACACAGAAGAAGTTTATGTGTGATAGCCACCAGTTAGATATGGTTGACTTCATATGCAATTGCTCCTGAAGGACTAACTTCAATTGGCTAAGTATCTGCTATGCAGATACTTAACTTCCCTATTTAAATGTGCTCCCAATTTATGTATGAGAGTACAGGATCTAAGGAAATTAAGATAGTTGCTCTTTAAGTGGATATAAGTCTTGTACCTGGTGTCAAGGTAAGTCTCACAGTAAAGATGGTGTGTGAGTGGGAATCTATGCTGATTTTTTTTGTTACTGGATTCAAGTGTCATTAGCATGACCTCTTGTTTTTGTCCACCCTGGACTTATGCAGATCTCTGTGAGAACACAGGAAAAATGAGTTGGAAATACTCATCTCTTCTCCAGGACATCTGCTAACCAGGTATTACTTCCATGATGGTCCCATCCATGGCCTGTGCAGAAGGAAGGGGAGGCATTGGGTCTCTGGTTCACCAAAGCATCATTTTATTTCATAAAATGTGTCTTCAAATCAGTCCTTTCCAAAAAGAAAAAAAAATATGAGGATTCTTCCTCAGTGAGAAATCTTCCCCTTTCATCCTCAACTGATCAAAGAGCATGGGAGAGGCAATGACGGCCTCTGTGAGACCTGAAGCCTTGGCCTCTCCATCATCTCTCTGCGTGCTATGGTTTGGTGAGATCTTCAGCACATGCTTCCGTGTCTTTATTACAGAAAATGATACTGGTATGAGACACAAGTCTTATATGTCCCTGGGGGATCCTACTTCCCCAGGCCCCATAACGCTAAACATCATGCACTTGGATGACATGGAGAATCCGGATGAGTGGAAACACTAGGCACATGCATGATGCCAACCCTGGTATAAATTCAATGTTAATATCCTCTACTATTGGATATTTCTTTCATTTTTCCCAAATCTTTAAGTCACTTTTAAACTATTAAAGGTTTTTTATAAAACAGTTTTATGAGTGATATTGTAAATGCTATGACATCAAGATATTAGTGTACAATAGTTATAGTACGTTTTGTTCCATTTAATTTCTATCATCTTCTTGTCACACTTCTTTTTTATGTGTGACCTTTAGCATTGTAATTTTCTTTTCACAAAACCCTTGTCTTCATTGAGCAATGAATTGTAGGAAAATGAATTCAAATTATTTTACTCTGAATTTATATTACATCAGAAGGTGTCTGATTTCAAGTCTAGAAATTTATTTTAATTAAAATCTTCAAGATGTAGTAAAAACAGATAATTGACTTGTTTAAAGAAGAAGATGCAGGATGGATCCTTTCCTTCCCAACTCTCATCAGCATCAACAGAACAGTGGAAAGAGTTGGGTGGATTTTCTGTGGCTAGAAGCTAGTGTAGGAAGATGAAAATAGGCCAGCACAGGAGACCCAGATTTTCCAGAGAGATCACTCATATGTAGAAGGAAATTCCATCTTAAGCATATGCTCTTTAGTCAAGAAGCTCATAAAAATACTTGTTCTTTATTTAAAGTCAGAAAGGATATCCCAGGTCATGAAATCTCACACAGGTGATGTTGTCTGTGGCAGTGATAATAACACCTTCATTCCTAAGATGGTACAGACTACATCAAATAGCCTTTCTTAGTATTAAGTGTTTTTCCTTTTTGTCCTGTATTAATCTTAAACTATAAATGTCACAAAATGAAAGTTTAAGAAACAAATCTGGATAACATATTTCTGTAGGAGTTACTGTATCTATTACATGAGGAGAAGGTATTACTTGTAATTTTATTGAAAAGAATAGCAACAATAATAACATAATATCCCTGGATGAGATTTTATTCTTCACAGGGCATTTCTCAACACAAGGCAGAAGTGGTCATGATAAATTGCATTCTGGGGCCTCTTATACATCATAGTTGATGTAAGGGAGTGAAATCACAGAAAGTCTGCCTTAAGCCACAATGGATTCAAGTGGGTAACAGGTACCAGCAACATACATGGACAAGCTCCCAAATGCTTGGAGCTGAAACAAGACACTTTCTTCTAAAAAGCAACCCGATCAAAGTTCTGAATAAATTTCAAAATATTTTTAATTGATTTAATACAAATTTACTGTATTTAATATAATTAATGCAATGCTGCAAAATTTATTTATTGCAGTAAAAACTGTATTTAGGGGCTAGAAGGATGGCTTAGTGTTTAACGAGCTTGCCTGGAAATCATAAGGACCAAGGTTTGATTCTCCAGTACCCATGTAAGCCACATGCACAATCTGGCACATGTTTCTGGAGTTTGTTTGCAGTAGCTAGAGGTCCTATCATGCACATTTTCTCTCTGTATGTCTCTCTTCTTTCTATTTTTCTCTCTGTCTCTGCTTACAAGTATATAAATACATATAATTTTTAAATGATATTTAGAAGTAAATTACAGGATTACAAGGATTTATGTTAACACAAAAAGTCAGTGTTTTAAAATTTTGTTAGGTGGTGGAGGGATGGCTTAGTGGTTAAGGCATTTGCCTACAAATCCAAAGGACCCTGGTCCTATTCCCTAGGACCCATGTTAGCCAGATGCACAATGGAGCACACACACCTGGAGTTCGTCTGCAGTGGCTGGAGGCCCTGGTACGCCCATTCTCTCTCTGCCCCCCCCTCCCTCTTTCTCTGTAAAATAAATGAAAATAAAATATTTTTAAGCTTCTGTTAGTAAATTAGAAAGGAATAAATGCAAACCAAAGTGAGCAAAAAAGGAAATAATAAAACTTAGAGCCAAAATTCAATACAGGAAAATCAATAGAAAAAAATTAACAAAACTTAAAGTGGATTCTTTATAAAAATAATGTCAGTGAGTCTCTAACAAGATCAACTGTAATAAAAAGTAAGAAGACACACATTTCTATCAGGATTAATGGAGAAGATGTGACTACAAGTCCCTTAATCATCAAGGTAGGGGTATCTAGCCTATGTCCCACAAACCATTATGTGTTCCAGGAGAGCTATGAAAGTGGCCCAGTGCAAAACTTACTTAAAACAAACTTATACAAAATATTATGAGATATTTGTAAGACAAGTACATGTTTTTCAAGAAGAAACTTTGTAGATTACAATATTAAAGCTCAATGCCATGCAAAAGAAACATATGCTTGTTCTCACTATTTGTGGCTCTGTGCCTGCATCTGGGGCTTACAGTGGAATTGTGTGGGCTTCAAAGGACTTTTGTAGCCCCATCCTATATCTGTGCTGCCTGGAGGTTGTACTCCATATATGCAGCTTTTCCTCAGAGGTTCTGGAATCTCCAACATACTGGTATCTCTACTGAAACCCAGGCTTCACCTTTACAGCCTCATGCAATGGCATTCCATGGCTTCTCTGCAGAGACACTGACCTCATGCATTTCCTGTCTTCAGCAGCCATTGTAACTGTGATGAAAACATGCATTTCCCTCTCATCTTTGCATCTTTCATGCTTGCAAAACGAATACTTTGAGGACCATGCTGCCAGTACTGCTGTCAGCTTGGGATGAAGTCTGCTGTCCTTGAACCGTGGTGGTATAGCCTCTATGCTGACATGAAGGAAACACTCCCATGGGGCATTACTTTCTAGAAACAGAGAGCTCCTTCAGTGACAATTTCAGTTTAGACTCTTTTTTAAAATTAATTTTTATTTCCATAAGTTGAAGCTATTGATGGGCAGAGTCTTTTCCTTGGGGTGCCCTTCCCATTGTTCTGATGCACAGGAAGAGGCTCTTCAAACATGTGAAAATAGGACATAAAACTACCATATGCTTTGACTTTCCCACTCCTTGTATATACTCAAAGGAACTAAAGTCAGCAGACTACTACACATCACCTTAGATATCCATCACCAGATAATGGATAGAGAAATTGGTATATATATTTTACACACACACACACACACGCACGCACTAGAGGTGTATAACAGCCATAAAGAATGAAATTGTGTCATTTTGAGAAAATGAACAGATGTGGGGATTGTCATGTTAGGCAAAATAAGCTACAGTCAGAAAGGTACAGGTATTCTGCCATTGTGTGATCTAGAGTAAACAGACCTCTCATGAAGAATTAGCACCAATGCTCTTTAAACTAATATATATGATGAGATATTAACATACAGACATTTGTACGTAGACATCTATATGCATGTATGTCTATGACATGCAGGCAGAAGCAGCTCTTTAAGCGTAGGAAGACAGTGTGAGGAGGGAATTTGGAAGGATAGTTTTGGGGGGGATATAAGTAAAATACAAAGACATACATGCATGAAAATGTTATACCCTTTGCTTTGCATGCTAACTAAAAATCAAGTAAAATTCCATTTTAGAGCACCTAATTTAATTGAGACCTTGGAGGAAGTGTGTAAGTTGCTAAGCATTGATTTAATAAAAGTTCACAAGACCATTAATGCACCATTGTGAATAACATGCCATGTAATAACCTTCAATTTCTAAAGTAAATATGATTATGTATAAGTAGGAATTTTCTACATCCTGCTATATATTATTAGTTCCATACCATAAGATGTATGTATTGTTTTTGCATACCTATCATTTTCCTACAAGAAATGGTAAACTTGTATATAAACCTAACACATTTCCAAAACAATGGGGAAAATACAGAAGGCATATTTTTGAATCAGAAAATGTCTGGATGTTTCCACATTGAGATTCAGTTTCAAAGATTTAAAAATCATATGTCAGGAAGAAAACTGAGCAGAAATGCCTTGCCAGTGTTTATATTTCCAGTAATCACTCGGGACATTTAGAAGCAATTTCAGCAGCTGGAAAGATGGCTTAGATATTAAGGTACTTGCATGCAAACCCCAAGTACCCAGGTTCAATTCCCCAGAACCCATGTAAGCCGAAGGCACATGATGGTGCTTGTGTCTGCAGTTTGTTTGAGGTAGCCAGAGGCACTGGAATACCCTCCTCTCTCTCTCTCTCTCTCTCTCCCCTCTCTCTCATAAAAAAGTAAATAAAAAATTTTAAAAATATTTAAAAGGGCTGGAGAGGTATCTTGGCAGTTAAGGCACATGCCTAAGAAGCCTAAGGACCCAGACTCGATTCTCCATGTCCCACGTTGTCCAGATGTAAATGATGGTGCATGCATCTGGAGTTCGTTTGCAGTGGTTGGAGGCCCTGGCATGCCCATTTTCGCCATCCTTGTCTGTCTCTCCTTCTGTCTCTAATAAATTTTTTAAAAAAAGAAGAAGAAGTAATACCTGCAACTTCTGGATAGGAAAGTGTCTCTTTTTATCCAAATATGCTGACAACAGTTATAACTATGCATTTTATTTACATGAAGTATATTCAGTACCAGTGTGGGAAGAAAATAATTAGTAATATTTCCAATTATAAACATGTATTAAATTGATTTCTATACAACTACTTATTTTTAGTTGGTTTGGGTTTTTTTCAGTTCATACTTTTCTTTATTCACAGTCTGACTGTCTTACTTGTCCAGAAATACCACTTTACTCTTGGTACAATGTCATATTTCAAATGTTCATAAATTATGTTTTGCATAAGCAAATCATATAAGCAAAGAGTCATGCTGCTTACAAGGTACCATTGCCACCAGATGCTACCTTAACAGCTCTTAAGGAATCATCAGTTCTTCCATCTTCCATGAAAAAAAAAAAACTTTTTCATTCACTTAGTGACAGAAACTTCTTCCCTAAAATATGAACATCATCATGTGTTTTGTTGACCAACAACTCAGTTTTCCTCATTAAATATGATGTTAGCTATGAGGCTTTTAAAATGGCTTTTCTTATATTGGTAACATTCATTGCTATAATTAAATTGATAGGAGTATAGAGATATAGAGATGTATCATTCCATCATATATATCCATATATATAATTTGTAAGCTGCCAAACTGTGTTTTGTTTCTTTCAGCTAATGGCTTTTGTTTGTACTTGGGGAATTTTATTTTCCCCCAATTCCAGAAAGTGTCTATTTCCCTTTTGTATTTGTTTTATTATGTTTTTATTTTTTAAGAAGCTTTCTTTCTATTTATTTTTTTGGCAGAGAGAGAAACAGGCAGACAGAGGGAGAGAGAAAATGGGCATGCTAGTGCCTCAAGCCACTGCAAATGCACTCCAGATGCATGTGTCCCCTTGTGCATCTGTCTTAGGTGGGTCCTGGGGAATCTAACTGAGGTCCTTTGGCTTTGCAGGCAAACCACTTAACCACTAAGCCATCTCTCCACCCCCACTTTATTTTATTTTTGAGATAGGATCTAGTCCAGTCTGACCTCAAACTCACAATGAAGCCAACTGACCTCTAAGTGGTGTATTCTTGCCTCAAGCCATGATCGCTGGAGGAACAAGTATGTGCTACCATGCCAGGCTTACTATGCTTGTGATGATTATTATTTAGTTATTAAATGTGTGGGCTTAGTTGCCATAGCCACTCTGTAATGACTCCACCAGGTGAAATAAGGAAGCTCTGATTCAGGCTCATTTTCCATAGTCCAAGTGCAAAGTTGACCTCAGAAGATAAGCAGTTCTTTCGCTGCATTTGGTTGGTTTTGCCTGGTCCATATTCATGTTAGCAAGACACAGAGAGTGGCTGGTAATATCCTTCCCTGATTGTAAGACACCCTCAGAAATGCCCTTGCCCCACACCTCACAGAAGAGCTTGTCATTCTTTAACAAATTCTTCTAGCTCCACAACACTTTTGCCCAAGGCCACAGATGTGAGTACCTGGAGGGGTTTTCATGTTCAGGCTCTGCCAACGCCTTTGTAGAAGTGCATAGCATTGCAAACACTGATGGTGGGATGAACAGCAATTATGATTCCTTTCATGCTTGTATTTTATCATTTAACACATTTCTGGGGAGTGCCCACCATGTGCCAGGCCGGGACCCAGGTTCTTGAAACAGCCATTATATCTTCGTCCCCTTGTAGAAGCTTCCTTTCCTGAGAGTTAGACAGATGAGTCAGTTTATTCATTTTTGGGGTCTGAGAACATGGTGGACTCGCACACAGTGATGTGGTTGGAAGGAGAAAGGCACCACAGACCCTTCCATCACCCTGGGTATGTGTACCTCATAGAACTGCATTCCAGGGACTTACCCCACATTGTCTCTACTCTCACAGTCTAATCTAGGGTTTTGGTTGTTTGACCCTAAGCTGTATAGAACTCATTCTCTTATCTATGGGCCCTGGGTCTACCTGGCTTCCAGTCCCCATAGGACCTGCCCATGCTCCTGACTCCCACAGAGACTTCTCCTTGGGCTCCCTGAGATGCTGCAGGGTCTGATGTGCACCAGTGCTTTTGCTCATCTTTTGTTTCATTTTAACTCTACCATTGCCAGTGTTGAAAGTGATTGTATTTTTCCATAATTAGTTCTATAGAGTTTTTCTTTCTATTCTCTTCCCAACTTACCTCTCTCTATGTTCATTACTGTGCAGCACTGTTACCCAGGCATTCAGATTGGCATGTAGCCAGCAGCTTAAATGAGGTTTGAAGGAGGGGTATAGTGCTCAGGTTCCTAGGAGCTGGAGACAGGCTAGTGCTCATGTGTGTATGGGACTGCCACCCTGAAACTTTGTGCACAGTTACTCTCTGACTTCTAATTTAAAAAGCAAACAGATTTTTCCCTGTTCTCCAATTGTGTGGCACAGTTTGAGGAAGATTGGTTTGAGTTCTTTCATGATGGTTTGATAGAATTCAGCTGAGAAGCCATCTGTTCCTGGACTTTTCTTTTGGGGGAGGCTTTTTTGTTACTTTTTCAATATCAATGAGTGTGATAGGTTTGTTTAGGAGATTAATCTGCTCTGAGTTTAGCTTTGACAGATGGTATGTGTCCAGGAATTTATCCATCTCCTCCACATTATCCAGTTTTGTGGAGTAGAGGTTTTTGAAATAAGTCCTGATGATTCTCCCAATTTCACTTATGTCTGTTGTGATCTGGAAATTTCTAAGGAAAATGTCATTTGTATTAGATTGTCTGAACCCTTTTTAGGCATTTTCAATTGCATCTGCAGCAGGTTTTTCTAAAACACTTTTCGGTTAGAGCATTCACTACAGTAAGCACTGTTGCCTAGCATGGCTGAGCATTTGCCCTGTGTCTTCATGGGTAAGCAGCACTGTTTGTCTATGTTCACCCTGGCTCAGGAGGTTTCCTCTAGCCTATAGCTCTGACATGTGGAATGTGTGGCCTTAAGGACCAGTAGGACAGGACAGGTAGAAGAAAATTTCAAGGCTATAAAAGGGCCACTCTCTGGCATAAAGGCATGTGAGCCTGGGGACACTGGAAACATAGGAATGTCTTTCATAGTTTGAATCTCTGGGATTCTGTAACCACTTAATACATCCAGACACTGTATTCCAAGATCAGGTCAACTCTAAATAACATTCAAAATGTGAATTCTAACTTTTATTTAATAATTTACTGAAACAAGGCAGCATAACTGCCTTCATATTTATAAAAATCCTGCTTGGTTATAAGTCATTTTCCTTTCATCTTATTCACCAACCTTCATTGTCAATAACTAGACTTTTCTAGTTGTTTTAAATAGCAGATGACTGGTCTGAACTAACATTAATGAACAGAAACTGTCTCTTATATGTCTAGCATTTGTGTCCAGCTTGTGGCCTATGGGCTTCATTTAGCCCCATATAACTATGAAAATAGGACAAGACAAAATCCTAAACTTATTGAAACCGTTACGAGATTGTGTGTGTGTGTGTGTGTGTGTGTGTGCATACACATACGTGTGAGTGTGTTTTGATAAAATATCCTCTCGATAAGTCAGTGTTCAAAACAAGATAACAAAAGAGACTCCACGATGGCAAGATGGCGACCGCCTAGCTGCGCTGCAAATCCCAGGGAAAGAAAGGCAAGATATTAAGGGTACACGGTGGCTTTCAGGGGAGAGAAATCTGGGAGGGCACAGAGGCGGGGGAACAGGGAATTGCGGATAACCTTATGGGCGGGAAGCCACCCCTCACCACAAATAACCGCTGTGTTCACAGCACTGCCACTGCCGCCACGGCTGCGCCGGCCACCACTGCTGCCACCATGCGCTGATTGTTCCCTGCGAGCGGAAACTTACATTGCTCCACACTCTCGTCCACTCGCACATTTACTGAGAGAGCCCAGCCTCACAGCAGGTGCCATGCAAGCTCAGACTGTGTCTCTCACTTGTGCCAGCTCAGGTGCCATCCCCTACCTGACTGCCGTGCTGGCCATCCGCCATTGTCCTGTGGCAGGGGAGCGCAGACTGCTTCTGGTTCCCAGTGTTCCCAGCCAGAGTCCAGGCTGCTTCAGTGCTTGGTGCCTCAGTGCCACTCCTAGCTCAAACACAGGCAGCTTTGGCACACTACCGCTTGAGAACTCAGCCAACTTTGGCCCCCCCGCCAGTCAGTAGATAGGTGGTTTGGCAAGTGACAGCCAAAGGTCAGGCTGCTTGGCAACTGCCCCAGGCTGATTAATATTCCATTGTTCTTTAGCCCAGGCTGATACGCCCACCTACCTGCCCATATACTGTCATGGACAGAACACAGCGCAAAAGAAATAACATGAAAAATCAAATGCAAGAAAATCCAGTTAGATCACCCAGTCTCACAATGAATACATCTAACCAAAACATAGAAGAACCAATAGGACCAGAACACCAAATTGAAGCTATGATCAATGCAACCCTGACCAACCTACTGGTAGAACTTGCAGGAAAGCAACAAAGGGCCGACAATTGTGTGGATGCTGCCATCACTAAGCTAGAACTTATAGATAAGAAATTGGAAGGATTAGATAAGAAATTGGAAGGATTTCAAAGAGAGTTAAGAGATTTGAGAGAGAGTGAAAAAAACGACCATAAAAATCAGCTGCCTATGCTAATTGAAGACATAAAGAAAAGCAAGGATGAACTCGAAGAATCATCAAGAAAATCAGAAAATGATGTGAAAAGGGAGCTTGACAGAGGGATGGAAATTATACATATAAAAGTAGTAGAAAATGCAAACTTAATTGAACAAGTCCAAAACTCGCTAGAAGCTATCAAGATTAGAGTCAGCCAAGTGGAGGATAGAAACTCTGATCTGGAAGACAAGATGGAAGAAATAGTTAGAGAGTTCAAAAATTTCAGCAAGTTCAAAAGCTCCTGTGAACAGAACATGAGGGAATTGTGGGATACATTTAAACGTCCTAATATCAGGATCAGTGGAATACCAGAAGGAGAAGAAATTCAGACCAAAGGCATGGAGAATTTATTTAACAAAATTATTGAAGAAAACTTCCCCAGTCTCTTAAAAGAAAGGCTCATCAAGATATAAGAAGCCAATAGAACTCCAAATAGACTGGACCAAAGGAGAAATTCTCCATGACATATTATCATGAAGACACTAAACATTGACACCAAAGAGAAAATCCTAAAAGCAGCCAGGGAAAAACAGCACACCACCTTCAAAGGTAACCCCATCAGAATTACTTCAGACGTCTCAATGGAAGAGTTAGAAGGGCCTGGAATGAAACAATGCAAAGCCTAAGAACCCATGGCTTCCACCTGCAACTACACTACCGAGCAAAAGTATCCCTCAAAATAGATGGTGAAAGAACAACATTCCATGACAAAACTCAGCTTTAAAATTATATGAACACAAAACCAAACCTACAGAGAGTATTCCAGGAAATTCTCCACAGAGAAGAAAAAAATAATCAAAAGCAATAGCCTACAAGAAGCAGATCACAACAAACAAACTCAGAGTAGGCACAAAAAACTTCAAATTCCATAAAAACACCAAACAATATTTGCCATCACAATATGGCAGGGATCAAATCAAATCTCACAGTCATTACCCTAAATATTAATGGCCTTAATTCACCATCAAGAGACACAAGCTAACAGCATGGATCAAAAAATTAGACCCCTCAATCTGTTGCCTTCAAGAAACCCCCCACACCATTAAAGACAGACAACTCCTCAGGGTGAAAGGGTGGAAAACAGTATTCCAAGCAAATGGGAACAAGAAACAAGCAAGCGTGGCTATATTAATATCGGATAAAATAGACTTCAAACCAAAAATAATCAAAAAAGACAAAGAAGGCCACCTCCTACTTATCAAGGGAACGATCAGTCACGAGGATATTACAATCATAAATCTGTATGCACCAAACACAGGGGCACCACAGTTCATAAAACAAAACCTACTTTACAATAAAACAGAAATAACCACAAATACCATCATAGCTGGGGACTACAATACACCATTATCAGTAATAGAGAGATCATCCAAACAGAAACTCAACAGGGAAGTAAGAGAGCTCAACAAAACCATAGATCACTTAGACCTAACAAACATCTACAGAACCTTCCATCCCAAATCCACAGATTATACATTCTTCTCAGCAGCCCATGGAACATTCTCTAAAATATACCATATACTGGGTCACCAAGACTGCCTCCACATATTTAGGAAGATTGACATAATTCCCTGCATGATATCAGATCACAATGCTATCTTGCTGGAAATCAACAACAAAAGACCCACCAAGAATCCCAACGGCACCTGGAAACTGAACAGCACACTTTTAAACAATAAATGGATAGTGGATGACATAAAGAATGAAATTGCAAAATTTCTGCAATTGAACGACAAAGAGAACACATCGTACCAAAACTTATGGGACACAATGAAGGCAGTCCTCAGGGGAAAATTCATAGCACTCAATACCTTCATAAAAAAGACAGAAAGGTCCCAAATCAATGACCTAACCATCCACCTGAAGGCACTGGAAAAACAAGAAAAATACAACCCAAAGAGCTCCAGAAGGAAAGAAATAATTAAAATTAGAGCAGAAATCAATGAACTGGAAACTAAGGAAACAATTAAGACAAATGACAAAACAAAGAGCTGGTTCTTTGAAAAAATAAACAAGATTGACAAACCCCTGGCCAATCTGATCAAGCAAAAAAAGGAGAAGCTTCAAATTAACAAAATTCAAAATGAAAAAGGAGAGATCACAACAGACATAAGTGAAATTGGGAGAATCATCAGGACTTATGTCAAAAGCCTCTACTCCACAAAACTGGATAATGTGGAGGAGATGGATAAATTCTTGGACGCATGCCATCTACCAAAGCCAAACACAGAGCATATTAATCACCTCAATGAACCCATACCGCTCATGGAGATTGAAAGGGTAATAAAAAACCTCCCAAGAAAGAAGAGTCCAGGACCAGATGGCTTCTCAGATGAATTCTATCAAACCTTCATGGAACAACTCAAACCAATCTTCCTCAAACTGTGCCATATAATTCGTGAACAGGAAAACCTACCCAACTCCTTTTATGAAGCTAGCATCACCCTAATTCCAAAACCAGGCAGCGATGCCACAAGAAAACTACCGGCCTATTTCCCTGATGAATTTAGATGCAAAGATCCTAAACAAAATCCTTGCAAACCGAATCAAACAGCACATCAAAAGGATTATCCACCTTGACCAAGTGGGATTCACTCCAGGAAAACATAGGTGGTTCAACATATGGAAATCTGTCAATGTAATACACCACATAAACAAGGTTAAACATAAAAACCACATGATCATTTGGTTGATGCAGAAAAGGCCTTTAACAAGATTCAACATCACTTCATGTTCAAAACATTGGAGAGAATTGGCATGGTTGGTTCCTATCTCAACCTAATAAAGGCAATATACAAAGCTCCGAAGGCCCAAATAATACTTAATGGAGAGAGACTGGAGGAATTCCCATTAAGATCAGGAACAAGACAGGGTTGTCCACTCTCACCTCTGCTTTTCAATATAGTACTGGAAGTCCTAGCTGTAGCAATTAGACAGGAGAAGGAAATAAAAGGGATACAATTTGGAAAGGAAGAAGTTAAGTTAGCTTTTGTCACTGATGACATGATTATATATGTAAGAGACCCGAGAGACTCCATCCCAAAACTCCTGAAGGTGATTAACTCCTATAGCAAAGTTGCAGATTACAAAATCAATGCACAAAAATCAGTAGATTTCCTTTATGCAAATGACAAAGATACAGAGAAAGAAAGAAGGAACATAGTCCCATTTTCAATTGCAAGAACAACAACAACAAAAAAAATACCTTGGAATAACGTTAACCAAGGAAGTGAAAGATCTATACATCAAAAATGTGAAAACACTCAAAAAAGAAATTTAGGCTGACTTCAGGAAATGGAAAGACCTCCCATGTTCCTGGATAGGTAGGATTAATATTGTGAAGATGACAATCCTACCAAAGACAATATACAGATTTAATGCAATTCCAATTAAAATCCCTATGGTGTTCTTCACAGAGATAGAAAAAATAATCTCAAATTTCCTATGGAAAGGCAGAAGGCCTCGCATTTCCAAACATATCCTCAGCAAAAGAAATACCTCTGGAGGCATCACCATACCTGATCTAAAACTATATTACAAAACCATAGTAATAAAAACAGGATGGTACTGGCATAAAAACAGGAGTATAGATCAATGGAATAGACTTGAGGACCCGGACTTTGGGTCAAGCAACTATAGCTACTTGATATTCAATAAAGGCCCAAACAATATAGGCTGAAAAAAAGACAGCATCTTCAACAAATGGTGCTGGACAAACTGGATAACCATATGCAGGAAACTGAAACTTGATCCACACATTTCACATTGCACTACAATCAAGTCCAAATGGATCAAAGATCTCAATATAAGACAAGAAACTCGAATACTACTGGAAGAAAATTTAGGAAGTACTTTCCATGATATAGGAATGGGAAAAGACTTCCTGAACAAACCCCCAGTAGCTCACGATCTTAAGCCGTCATGCAACCAATGAGATCACATGAAGCTGAAGAGTTTCTTTACAGACAAGCATACAATAAGCAAAGCCAATATATCACCCACAGAATGGGAGTAAATATTTGTGGGTTATCCAACTGATAGAGGCCTAATCTCTAGAATGTACAAAGAAACTCAAAAATCTAAACAGTACGAAGTCAAACACCCCACTCACAAAATGGGGCAAAGAGCTGAAGAGGCAGTTTACAGAGGAAGAAATAGAAATGGCAAACATACACTTAAGAAAATGTTCATCATCGCTAATCATCAGAGAAATGCAAATTAAAACAACTATGAGATTCCACCTTACCCCAATAAGGATAACAAACATCAAAAAATCAAATAAAAATAAATGCTGGCGAGGATGTGGAGAAGTAGGAACACTCATCCACTGTTGGTGGGAATGTAGGATGGTACAACCACTTTGGAAAGCAATATGGATACTTCTGAAAAAGCTGAGTATAGAGATACCAACAGACCCAGTTATTCCCTTACTGGGCATCTACCCTAAAACCTTCAAACCACAGGCTAGAGAGATTTGCTCAACCATGTTTATTATAGTGGCTCAATTTGTAATAGCTAAGTGCTGGAATCAACCCAGATGTCCATCACTAGAAGAATGGATAACTAAGATGTGGTATATCTACACAGTGGAATTCTACACAGCAGTAAGAAAAAATGACACAATGAAATTTGAGGAAAAATGGTTGAACCTGGAACAGATCATTCTCAGTGAACTTACCCAATCACAGAAAAAAAATCGCCACATAGTCTCACTCATCTACAGCACCTATCCTGAATCTACTCAAGATACCTTACATATCCAGCAAGCATCTCCTTCACTAGACACTAGGATGGAAGGGGAATGAGGGGAGGGCATCAAAGGGGTGGGAAACACAAATCTAGACCCAAACGGCAATGGTGCCATAATTTTCTACTTAGTAAAAGACAGACCAAATGGCTGATCCTTCACCAGTCCCTTACAGGGAACACCTGAACCACAAGACACTGGAGTGGGTAAGATCAAGAGTAACCTTAATCTTCTACATCTTCCCTCCCTCACTTCCCCTCTCCCCCCCCTCTCTCTCCCTCTCTCATATCTCTAACTCTTGTATATTAGTTATATTTTTCCTCATTTTCTTAGTGGGCACTGACCTGTAACTCCCAGAACCAGCATGGGGCTATCATCCGCAATGAGCTTTTGATCAGAGAGACCTACAAGGTTTCCTAAAAGACAGACAGATTTCTGTCAGAGTACTTGATGACCCACCAAAGTTTAGTGGTAAGACCCTACTGCTGAAGACACCTTATGTAATTGACATGCAAATTAGAATGGCATGGCTGGAAGTTGGAAGAGAGTCAGTCCCCAGACAGTCAGCGCGTCTAGTGCCAGAAGGTGCTACATGGGCGACTGGGGGAAAATGACCAATATCTGTCAAAGCAACGCATGGTCCAACCTACTTAGCAGCAAATTACCTGTTGTGATGCCCACACAAGTGCAGTGTTGGCACACAGCCATGGTGGGGAACCAACTGCTCTCAATTCGTCTAACTGATCCCCTCATTGGTATGGGACACATAGCTGGAGCTGGAAAACAAGTCAGAACCATATCCAATCATAAGACCTCTCTCCAGTATCAAGCTGCCATCAACTGTGGGCTACTAGAGGGCCTACACCTATTAAATTCTCTATAACAAAAAAGAGTGTTATCTCATTTGTCCTGATGCTAACTTACTCTCCGTTGGAGAATCCACTTCTCTTTTTCAGATACATGTAGATCTTAAGGAGAGAGCCACCCCATCATACCTCAAAAGGGCCACAGCTGCAACTAAGAAAAATTGGTGAAACAAGCAAGGGGGCTGTTTTCCTGATGAACCGGATACCAGCACAAGGGGGAAGGAGATCAGGACAGAGAAAAATCAACTCCTACCAAATCAGAGAGCCAGATCCTCAGATGCCCCCAACACCTCTTCACTGAAGCAGACCAAAAATGAACCCAACATGGCTTAGGGAAATTTTGTGGAAGAGGGGGTGGAAAGAATGTCAGAGCCACATGTTGGGTCATGATCTGTAGAGACATTTAGCTTACCCATAACTGTGTTCTAACTCCACAATGCATGACCCTTATACCTCAACAAGGAGGGGCCAAGGGAAGGGGTAGGTCATGGATGAGCCTAATAATGGTACCAAACTGACTGTATTTGCTGAATACAAAACTACCTAATAAGGAAAAAAATTAAAAAAAGAATGAGACTCCACTTTTCACATGTGCTTGATCTAGTTTCTAACCCGGTCCTGAGGCTATCATTTTTCAAGGCAATTCAAACTTTTAACATATGCTTTCCTGTAACTTTTAAAAAACATTGTGTGTGCTCTTTAGGTATTTGTCCTGCATTTAAGAACGTCACAAAAATCTAAGGTATGTGTTTCAGTTCATGCCAATCAAAGTGTGCTAGGCTTAGTCAAGATCCTGCTAGAGAGCCAAGGAAACTATTAAATGTAGATGTAGATTGTGTATAAATAACTTTAGAGAGGGAAGTTTCACCTCATACCCTATAAATATTATTTCACTTAAAATATCTTTCACATCATTAAGTAAGATATCAAAGTGTTATTAATGCATTTTGGAAAAAAAATAGAGTTGAAGTGTTTGTTCATGTGGAATACTAAAGAGCATGCATTTTAATCAGCAAAATGGGAGAAACTAAAAGTGTACAAGTCTATAAATTAGGTACTTAATACCAGCTTAATCCTTTTATGATTTATTATTCCTTCCTCATAATTTTCTAATTGTACATTTAGCACAAGTTAAATTGGATAATAAAAAATGAATTGCAACCCTCCCTTAAAATGTTCCTCCAGTTCCTGGTTTAAATTGTGAATGCCAACAATTATCTTTCTCAAGTTGTGGCTTTAGTTAATATCCCTCATAACCTGATTTGCATACAATATGATTATCTTTGACTCTGTATCTTCATATGTATGAAGTTAAATGTTTCTTTAGCATTCTCAATAGATGGGAAAGTAAATGAATTAACACTTTTATTTTGGGGTGGGTTTAGTGAATTATTAAATAAAATGCTATTCTACCCAAAGTGTCTTCCTCTGAATAGATCAATTTTTTCCTGCCAAAATCATAAGCAGTAAACCATGATTTAATGATTTTATTTGCCTGTGGTGGCCTTCCAGAGCTGTAAGTAACTTTGCACTCACATTAAAGAAAATACACAGTCTTGGAGATGAGCCAGCCAGTGGGATTTGGACTCAGAGATCTAAAAATCATCTCCCATTAAAAGCAGGTGTAGGATACACAAATGCTGTGACAGTAAGAACTATGATAGAGCAGTAGGAATATGAGATGTTGGAAAAGATGTTAGTAGCTGACCTGGGACACCTATGATAAAGTAAAACATGTCATGAGAATGTATAACATGTCTTGAGATGAGGGTGGGAAGATCTGGAAATCTATTAATCCTACAGAAATATGACTCGATGCCTCAAAATTTCTACCATCAGGCATTTCAGATCATAAGAAATGGGTGGGATCAAATGAGGAACAGTGAAGGAAAGCTTTTGATCAATAGTATCCTATGAAAATAACATGCTCACCTCACCACAGAGATCATAATTTTAGAATGGATGTTGGATACTACAGGGTCCCAGCAGAAGCTGTCCTTAGGAGTCAGGCACACACACAGAAGGAGAAAATCAGGGGAGAATAGTGAAGTAAAAATATCAGGAGATGATACTGATTTTCTGCTGCCATTAAAAAAAAGTTCCACAACAGCATTTGCATACTCCCTGAGGAGAATTGCTTACCAGGATGGAGCCTGGAGCTGCCAACCTGCACAGAGGCCACTCGGGTGACAGTATGTAAATTAGCTATAGTATATTTATTTGTAATGGGCCAGATATAGATCCTTTCAGCTTTATGGTCTCACAGTCTCTGTGGCCCTTGTGACACTCCACTGATAAAGTGTTAAAGAGACATAGGTGATGTGTAACAGACAGACCTGACACATTTTGAACAAAGTTCTAGTGGGCACATTACCATTTGTCTTTAAATGGTATTCATAGGTAATGAATTATTTGAATTTCAGAATTTTTTCAAACATGAATGTTTATAATCCCAAAATATTATTTATAAATAACTAAAATTAGAACATACAGCCTTCCAACATATTTTAAAAAGATGAAAATATTGACATCTGAAATATACAACATTTACACAAATTTTGAGATATTGTACTGTAAAATATGGATAATATTTAACTGTTAATCTTTTAACTTTTTTCAAAAGATATATGTGATAATTTCATGAATTTGTTTTTTCATATAAATGTGAACGTTCTGCATAGAAATGTAAAATAAAAATTCAAAACTAATAAAAACCATGAAAACAAATTTTATTTTATGAGGTATGTGAAGACAATGGTCCACAATTGAAGTTCTCCATTCAATGAAATTCAGAACTCAGAAAATAATATTTATGTAAAATGAAATAATCCTCCAATAAATAGATTTTTTGTACTATTGCACTATTACTCTGTCTATATAAACGGTTAAATAAACCAGTCTAATCAGACACAGCTGTGGGAGGAAGGGATTTATTTCAGACTTGCAGGGGAAGTTCCATAATGGCAGAAGAAGCTGGCCCCTTTTGCCAAATCTACCAAGAGAGAAAAACCACCAGTAGCACCATAAGCAACCTCATTCTGGGAAGCCCAGGCAGCACTTAAGCACTCTGTATACTTTAGACTGGAAACTGATCTAGCCCCAGTAACACCTTAGGGGTGGACTGGAGAATGTGTGCCCACTGACAACTTTTCCAGCTAGGTGGCTGGAAATCCAAGTTACAAGCTTTAGTAAAATATTTGAGTCTATTTGGGGACATAAATTCAAATGACCACAGTGAGGAAGCAGAGAACAATGAATGCTGGTGCGCAGCCCTCTTTCTCCTTTTCATACAGTCCAGAACCTCTTCCCATGGCAAGGTGCTGCCCACAGTTAAGATGAGCACTCCCACCTCATCCCAGTCAGGGTCATCCCTCACAGATGATTCTTGGTCCCATAAAGTTGATAATCAATGTAAACCATCATCAAAAATAAATAAATAAATACTGAGGTTTTGGTGGAATTGTTGACTGAGAAGGGCACAAGGAATTTTTCTTGAGGGTAATAGAAAGATTCCATATCTTGATCAAGGTGTGTTATGTGTGTCACATAATACATATACACATAAATATACATGTACACATACACAACTTGATGGATTCGTTACAAACCTAGTGAACTGCTCTAATTTTAGAGGACAAAGTTAGAAACCTTCCTTATACTTAAGGTACTTTTATTATTTATTATTTATTTGGGAGGAGAGTGAGAGAGGGAACATGAGAGAGAACACAAGCCAGGCCTTCTTTGTCACTGCACATGAATTCCACCTGCATGTGCCACTTTGTTCCTCTGGCTTCATGCAGATACTGGGGAATTGAACCTGGGCCACCAGGCATTGCAAGGAAGCACTTTAGTGCCCCAGTTGGAACTTCCTTATATGTAGAAATGAGTGTCAGGGGACACCTGGATCTTATAACTATTCACTGCCCGTGTTTCACCTGAACACCTTGGTCAGGCTGAGTCAGGACCCAAATGAGGTCTATGTTGTCAAGTCATATCATAGCAGCATGGTTATGATTTATGCACCCTAGTTATTGGTTACAGCATGTTGAAAGAATACATGAGGGCTAGGATGTTGGCTCTGTGGTTAAAGGTGCTTGATTGCCTTGGTTCAGCTCCCCATTATTTACATAAAACCAAATGCAAAAAGTGGCACATGCAAGTGGAGTTCGTTCGCAGTATCAGGAGGCTCTGAATGCTCTCTCTCTCTCTCTCTCTCTCTCTCTCCTCTCTCACTCTCACTCTCACTCTTGGAAAATAAATACATGAGTAAAACATTTAAAAACTAAAAGATATGTGATAGCTCGTAGTGTGTTTTGCTCCTATAGTTTCATATGAGGGAGGCTGAAGCCCAGCACTAGGGAGGCTGTGGATGGAGGAGTACTGTGAGTCAGAACCCAGCCTGAGCTGTAGTATCACACCTTGTTTCAAAGAAAAACAAACAAAACATCAAGAAATTAAAGGAAAGAGGTGTGACTTGGACTGCTCTTGAATGAAATGTTAGCCTAGGATAAGAGAAAGATGAATAGACATGTTTTCTGTTTTCATCCCATCAGACTCTGTCTCCCACCATACTCTTTTAAATTTTATCTATTTATTTAGGAGGGAGAGAAAGACAAAGAGTATAGGCATGTTAGAGCCTCTTGCCACCATAAACAAACTGCAGACATATGCACTACTCTGTGCATCTGGGTTTTCATGGGCAATAGGGAATTAAACCAAGACCAGCAGGCTTTGCAACAAGTGCCTTTAACTGCTCGGCCTTGTCCTCAGCCCCTTACTTTCATTTACTTATTTTTTTTGAGATAGTATTTCATGTATCTCTGGCTGCCAGGAATTTGATATATAGCTGAGGATGACCTTGAACTCCTGCCTCTACTTCCTCAGTGTTGGGATGAGAGACCTGCACCACTATGTCTGGCTTATGCAGTGCTGAGGATTGAACCAAAGTGTTTGTGCATGCGAGTCAAGCACTCAACACTCTAAGTTACATCCCCAGCCATGTGTAGAAGTTATTTTTCCATTTGTTTCTGGCCATGTGTGTGCGATGTGTTGTGATGTGTGTATGCACATGTATGCGCCCTTTTGTCATCTGCAGCAGAGGTTGCTCATTTGCAGCACTTCAGTGAAACACCAAATGTCCTGCTCCATCATTCTTCTGCCAGGTCTTGTGTTTGGAGTTAGAGTCTCCTATTCACTGATTCTTGAGCTTTCAGATCTCTGCTGACTCTTGGGTCTATGACCAACTGCTGGACTGGAGTGACAAATATATATGGCCACACTCAACTGTTTTACATGGGATCTGGAGATTTGAACTTCAGCAGTCTTAGGGTCCCCCAGGCCCTTATTTTTGTGCAGGAATACACATAACCACCAAATCTCTGGCCCTTCTTTCTCTGTCTTTGCTTTGATACAGTGTCTTGTAGCCCTGGAAGGCCTCGAACTTTTTATGTAGGCAAGCCTGGGCTTGAATTCCTGATTCTTCTGTCTATGCCTGTAAAGTGCAGGATAACAGACATGTAACAATGAACCTGGATTTGTTTTCTATAATTTATTTATTTATTTATTTATTTATTTATTTATTTATTTATTTAATTTATGTTGCAGGGATTTTATGAACTAGGGTCTCAGTCAAGAACGGGCTGACCTGGGACACATATTGTTGACCCAGGCTAGCCTCAAACTCAGAGTGATTCTCCTACCTCGCCCTCCCCAGTGCTGAGATTTAATGCATGTACCACTAGGACCAGCTTATTTTCTATTTTTATGATAATTTCATCACATTATTGTAAGAATGTTTGTTCCTTTCTCCCTCTTTTTGTTTAGAGGGTAACAGGGCAGGCAGCACTGAGCAAATGAAGTCAGCTATACACCACAGACCCTACTAGGATAGTCTCAACAGGGCCTGTTAAAGAACCCTGCCCTTTGAGTTTAGCTGTGTTGCCCTATCAGAATATCTGGCTTTACATTGTGTGGGAAATGTGAGGGTCAGGAGCTTGAGGTCTCTGGCCATGCATGTCTGACCTATGCTGACTTTTAGAGTGTTCCTCTAGTTACATCTGAGGAGACATTTCTTCCCACGATTCAGCCTCTATTCTTATTTCTTCACAGAGAGACCTGTGGCCCCTGCTCCTGGGGGATTCTGGAGCTGATGGTGAGGAAAAGCCCTGTTACAATGCTACCATGCATGCAGCTTGGTGTGGGTATGTATGGTTCACTGACGAAAGCAGTGATATTTGGTGTGTGCGATCTTAGACCAATGCTGGCCTTAGTCACACAAGACCATGTGTAAATTCAGAAATACACTTTGTAACAAGAGAATTGTGGATACAAACCACTGGAAGAGTTTATGTCTGTGTGTATGTGTGTGCACTGTTGTGTATACTTATGCACACATATGTATGAATGAGTTTCAGCATGTGTGTAGAGGTCCAGAGGACAACCTTGAGTGTCATTTCTCATAATACTCTCCACCTTTTAGTGACATAGTTCTCTCAGTGGTTGGCAGCTTGCCATGGAGGCTGGAGTAGTCATCCAATGAGCTTCAGAGACCTGCCTACTGCTAGCTAGTACTGGGAGTACAATTTTGCACCAGCAGCTCAGTTGTTTGAGAGTGTGTGAGTGAGTGAGTGTGTGTGTGTGTGTGTGTGTGTATAGGCATGTGGTGTGTGGGTGTGTGTATGGGCACTGCACATACCACTGCATATGCATGGAGTTTTGGAGTGTTTGACTTCTGCATGCACCATGCTTGAGTCAAGGTCTCCCTTTTTTTTTTTTTTTTCTATTCCAATTTAGCTGGCCTTTGAGTTTCCAGATTTTCCTGCTTCCACCTCACATTGACAAATGTATGTTGGGATCACAGATATGTGAGCCATTTTGAGTTTGGCTTCATGTAGATACCAGGGAATGAAACTCAGGCCAGCAAGGTTGCAAGCAAGCATTTTACACTGCCAGAATATCCTCAATTCCAGTTTTTATTCTTTTCCTTTTTTGTATGTGTGCTCAGAGGCAAGGGGGTATTCCTTTCAGTGTCCATCTTGAATCATGTATCCGTGTATTTCTTTGTTGAGATGGGGTCTTTCCCTCAAGCTGGAGCTACAGTCCACCAGCAAACCCCAGCTGTTTTTGATCTCCACCTTCCACCCACCATGGACTGGGGTTAAAGATATTTGTACCCATACTCAGCTTTGTACATAGGTTCTGAGGAGTCAGACTTGGAAGTTTCTGGCCTGAAATGTCCTCAAGCTTTAGTGGCAAGGGCTCTTAGCTCTGAGCCATCTCCTTGCCCCACTTTCTAAAGGGGCTTCTGCATCTTGAACTTAGGTCTGCATGCTTATGAGACACACACTTTAATGATCAAGCTGTCTCCCCACCCAGGGAATACTTTGGCGGGCTCAATGTTTCTGGTTGGATTCTGCATTCCTCATTGAATCCACAGTCCAGGTAATTCTTGTACTTAGCAGTTGAGTAGTGGTTCAGCACAATAGTAGGAATGCTGGATCAATATGGGCTTAAATCTAATATAAACTTACTACTTGGGAGACGTAGAGAAAAATTCTTCATGTGAAGAAAGAGAGAAGTAATACACTTTATTTTGAAGATTGTATATAGATCAAAACACTTCAAAGATAATTGCATGGGAAGCTATTGCTTTTCTGCACAGACCATGTCATACCCTTGAGTCCAAGGGCTCATATTACTCAGTTTTATTTAAATTTGAAATGGGGGCTTGAAAAGATGGCTTACCAGTTAAGGTATTGTTCTGCAAAGCCAAAAGACCAAGGTTCGATTCCCCAGGACCCATGTAAGCCATATGCACAAGTTGGCACATGTGCCTAGAATTTGTTTGCAGTGGCTGGAAGCTCTGGGGCACCCATTCTCTCTCTCTCTTTCTTTCTCTCTCTCTCTTGCTCTTAAGTGAATAAGTCAAATTAAAAAAAAATAAATAAATAAAATTTAAATAGGAATATGTGACCGGAGATGAGAAAGTAGAAAGAAGGATGGGGCATACATTTCACTTCAGTGCCTTCTTCACAAAACAGTTCTGGAATTCTTCTAGTGAATTAGTGTTGGGCCAGCATCTGCCATTGCAGTTCATTAATGAGCTCATGGACATAATGGACAGATTGAGTAGTTAGTTCTTTAGGACATTCACTTATCCCTTTACTCATTTAGCAAGGGAATATACCATGGGCTTGGGGAGGGATCAAATATTTTTGCTTTTTACAAGACAAGATGTTATTGTAGAATGCAATCCATTCCCACCCCACTTTGCAACCAAACAAAGAACTGTTATTGCAGTGCAGGATCTAACTTCTACATGTTCATTCTCAAATACACAATACCCTGAACAGGAAAAGAATGGAAAAAACAAATCAGTCCTTAGAAGGCTAGGAGCAAGCCTACCCTTGTCTTCTCTTTCCTATAGAAATATTTGTTTCAGTGATTTTCCTTGTGGGGCCACCCTCTTGTGTCCCATCCCATTTCTGCAGGAAGCTAAGTCTAGAGTTATCCAGATGAATTTGAATGGAAATATGAATTTGGATACCTGAAAAACTTCGTTTGAATTTGAAACAGACTAGCATCCTTTTCTCTTCACTATAATGTGCAAAGTGCACCAAGCACACACCTTCCCATGCCCCTGTCTGATACTGTTTGGTATGGAATTTGGAGATTATGAAAGTTAGAAGAGCTCTGCTTAAAGAAGTTGTTATTGGTAGGCTATTCAGTTTCAGACATCAACAGGATGATTATGCAGACAAAATCTTCTTAAACATTCTCTTGTGGTGACACACATTCAGAAAATATCAGTTACATGTCCACATGGTTTATCAAAGAATGTTTCTCAATCCCATGGGTCTTCCCTTGGGCTTTGACCATTCTGTGATAAATTCTGACACCAAGGACGGTGGAATGTAACACTTAGCTTATTGTCAGTTAGTAATACCTTAAGAGAATGATATAGCTCTTAAAAAATTGCTGAAGTGAACTGTTCAAGAACTCTGTAGTCTTGGTAGTGTTGGGTCAAAAAGTGAGACAATGTAAGTAAAGGAGTAATTATTTATTTTTCTTAGGTATGAAAATACTCTACTGGTCTGTCAAAGTAAGTGTGTGTGTGTGTGTGTGTGTGTGTGTGTGTGTGTGTGTATTGAACAATGCCTGAAGTTTGGCTAAATAAAGAAAAAATATATAACTTGACACACAAACACGCTTGAAGTTTTAAGCAGGTACATTACTTCTGTATTTATTTTAGTTTTGTGATTTGAGTACACCCTTCTAACTAAAGCCATTGCAGGGTGACTGAATCACATGCATTTCCTATTTTATAGTCACTGAGATATACAAATGTAAAATAATTTGTGTTGTGCATCTTAAACTAGTGAAAGGGAAAACCATTCCTGAAGTAGGTAAGATATACTGGAGGACATTTGTGCTTGCTCCTGACACTCAAATGTATGTCAAAAATCAAAACTTCCAGGCATAATGTCAGGCTTTCTAAGCAAGGGAATTGGTAGTTTACAAATCAAAGGCTACAAAAAAGTAAAAGGCACTGAGGAACATCTGGTTGCACATGGAAAATTCCCTGAGGAGCATGATATGAGGAACAGGTGAATGAAAAGTAGAGCAGGATACTCTCACTTCTGGCTAGAGAAGCTTCTCTTTTTAGATGTTTATGACCATTGGGATGACCCAAAAGGCAACATAGTGCTGAGAAGAAGGGATGGAGATGTGACCAACACTGACATCTCACACCCTCTAAGGCTCAGGTCCATTGTGGAAGAAGTGGCAGAAAGAATGGAAGAGCCAAAGGAAGGGTACCACTTCTTACCTAAAACTGTCCAGAAAGAAATTGGCCTCTATATCCAAGACCTCGCAGTGCCTAGGAACACCTACACAAGACCCTCATACTGGGATAAAAAGATGATGACATCAAATTAAAAGAGAGACTAATGGAGAGAGGGAGGAAATATGACAGACTGCAGAGCTATGAAGGGAAAAGTGGGGGGGAGGGAAATACCATGGTTTGTTGTCTGTAAGCATAGAACTTGATATCTATATCTATATCTATATTTATCTATCTATCTATCAATCTATATATATATATATATATATATATATATATATATATGAAAAATGGGGACTGCCGGCCAAGATGGCGACCACCTAGCTGATCTGCAAATACCAGGGGAAGAAAGGCAAGAAATTAAGGTTTCATTGGGGCTTTCAGGGGAGCGAAATCCGGGAAAAAATAATTTGGAATAACGTTAACCAAGGAAGTGAAATATCTATACAATGAAAATATGAAAACTCTCAAAAAAGAAATTGAGGGGGACTTGAGAAAATGGAAAGCCCTCCCATGTTCCTGGATAGGCAGAATTAACATTGTGAAGATGACAATTCTACCAAAGGAAATATACAGATTTAATGCAATTCCAATTAAAATCCCTACAGTGTTCCTCACAGACATAGAGAAAATGACCTCAAATTTCATATGGAAAGGCAGAAGGCCTCGCACATGCAAACGTATCTTAAGCAAAAGAAATACCTCTGGAGGAATCACCATACCTGATCTAAAGCTATATTACAAAGCCATAGTAATAAAAACAGCATGGTACTGGCCTAAAAACTGGAGTATTGACCAATCGAATAAACTTGAGGACCCAGACTTTGGGTCAAGCAATATAGCTATTTGATATTCGATAAAGGGCCAAACAATATAGGCTGGAAAAAAAGACAGCATCTTCAACAAATGGTGCTGGACAAACTGGATAACCATATGCAGGAAACTGAAACTTGACCCACACATTTCACCATGCACTACACTCAAGTCCAAATGGATCACAGACCTCAACATAATACCAGAAACTCGAATAATACTGGAAGAAAATTTAGGAAGTACTTTCCATGATATAGGAATGGAAAAAGAGTTCCTGAACAGAACCCCAGTAGCTCATGATCTTAAATAGTCACTCAACCAATGTGATCACATGAAGCTGAAGAGTTTTTTTACAGACAAGTATACAATAAGCAAAGCCAATAGATTACCCACAGAATGGGAGAAAATATTTGTGGGTTATCCAACTGACAGAGGCCTAATCTCTAGAATCTACAAAGAACTCAAAAATCTAAACAGTAAAAAGTCAAACACCCCACTCACAAAATGGGGCAAAGAGCTGAACAGGCAGTTCACAGAGGAAGAAATACAAATTGCAAACGTACACTTAAGAAACTGTTCATCATCCGCATTCATCAGAGAAATGCAAATTAAAAAAACTATGAGATTCCACCTTACCCCAATAAGGATAACAAACATCAAAAAATCAAATGAAAATAAATGCTGGCGAGGATGTGGAGCAGTAGGAACACTCATCCATTGTTGGTGGGAATGTAGGATGGTACAACCACTTTGGAAAGCAATATGGAAACTCGTGAGAAAGCTGACTATAGAGATACCAACAGACCCAGTTATTCCCTTACTGGGCATCTACCCTAAATCCTTCAAACCACAGGCTAGAGAGATTTGCTCAACCATGTTTATAGTGGCTCAATTTGTAATAGCTAAGAGCTGGAATCAACCCAGATGTCCATCACTAGAAGAATGGATAACTAAGATGTGGTATACCTACACAATGGAATTCTACACAGCAGTAAGAAAAAATGACACAATGAAATTTGAGGACAAATGGTTGAACCTGGAACAGATCATTCTCAGTGAACTTACCCAATCACAGAAAAAAAAAAAATCGCCACATAGTCTCACTCATCTACAGCACCTAACCTGAATCTACTCAAGATACCTTACATATCCAGCAAGCATCTCGTGGACTAGACACTAGGATTGAAGGGAAGTGAGGGGAGGGCATCAAAGGGGTGGGAAACACAAATCTAGACCCAAACGGCAATGTTACCGTAAAATTCTGCTTACTAAAAGACAGACCAAATGGCTGATCCTTCACCAGGCCCTTACAGGGAACACCTGAACCACAAGACACTGGAGAGGGTAGAATCACGACTAATCTTAATCTTCTACATCTTCCCTCCCTCCTTCTCCCTCTCCTTCTCCCCCCCCCCAACTCTTTTCTCTCTAACTCTTGTATGTTAGTTATCTTTTTCCTCATTTTCTTAGTGGGCACTGACCTGTAACTCCCAGTGCCAGCATGGGGCAATCATCCGCAATGAGCTTTTGATCAGAGAGACCTATAAGGTTTCCTGAAAGACAGACAGATTTCTGTCAGAGTACTTGATAACCCAACAAAGGTTAGTGGTAAGACCCTACTGCTGAAGACACCTTATGTGGTTGACATGCAAAGTGGAATGGCATGGCTGGAAGTTGGAAGACAGTCAGTCCCCAGACAATCAGCACATCTAGTGCCAGAAGGTGCTACATGGGCGACTGGGAGAAAATGACCAATATCTGTCCAAGCAACTCATGGTCTATCCTACTTAGCAGCAAATAACCTGTTGTGATGCCCACACAAGTGCAATAGTGGCACACAGCCATGGTGGGGAACCAACTGCTCTCAATTTGTCTAACTGATCTCCTTAGTGGTACGGGATACATAGCTGGAGCTGGGAAACACGTCAGAACCATATGCAAACATAAGCCCACTCGCCAATATCAAGCTACCATCAATCATGGACTCCAAGAGGGCCTACACCTATTAAATTCTCTATAAAAAAAAGTAAGGGTTATCTCATTTGTCCTGGTGCTAACTTACTCTCCATTGGAGAATCTGCTCCTGTTTTCCAGAGAGATGTGTATCCTAAGGAGAGAGCTACCCCATCGTACCTCCAAAGGGCCCCGGGTGAAACAGAAAAATTGGCAAAGCAAGCAAGGGTGCTGTTTTCCTGATGAACCGGATACCAGCAGAAAGGGGAAGGAGATCAACACAGAGAAAAATCACTCCTACCAAATCAGAGAGCCAGAGCCTCAGAGGCCCCGAACACCTCATCACTGAAGCAGACCAAAAATGAACCCAACATGGCTCAGGGAAAAAAGATGGAGCAGGATCCTTGGGGAGAAGGCTCTACAGGGCTTGTGGTGGTGGAAGAGGGGTGATGTCTCTCCTCCCCCAGCCTCATAAGCCCTCTGTGACTCTTTCAGGCACTATGATGCATACCTGCTGCTGACTAGGCAACCTCAGGACTCAGTTGTCTCAGGCAGCCTTGAGATTCAAACTATAGAGAAGATTCTCTTTTTTCTGAATAGGCATACTGAACCATGGCTGAGCTTTGGGTCAACTTTCTTGGACACAGATCCCCAGCTCCACATTTCTGAGAATAGTGGGCTTGCTTCTTGATTACCTATAGTACCTGATACTCACACTATTCTTACCATCACCCTTGAAAAGTAAGGACATCAGAAACGTAAGGAAGTATGATGACCCCTTGAGAGGTTTATTTATTTATGTTTATGTTTCTCATTTCTGTTCTTGTGTTACTGAATGCATTTGTATGTCCTTGGAGAAGGGACATGGAGAAGAGGAGAGAAATATTCATGGCTCATGAGGCTGAGAGGTATGTATGTGTGTGGGAAGCAACTGGCGACCTAAGGTTTTCATCTGGAGCCTACAAGCTACCTCTACTGGTGTCAATGATAAGGCCAGGAAAATGTAGCCAACAACACTGATTCCTGGTTTTACTGCCTTTGTTAAGGAGTGGAGGTCCTCTGAGGGGGAACAGCATCCCTTGACACTGGAGGACATGCGCATTTCCACCTTCCTGATGATTGGAGTGCAGTGCTGACTGCTGAGGGCCCCCATCAGAGCCTGGAGCCTGAACTTTGTCCCCAGGACCCAGGGTCCTCAGAGGGAGCATTGTTGACTACTTACCTCAGATACCATAGCTGAGCACAAGATTTGTGACTGAAAACACCAAGTGTGGACCTAACAGGCAAGATTCTCCATAGTTTCAATAGAGCAAACAGAGCCTATTCAATCACCTCTGAAAGTTGATAAAATGAAGGAATAAATCTTGTTAATCTAATGCTGCATTCCAGGTAAATGAAAATGCACACATCCTAGAGTTAAAATGAATAAACTCCAACTACTTATTCTATCCTTTCTGTTTTCAGGGGCAGGGCATGGCTGAGGAAGGAAGAAAACATTTAAGGGTAGGACCCTCCCTCTTGGGCCTGATCATTCCAGGTGTGCCCCTCCTGTCATTTGCATAAGGCATCAGGTCTATGATATGAAGGTGTCATATTAGGGCACACTCTGTCTCAGAAACAGTTCTGAGGGGACAGATTCAAAGAACACATTGAGACTTAAGACAGTTCTCAGAGCTGATGCTCTACTCACTAATAGCAGTGATTCTCGACCTGGGTAGTGGGTGCTGCTCACACAGTTCCCAAGGGTGATGCCAAGAAAAGAGTTGTGTATTGTTGCTTTGGAGTTAGAGTTTCGGTCTCCTGACAGTCTTTTATCCTGGATGTTCATCATCTCACAGGAAACCACTGACATCTGATCTTCACAGATGCTGTTGAGGGTCATATGGGATGATGTACATGAGGGTACTTTGCACATGAAATACAAGCCTCAATCATACTGGGGTCATCCTTCATGTTATTCCAGATCATGTGACCTTGTCCACTCGTTCTTGGTGCCTTCAGTCTCCCCTAGCCTAAGTGTCTTCCTTAAAGAGACGTGTGGGATCTGTATGTGTCTTACTTCAATCCATATGACTGACTATCCTGCTTTTCCAGATCAGAGTACTTGGCAGAGAAAATCAGAGGGGAGGACGCTGTGATCTACTATGCAAAGGCAATTCT
Organism: Dipus sagitta; assembly: GCA_036346955.1. Classification (NCBI taxonomy): domain Eukaryota; kingdom Metazoa; phylum Chordata; class Mammalia; order Rodentia; family Dipodidae; genus Dipus; species Dipus sagitta. The sequence continues at coordinate 7,618,777 of CM070791.1, read as the reverse complement.
TCTTTCCCCTTTTACCAAATCCCACTTTCTCCCACACTCTGTGCATTCCATAGACTCAGGGCTGCCTGCTCTTAACAAGAGGGGGGTAGTTACAGGAACAGATATGTTAATGAAGATAATGTGAGAAGTTATGGAGGGCAGGCATGAATAGGACAGCAGGAATGGACATATAGCATATAAGTTTACTCAACCACGAGACCCTCCTCTTCACATGCTTATGTCCTAACTGAAAATGTAAAGTTACTTTTCATGCAAGCCCCTGTACCAGCCATATGTTCACACCCACTTTTAGCAACTGCTATGCTAATATCATTTCTATTATATCTGTAATAGTGAAAGTTCTATGTCAGTTGTCTGCTCTCTCATGCCTCTGAAGATGACCCTGCTTCTTCTGTGTCCCTGTGGCTTCCATAGATTTGGTAACTAAGACCTCATCCACTATGTCCTCTCCCCTCTCAGCAAACCCAGCAGTGTTAAATTTCAACTCTGCTGCCCAGGTGTTTTTCTCCTTCCTCCTCAAGTCCCTCATCTGACTAAGTTACCCCCTTACAATATGCCACAATATTGGGGGACTCACTGCTACAGTAACGAGGTTCTCCCTTGAATTCTAAACTTCCAGGGGACTATATCCCACCTCATCTACTTTCTTTTATCCCTCCTCTACCATGGCATATCATTACGAATGCAAACCTGTGTCTTTTTGTTGGGGCATTTAGGCTGTTGATATAAAGAGATATTATTGAAAGGTGTGTATTCACTTTTGCCATTTTTTTTGTAGTTCTTCGGGTTTTACCTTTGCTCTCTTGTGTTAACTAGTATTTGAGTATTGTTTGTTTTTTCCCAGTTCCTTATATGTGTGCTTTTCTTTTTCTTCAGCATGGAGGATTCTTCCAAGTATTTTCTGTAGAGCTGGTTTTGTCTTCCAATATTCCTTTAGCCTGCTTTTGTCGTGGAATGTCCTTATTTCTCCATCTATTTGAATGGATAGCTTTGCAGAATAAAGTAACCTTGGTTGACAGTTGTTATATTTCAGAACTTGGAATACATCACTCCACACTCTTCTGGCATTTAAAGTTTGTGTTGAGTAATCTTCTGTAATCCTGATAGGCTTGTAGGTTTGCAGGCTGGGTTAAAAAGCAGGATCCTTCAATTTGTTCCCTCCAAGAAACCTGCCTTTCTACAAAAGATGGACACTATCTTAGAGTGAAAGGTTGGAAAACAGTATTTCAAGCAAATGGACCTAGAAAACAAGCAGGGGTTGCTATCCTAATATCTTACAAGGTAGAGTTCAGTCCAACATTACTTAAGAAAGATAAAGAAGGCCACTTTATATTGATTAAAGGCACCCTCCAACAGGAGGACATTACAATCCTAAACATATATGCACCTAACATGGGGGACCCCAAATTTATCAAACAAACTAGAACTAAGGTCACAGATAACACCAAACACAGTGGTAGTAGGTGACTTCAACACCCAACTTTCATCAATTGACAGGTCATCCCGGGAAAAAATAAACAGAGAGGCATCTGGACTAAATAAGGTCATAGCAGGAATGGATCTAACAGATATCTACAGGACATTTCATCCAAATGCTGCAGAATATAAATTCTTTTCAGCAGCACATGGAACATTCTCTAAAACAGACCATGTATTAGGACACAAAGCAAATCTTAACAAATACAGGAAAATTGAAATAATTCCTTGCATTCTATCTGACCACAATGCAATCAAACTGCAAATCAGTAGCAAGAATGGCTATAGAGCATGCACAAAATCATGGAAATTAAACAACACATTACTATATGATGAATGGGTCAATGAAGAAATCAAGAGAGAAATCAAAAAATCTATAGAGTCAAACAATAATGAGAACACAACATACCAAAATCTCTGGGACATAATGAAGGCAGTCCTAAGAGGTAAATTTATAGCTTTAAGTGCCTATATTAAGCAATTAGGAAGGTCGCAAGTAGGTCGCAAGACCTAATGCTTCACCTTAAAGCCTTGGGAAAAGAAGAACAAGGCAAACCCAAAATCAGCATATAGGAAGAAATAATAAAGATTAGGGCAGAAATTAATGAAATAGAAACTAAAAAAACAATCCAAAGAATCAATAAAACAAAGAGTCGGTACTTTGAAAGGATAAACGAGATTGGTAAACCCTTAGCAAATCTTACCAAAAGAAAGACAGAAGAGACACAAATTAATAAAATTAGAGATGAAAAAGGTAACATCACAACAGATGCCAGAGAAATTCAAAAAATCATTGGGATATACTATAAAAGAATATACTCCACAGAGTATGAAAATCTGAAAGAAATGGATTGATTTATATTACCTACATAAATGAAATCAAGATGAGATTATTCACTTAAATAGCCCTATAACAAGCATGGAGATCCAAACAGTTATCAAAAATCTCCCAACTAAAAAAAGCCCAGGCCCAGATGGATTCACTGCTGAATTTTACCAGACCTTCAGGGAAGAGCTAACACCATTGCTTCTTAAGCTTTTCCATGAAATAGAAAAAGAAGGAATTCTACCAAACTCCTTCTATGAAGCCAGCATCACTCTGATACCAAAACCAGGCAAAGATAGAACAAAAAAGGAAAATTACAGACCAATCTCCCTCATGAACATAGATGCAAAAATTCTCAACAAAATATTGGCAAACAGAATACAAGAATACATTAGAAAGATCATTCACCCTGACCAAGTAGGCTTTATCCCAGAGATGCAGGGATGGTTCAACATACGCAAATCTATAAATGTTATACATTATATAAATGGGTTGAAGGACAAAAATCACATGATCATCTCATTAGACGCAGAGAAAGCATTCGACAAAATCCAACATCCCTTCATGATAAAAGTCCTACAGAGACTGGGAATAGAAGGAACATATCTCAATATAATAAAGGCTATTTATGATAAGCCTACAGCCAACATATTACTAAATGGGGAAAAACTGGATGCTTTTCCACTAAAATCAGGAACAAGACAAGGGTGTCCACTGTCCCCACTTTTATTTAATATAGTTCTGGAAGTCTTAGCCATAGCAATAAGGCAAGAGACATGCATAAAAGGGATACAAATCGGAAAGGAAGAGGTCAAGTTATCATTATTTGCAGATGACATGATTCTATATATAAAGGACCCTAAAGACTCTACTAGCAAACTGTTAGAGCTGATAAAAACCTACAGTCATGTAGCAGGATACAAAATAAATACACAGAAATCAGTAGCCTTCATATATGCTAACAACAAACACACAGAGGATGAGATCAGAGAATCACTCCCATTCACAATTGCATCAAAAAAAATAAAGTACCTTGGAATAAACCTTACTAAGGAAGTAAAGAATCTATACAATGAGAACTTTAAAACACTCAAGCGAGAAATTGCAGAAGACACTAGGCAGTGGAAAAACATCCCTTGTTCCTGGATTGGAAGAATCAATATTGTGAAAATGGCAATCTTACCAAAAGCAATCTACACATTTAACGCAATCCCCATCAAAATTCCAAAGGCATTCTTCACGGAAATAGAAAAAACAATCCAAAAATTCATTTGGAATCACAAGAAACCTCGAATATCTAAAATAATACTGAGCAACAAAAATAAGGCTGGTGGTATCACCATACCTGATTTTAACCTATACTACAGAGCCATAGTAACAAAAACAGCATGGTACTGGCACAAAAGCAGACTCGTAGATCAATGGAACAGAATAGAGGACCCAAATGTGACCCCATGTAGTTATAGCCACCTGATATTTGATAAAAATGCCAAAAATACTCATTGGAGAAAAGACAGCCTCTTCAGCAAATGGTGTTGGGAAAACTGGATATATATCTGTAGAAGGATGAAAATAGATTCTTCTCTTTCTCCGTGCACAAGAATTAAGTCCAAATGGATTAAGGACCTTAACATCAGACCTGAAACTCTGAAACTGCTAGAGGAAAAAGTAGGGGAAACCCTTCAACATATTGGTCTTGGCAAAGACTTTCTGAATACAACCCCAATTGCTCAGGCAATAAAACCACAGATTAACCACTGGGACCTCATGAAAATACAAAGATTTTGCACTGCAAAGGACACGGTGAAGAAAGCAAAGAGGCAACCTACAGAATGGGAAAAAATCTTCACCAGCTATATATCTGATAGAGGATTAATATCTAAGATATACAAAGAACTCAAGAAGTTAAATAATAAGGAATCAAACAAACCAATCAAAAAATGGGAAATGGAGCTAAATAGAGAATTCTCAAAGGAAGAAATACGAATGGCATATACGCATCTAAAAAAATGTTCTACATCCCTAGTCATCAGGGAAATGCAGATTAAGACTACATTGAGATTCCATCTCACTCCTGTCAGAATGGCTACCATCATGAAAACAAATGATCATAAATGTTGGCGGGGATGTGGAAAAAGAGGAACCCTTCTACATTGTTGGTGGGAATGCAATCTGGTCCAGCCATTGTGGAAATCAGTGTGGAGGTTCCTAAAACAGCTAAAGATTGATCTACCATATGACCCAGCTATAGCTCTCCTAGGCATATATCCTAAGGACTCATCTCATTACCTTAGAGATACTTGCTCAACCATGTTTATTGCTGCTCAATTTATAATAGCTGGGAAATGGAACCAGCCTAGATGTCCCTCAACTGATGAGTGGATAATGAAGATATGGCACATTTATACAATGGAGTTTTACTCAGCAGTAAAGAGAAATGAAGTTATGAAATTTGCAGAAAAGTGGATGGATCTGGAAAGAATTATACTAAGTGAGGTAACCCAGGCCCAGAAAGCCAAGCGCCACATGTTCTCCCTCATATGTGGATCTTAGCTAGAGATGATTGGGCTTCTGTGTGAGAAGGAAAAAACTCAGTAGCAGAGGCCAGTAAGTTAAAAAAGGAGATAGAAAGGGAAGAGAAAGAAAGGGAGGAGGGCTTTTATTAGGTTGGTATTGTATATATGTAAATAGAAAGATTGAGATGGGGAGGGGATATGATGGAGAATGGAATTTCAAAGGGGAAAGGGGGGAGGGTAATACCATGGGATTTTTTTTTGTTATCATGGAAAATATTAATAAAAATGGAGAAAAAATAATAGAAAAAGAAGGAATTCTACCAAACTCCTTCTATGAAGCCAGCATCACCCTGATACCAAAACCAGGCAAAGAGAACAAATACAAAAAAGAAAATTACAGAACAATCTCCCTCATGAACATAGATGCAAAAATTCTCAACAAAATATTGGCAAACAGGATACAAGAATATATCAGAAAGATCATTCATCCTGACCAAGTAGGCTTTATCCCAGAGATGCAGGGATGGTTCAATATATGCAAATCGATAAATGTAATACATTATATAAATGGATTGAAGGACAAAAGTCACATGATCATCCCATTAGACACAGAGAAAGTGTTTGACAAAATCCAACAACCCTTCATGAGAAAAGTACTACAGAGACTGGGAATAGAAGGAACATATCTCAAAATAATAAAGGCTATTTATGACAAGCCTACAGCCAACATATTACTAAATGGGAAAAAACTAGAAGCTTTTCCACTAAAATCAGGAACAAGACAAGGGTGTCCACTGTCCCCGCTTTTATTTAATATAGTACTGGAAGTCTTAGCCATAGCAATAAGGCAAGAGACACACATAAAAGGGATACAAATTGGAAAGGAAGAGATCAAGTTATCATTATTTGCAGATGACATGATTATATATAGAGGACCCTAAAGACTCTACTAGAAAACTGTTAGAGCTGATAATAACCTACAGCCATGTAGCAGGAAACAAAACAAATGCACCTAAGTCAGTACCATTCCTATATGCTAACCACAAACACATAGAGGATGAAATCAGAGAATCACTCCCATTCACAATTGTATCAACGAAAATAAAATACTTTGCAATAAACCTAACCAGGGAAGTAAAGGATGTCTACAATGAAAACTTTAAAACAGTTAAGCGAGGAATTGCAGAAGTCACTAGGAAGTGGTAAGAACATCCCTTGTTCCTGGATTGGAAGAATCAATATTGTGAAAATGGCAATCTTACAAAAAGCAATCTACACATTTAATGCAGTCCCCATCAAAATTCCAAAGGCATTCTTCATGGAAATAGAAAAAACGATCCAAAAATTCATTTGGCATCACAGAAAACCTTGAATATCTAAAATAATATTGAACAATAAAAATAAGCCTGGTGGTATCACCAGACCTGATTTTAACCTATATTACAGAGCCATAGTAACAAAAACATCATGGTATGGGCACGAAAGCAGACATGTAGATCAATGGAACAGAATAGAGGACCCAGATGTAAGTCCAGGTGGATATAGCCACATGATATTTGATAAAAATGCCAAAAATACTCATTGGAGAAAAGACAGCCTCTTTAGCAAATGGTGTTGGGAAAACTGGATATGTATCTGTAGAAGGATGAAAATAGATTCTTCTCTCTCTCCATGCACAGGAAATAAGTCCAACTGGATTAAAGACCTTAACATCAGACCAGAAACTCTAAAACTGCTAGAGAAAAAAGTAGGGGAAACCCTTCAACATATTGGTCTTGGCAAAGATTTTCTGCATACAACCCCAATTGCTCAGGCAATAAAACCACAGATTAACCACTGGGACCTCATGAAATTACAAAGATTTTGTACTGCAAAGGACAGTGTGAATAAAGCAAAGAGGCAACCTACGGAATGGGAACAAAAATCTTTGACAGCTATATATATGATAGAGGATTAATATCTAGGATATACAAAGAACTTAAAAAGTTAAATAATAAGAAATCAAACAAGCCAATTAAAAAAAAGGGCTATGGAGCTAAACAGAGGGTTCTCAAATGAAGAAATAAGGAAGGCATATAAACATCTAAAAAAATATGTTCTACATCCCTAGTCATCAGGGAAATGCAGACTAAAACGACATTGAGATTCCATCTCACTCCTGTCAGATTGGATACCATCATGAAAACAAATGATCATGAATGCTGGTAGGGATGTGAAAAAAAGAGGAACCCTTCTACAATGTTGTTGGGAATGCAATCTGGTCCAGCCATTATGGAAATCAGTGTGGAGGTTCCTAAAACAACTAAAGATTGATCTACCATATGACCCAGGTATAGCACTCCTAGCCATATATCCTAAGGACTCATCTCACTTCCTTAGAAGTATGTGCTCAACCATGTTTATTGCTGCTCAATTTATAATAGCTAGGAAATGGAAGCAGCCTAGATGTCCCTCAACTGATGAGTGGATAATGAAAATAAGGCACATTTATACAATGGAGTTCTACTCAGCGGTAAAGAAAAATGAAGTTATGAAATTTGCAGAAAAATGGATGGATGTGGAACGATTATACTAAGCAAGGTAACCCAGGCCCAGAAAGCCAAGTGCTGCATGTTGTCTCTCATATTTGGATCCTAGCTACAGATGATTTGGCTTCTGTGTGAGAAGGAAAAAACTCAGTAGCAGAGGCCAGTAAGCTAAAAAAGAGATACAAAGGGATGAGAAAGGAAAGGAGGAGTGTAATTAATAGGTTGGTGTTGCATATATGTAAGTAGAAGAATAGATTAATGGGGGTGAAAAGGCCCAAAGTGAGGTCAGGGGAGGAGATTGAATAAAGGAAAGGTGGAGAGAGGGCTCATCAAAATCTAAGAGGATATAAATAAATTATATGGAATCCTCCAGTTATGGGCAATGGAACACTCAGGAGTCATAGATCATTGCTGGAAAATTTACAGTGCCAGAAATGGGATACCTTCCAGGGAGTTGTTGTCCAGGGAGGTCCCTGATCTCCCCAAAACATTATATGCCATTGCTGAGGCCCTTGGTTTCCCACAGGAATAGATGGTAAGACCCTATTGCTGAAGACTCCACATACTTGGGCTGCAAGGCCACTGAGAAATCCTGTTGGAACTGAGCTGAGAACCTCCTCCATGTAGACCAGCTGACAGAAAGCTGGAAGAAGCCATTCTACATGCAGTTCAATGGGAGAAATTGATATCACAAGTGAAGATACTCAACAGTGGACACTGCAAGCCTTATAACTGACCAGCCAGGCCAAATGAGCCAGCGGGTGCAATAGTGGCATGTCTGTCATGGTGGAAACCAACTGCCATCCAATTGTACTGGAGGCCCACTCCATGGGAGGGAATATATCCCTGATACTGAAAACTGAAAACAGGGGTAGTCATGAGCCCTAGGGGTGTAGCATCTGTGATGTTTGGATAAGTGTATATACTATGCTTATCAAATTGCCCAGTAAGCACTTCTCTTAATATTCATACCCTTATATTAATGCTACTCTCACTTTGGGTAGAGAGTCTTCTCTTTTCAGATGGCAGTGATCTTGGGACGACTCAGAAGGTATCATAGTGCTGTAAAGAAGTGACTGGAGTACCGAGTAACATCTCAATTACACCTTCCAAGGCTCAGGGTCTAATGCGGAAGAGGTGGTGGAAAGAATATAAGAGCCAAAGGAAGGGTAGGAGTCCTTACAACGTGCTCCCTCCAGACATAAAATGGCCTCGATATCCATGACCTCATAGTGCCTGACACTACCTACACAAGACCATCATAAGAGGAGGGACAGATTTTGACATCAAAATAAAAGAGAGACTTATTGAGATCGGGAGGGGATATGATGGAGAATGGAATTTCAAGGGGGGAGAGGGGGGAGGGAGGGTATTGCCATGGGTTATTTTTTAAAATCATCGAAAATGTTTTTAAAAATTGAGAAAATATCAAATTAAATTAAAAAAAAAAAACACAGAATGCAGTAACTGTTTTCAAACCAGAAGCTACTCTGTCTGCAAAGGGCTAACCTACTGAGGTTTCCAAGAATATCTCAACAGCAAAAAACAATGATAGTACAAGATGTGATAAATCAGAATCCTCCCAATGGTTGTGCATGTGCAATGCTAGGCCATCCTGACGCCCACTTAATGGCACTGGCATGGCTCCAGGAATGTATGTACTGTAATGTCACTGTCTCAAGCACATGCCATCACCTTTCCACTAGAGTGCCTGGCTGCAAGCCACTCATTCCCCACCCCACCCTCTCAGAGGTGTTTGAGCTGCTGGGTTTCTTGGGCTTTAGGCAAATTGTGCAAGAAGAATGGGATCTTTGGAGACTGAAAATGTGGGGTACTCAGAGTCCAGGATCTTTCAGAACATTGATGAAATGTGTGCACTTGAGATATCAAGGCCATGAAGAAGAGAGAGGACATCTAGGGTAGGAAAAGAGGCTTTATGTCTGTGAGCTAACCTACTCCCAAGAGCAATAACTCAATAGGACTCTGAATTCACAGTTCCGTGTAATATGGACACTTTTCAGAGCTCAAGGGAGAGCTTAGAAAGGATATTGCTCTTAGCAGAAAGATGATACCCAGGTCATCACATGACACTAAGTGAAGGCAAGTACATCAATGTGCCTCTCAGAAAACAGGAGTCATATCTGGCTGTCACCTTCCTGTACACCACTACAGGTGATGAGAGTGAATGTGAAGGACAGAGATATTCCTACCTCTCTCTCCTTCACATCTCTCTGTCTCATAGGCAGAACTTCTGTTGTGGGCCAAACTGTGCCTCTGACTTCCAAATTCATATTTTGAAACTCATCACCTGGAACAGATTCACTGTAGACAGTTCCTTCATAAAGATGGCTGAATTAAAAGAAAAATATGCCATGGGTCCAAATTTCATATGATTGGCATCATTATAAGAGGTAATTATGACATAAAGATATCAGAAGATATACCTTTAATCCTATTACTTGGGAGGCAGACATAGGCAGATCTCCATGAGTTTAAAGCCACCCTGAGACTATATAGTGGATTTCAGGGGCTAGAGCAGTACCCTACCTCAAAACAACAACAACAAAAGACCAGAAGATGGTTCTGATGATACACATTTATTTTATTTTATATTTTCATGCAAGTGGGAGGAAGGAATACACAGAACTGACACACCAGGGACTTCAGCCACTGCAATCAAACTCCAGATGCACATACCATGTTGTGTACATGAGCAACACTGCACATTTGAGTCACTGTGTGTCTGGTTTACTTGAGAACTGGAGAGTTGAACATGCATCCTTAGGCTTTGCAGCTAAGTACCTTAACCACTAAGCAATCTCTCCAGCCCAGATTATAAACTTGTAATTCCATTTGGGACACCACATAAAGAGAATTCAAGTTTGAAACCAGCCTGGAATGCACAAATAGAACTTTCCTAAAAATAAAGAATCAAAGACTAACTCAGTGACCCACCAAAGGTTAGTGGTAAAACCCTACTGCTGAAGACACCTTATGTGGTTGACATGCAAAATAGAATGGCATGGCTGGAAGTTGGAAGAGAGTCCGTCCCCAGACAGTCAGCGTGTCTAGTACCAGAAGGTGCTACATGGGCGACTGGGGGAAAATGACCAATATCTGTCGAAGCAATGCATGGTCTAACCTACTTAGCAGCAAATAACTTGTTGTGATGCCCACACAAGTGCAGTGGTGGCACACAGCCATGGTGAGGAACCAACTGCTCTCATTTTGGCTAACTGATCCCCTCAGTAGTATGGGACCCATAGGAGCTGGGAAACAAGTCAGAACCATATCCAAACATATGCCCACTCTCCAATATCAAGCTACCATCAATCATGGGCTACAAGAGGGCCAACACCTATTAAATTCTCTATAAGAAAAAGTAAGGGATATCTCATTTGTCCTGGTGCTAACTTACTCTCCATTGGAGAATCTGCTTCTCTTTTTCAGATAGATGAAGATCCTTAGGAGAGAGCCACCCCATCATACCTCAAAAGGGCCGCAGCTGCAACTAAGAAAAATTGGCGAAACAAGGAAGGGTGCTGTTTTCCTGATGAACCAGATACCAGCACAAGAGGGAAGGAGATCAACACAGAGAAAAATCAACTCCTACCAAACCAGAGAGCCAGAGCTTCAGAGGCCCCCAACACCTCATCACTGAAGCAGACCAAAAATGAACCCAACATGGCTCAGGGAAATTTTGCGGAAGAGGGGGCTAAAGAATGTCAGAGCCACATGTTGGGTCATGATATGAAGAAACATTTATCTTACCTAGAACTGTGGGCTAACTCCACAATGCATGACCCATATTCCTCAACAAGGAGGGGCCAAGGGGAGGGGGTAGGTCACGGATGAGCCTAATAATGGTACCAAACTGACTGTATTTGCTGAATAAAAAAGTAACTAGTAAAGAAAAAAAAGGAAAAAAAAATTGAAGTCACCCCTAAGGCCAAAGGTAGTCTTAGAAGTGTTAGTTTTTAAGCAAATTAACAGTTATTTATTAAGGACCACAAGCAATCCTTCTTGAAAGTGGGACACCAGCTATTAAGTAAACACCTTGTAGCAGAGAAAATTAATGTTTCTAAGCTGCTTATTTATTTGACTGAGAGAGAAGCAGACACAGAGAGAGTATGGGCATGGCAGGGCCTCCTGTCACTGCAAATGTACTCCAGATGCATGTGCCACTTCATGCATCTGGCTTTACTTGGGTACCGGGAAATCAAACTTTCTTTTTTTTAATATTTTTTATTTATTTTTTTTTTAATTTTTTGTTTATTTTTATTTATTTAGTTGAGAGGAACAGACAGAGAGAGAGAGAGGCAGATACAGAGAGAGAGAATGGGAGCGCCAGGGCCTCCAGCCACTACAAACGAACTCCAGACGCGTGCGCCCCCTTGTGCATCTGGCTAACGTGGGTCCTGGAGAATCGAGCCTCGAACCGGGGTCCTTAGGCTTCATAGGCAAGCGCTTAACCGCTAAGCCATCTCTCCAGCCCCAAACTTTCTTTCTTTCTTTTTTTTTGTTATTTGTTTGTTTATTTATTTATTTGTTTGTTTGTTTATGAGAAAGAAAGGGAGAGAGAATATGGGTGTGCCTTGACCTCTTGCCACTGCAATTGAGCCCAGGCTGGCGGGCTTTGTGAGCAAGTGCCTTTAACTGCTGAGCCATCTCCCTAGTACCAGTAAACAACTTTGAAAATGCATAGAAATTTCATCAAATATTTACTGTTAGATAGATGAACTTCGAAATCCTCACCGTGAACTAGCAACAAAAATATGGAAGCGTGAGGCACAGCTGCTCTTTATCAACAATTCCCCAATGCTCAGAGCGAGGTCCACCAGGTTGTGAAGTCTTCAGTTTCAACCTCTCATTACTCTAGGAATTGGTCTTCACAGGCTGCTAACAGCGCCTTCCCACGGCCACAGGTGAAGTTTAATTTCAGAAGCCTGGAAGCTGTCATTTGGGGAGCCAAGTGGGTTTTGCATCCTGGAGTTTAAGCTGGAATTTATCCTGGGATAGGCTTTCCTTTCTGTGGCAGGGCCCACCCTCGTGACCTTTTTAGCCATGCAGACAGAGATATGCCCACATCTCCTCCTTTTTTCCTGAGAGCATCCCAGAACCAGTGAGCACTTTGAAGGATTGTACAAAAAAAAAAAAAAAAAGACTAACTCAGGCAGGGAAGAGAGAACAGAAACTGAAGTGACAAATCTAAAGTCCCAGACTCCAGGGGAGCCAGGAGCTAGAGAAGCCTGGAAGAGGCAGAGAAGACTCTTACCTGGAACTTTTGGGTAGACCAGGCCTGCTAGCATCTTCAATTTGGACTGAAAACTTCTAGAAAGATATACTTTAATCTTTCAGGAATCTCCCACAAGCTGACCTCACTATCTGACCAATCCCTAAAATAAGGCCTACCACCTCTCACATTTCCTCATGACTGCCAACACTATTTGTACCTTAGACACACTGATATTTCATTTCAGAATGGGCTCACACCTACCAGTTCTTATACTGCTAGTTTCACTGTAGTCTGGGATCCCCACCCCCACAATTCTCCTCCTAGGCACTTCTCAGGCCTTGGTTCCAAGCTCACTTTGATGGGAAGCTGTTCCCAGTATGCCCCAGTTCTCCTGGAGACATCTTGGAACACCCCCAGAGGCCTGCAGTCACCACACCTCATTCTTGTCCAAGCAGCTATTCCCACATTCAATTACTGATGGTTAAGGCTAAAAATGGAAACTCATTCTGGCTTCCACTCACTTTATATGACACAGGTCATGGCTGTTAGTCTCACACATGGATATAAATTGGGGTTGGGTCTCAAATGGAAATTACCACAGGATGGCACAGCAGATACATCAGGGCAGGATGAACTTGGGTCCAGTGAGTGCTGGGCACTCTGCCTACTTTCTGGTCTTTGCTCAGCCAATTAAAATTTCCCCTACATGCTCATGTGTTTGTACACGTGGTCCCCAATTGGTGACCAGCCCAATGGTGTGACAGTTTGCCAATGACACTGCTTGCTCACCTAGAGACAAGCTGCATGTGGAGCCTAACTAGGTGCCTTCCTCAGTACCCTGGTGAATACAGTCATTTCAATAGCAAATGAGGATACTGTCTAAAACACAAATAAATGAAATCACAGAAAACAAACCAAAAACCTACCATGTCATTCACAATACACAAAGTCCCAAGAAGGAAATCCCCAGGTCTATGTGGTTTCACTACATAATTCTACCAAGTTATTACGAAGGAATTAGAAGAAATTCTGTTCAACTTCTTCCAGTAAATATAAGAAAAAATGACCCCAAAATTTGTTATCTTCTGTAGTACTGGGGATACTCAAAGGTTCAAGCAGAATAGACAAGCACTTTACTATCTAGCTTACAACTTATTTTATGAAATCTTTATTAACTTGATATCAAAAGCATAAAGAGGACTAGAGAGATGGCTTAGTGGGAAAGATGACAGCCTATGAAGCCTAAGGACCTAGGTTCAATTCCCCAGAGCCCATGTAAACCAAGTACACAAGATGGCACAAATTTCTGAAATTTGTTTTCAGTAGTTACAAGCACTGGCATGCCTATTCTCCCCCACACCCCTGTTTGTCTCTCTCAAATAAATTTAAAAAAATAATGAAAGATAAAAGCAAAATGCAGATACAGTGTAACTATATATGCCTCATACATGACACTCATAGATGCATCAATTCTAGCACCTCTCAAGGAATATTAAAAATATACTTCTGATTTATTGAATTTAATGAAATGATAGGATACAATCTATGGCCATACCACCTGGAACACACCTTATCTTGTCTGACCTCAGAAGCTACACAGGGTTAATACTTGGATGAGTATCTCCAAAATTGTACGCTACAAAATCAGTATATATTTAATATTATAATGTAATTACATGTAATAGCATAAAATTTCTAGTATTTGGCAAACCAAAATTATAATGTAATACATTTCAACTGCTTCAAAGCAAAGGAAACACCTGAAAAATCCATAATGTGACTTCCATTCCATGTGGTCATTATCCACTGTGGGATGAGACACTGAAGGGATGCTGCTGCTTTGGGCTTTCCCATACTTCTGAGGGACTCTGCAAAGATAGTGGATCAAAAGCAGCACCAGAGTTGGGTGGGTGTAGTGGTGCATACCTTGAATCACAGCACTTGGGAGACAGAGGTATGAGGACTGCTGTGATTTTGAGGCCAACCTGAACTAGAGTATGATCGTTCTTAAAAACATAAATAAATAAATAAATAAATAAGTAAATAAATAAATAAATAAATAAATCCAGTGAAACCTCAAAAAAATTTAGGTAGAGGAGATCCAAGACCAAAAAAAAAAAAATGCCGAAAGAGAAATATGAGACATATTTATAAAAAATGGAAGTATGACTTGGTGGGATTTCTTTCCCAATGAAGACAGTGGGTGCAGCAACCACAGCAGGCAAGGGATTGGAGTCCACAAGGGAGGTTCAGGAAGGATTCCAAGCACCAAAAGCAGCACAGGCCATGGAGAAAGTCTGTACAACTGGAAACCAAAATCTAAAGCATAACTCAGATGCCAGAGAGAAATTTGGATCAGAGCAAACTATAGACATACACTAGAATAAAAAACATGGGAATATGAAATCAAGGGACTTCCAGAACACAATATATCCCTCACTTTTTTCTCCAGTGTTATACAGAGGAAGTGTATGGCCACAGGGAAACCTCAACAGAAGCTGAGCAATTATCTCTACAGGGAAAGACATTTGATGTAAGTTTTAAAACTACTTGCTTTCAACAAGTGAGCACAGGATATGACAGGCATTCTAGGAAAGATAAAATGATACATTCGAGAAACAGAGAACACAAAATAACTTCTATAAAGGTATGATGGGCTCCAGGAGACCAGGCTACAAAATTTGGTTGGAAGTAAAAACAGAATTATATCAAAGGGTAATCAGTTTAGGGCTTTTTATTTTATTTTAAATTATTTATCTGAGAGAGGGAAACAGCCAGGTTGAGATAGAGAGAGATAGAGAAAGACAGAGAGAGAGAGAGAGAGAGAGAGAGAATGGTATGCCAAGGCATCCAGCCACTGCAAACAAACTACAGACATGGGCACCACCTTGTACATCTGGCTTATGTGGTCCTGGGGAATCAAATCTGGGTCCTTTGGCTTTGGAGGTAAGCGTCATAATTGCTAAGACATCTTTCCAGCCCTAGGGATTTTCTTAAATAAGCAAAAGGAAGCTATTGTAGTCAGGTTCACATTGCTGGCATAAATCACCCAACCAAAAGCAGCTTGTGGGGGAAAAAATATAGGATTATTTTGGTTTACAGACTGGTTGTGAAGAAGCTCCATGACAACAGGGGAAAACAACAATCACCTCCTGCCCAACCTCAGATGGACAACAGGAGACTGTGAAAACACTGGCAAGGGGAAACTGGCTATAACACTCAAAAGCCCGTCCCCAAGAATACACTGCATTCAGGAGGACTTAATTTAATGGGGCTCTAGCATTCAGAACATCTAAGTTTATGGGGTCATTGGAATTAACCCACCACATTATGCCCCTGGTCCCCATGAACTGATAACCATACATGATGTAAAATGCAGTACATTTATCCAACTTTAAAAGCCTTTGTAGTGTTTATCAATCCTAATGATGTTCAAAGATCCCCATAGTCCAAGGTCTTTTAACTGAGTTGAAATACTAAAAAAGCCCCCAAACCCATAATGGTGCAGAATAAACATTCACACTGCAAAAGATGGTACTGGGAATATCAAATAAATATTCAACCACTAAAAGATTTAAACAGAGCAAACATCAAACTCTGTTGCTCCAAATCCAACAACTCTAGACAATGATGAGTCTTCAAGTCAATTCTAACCAATGATGATTCTCTGGAGTTCCAATTCTGACCCTCCATCTAGGCTACTAACAATTTGGGAAAAACTTCTTGTGCGGGCAGTTCTCCCTGGTAGCTATCCCAAAGTCCCAGCATCTCCAGTGGGTCTTCACTGCATCCCACAGTTCATGCTCATAGTTCCATTGGATCTCCACACAGGTAATCCAACAAGCCTGGTTCACACTGCCAATGGTCATTTAAAAAAAATGTTGCAAATTCAATGACCCTTTCTTTATTGTATTTTTTATACTCCACAATACCAGGTGGGCTGCCAATTTGTTAATCCGGGGGGGGGGGGATAAAGCAGACTTTGAAGAATAGGACACTCTTTCAGCATTAGGGCCCCTTCAAAAGAGTCTATATTCTTCCTATTGTCCCAATGCAGGTCAACTGGCTCATTATCAATGCCTGTAATCTGTCAAACAATTGCAGCTTAATAGGCAGAATTTTCAGGCAAAGTATTTCATTTCTTTCTGAGATATGTCCCTCTGCTCACACTAGCCCATTTCTATGAAATACAACCCTATACAAGTTCTCAGGTCACAGGCATAACAAGCTTCTCACACAAACCGATTCTAGCCCAGTCTCTACAAAGTTCTTTCTCACCCTTATAAGCCAAACCTCACAGTTGACATTTCTTATTGCATTTAGATCTTTCAATGCTCATCAGAATAGTCCATCAAATTGTACTTACAGCACTGCAAGGTTTCTTTTAGGCCATGATTTCAAATTTTTCCACATTCTTCCTGCAAAGCAGTTCTGAAAGTCAAAGCCACAGCTTCAGGTTTCTGGCATCAATAGCTCCACTTCTGGTTCCAACTTTACTGTTGCAGTCAGGATTGCATTGCTCACAAAATACACCTGACAAAAGCAGCTGGTGGGAAAAAGGATTTATTTTGTCTTATAGATCCCAGGGAAAACTCTATGAATGCAGGGGAAAACAATGGAAGAAGCAGAGGGTGGACATCACCTCCTATCCAACATCAGGTGGACAAAAGCAACAAGAGAATGTGCCAAACACTGGCAAGTGGAAACTGGATATAACAGCCATGAGTCTTTTCCCAAGAAGACACTGCCTCTAAAAGGCTTTAATTTACAAATTGCCATCAGCTGGGTACCTAGCATTCAGAACACCTAGGTTTATCGGGGACACCTGTATCAAGCCATCGCAGAAGCCAGTGTAAGGTTTTTGTTTATTTCTTTGTTTGTTTTTGTTTTTGTAAAAATTCCTTAGTGGAGATAAAGTCTTGCAGCAGAAGCTTTAGTACCCAAGTTCAACCCTAGATTCTGTGCAAAGACCAGAAGCCATGGTGACCTTCTGTAATTCCAGTATGCTAAACATAAGATGGGAGGATTTACTAGAAACTCAGAAGCTCTTTTTGTTTTTGTTTTTTTTTTTATGAGTCAGTTCTGTATTCAGCAAATACAGTCAGTTTGATACCATTATTAGGCTCATCCGTGACCTACCCCCTCCCCTTGGCCCCTCCTTGTTGAGGTATACGGGTCTTGCATTGTGGAGATAGCCCACAGTTATGGGTAAGCTAAATGTATCTGCATATCATGACCCACCATGTGACTCTGACATTCTTTTCGCCCCCTCTTCCGCAAAATTTCCCTGAGCCATGTTGGGTTCATTTTTGGTCTGCTTCAGTGATGAGGTGTTGGGGGCCTCTGAGGCTCTGGCTCTCTGATTTGGTGGGAGTTGATTTTTCTCTGTGCTGATCTCCTTCCCCCTTGTGCTGGTGTCCAGTTCATCAGGAAAACAGCCCCCTTGCTTGTTTCTCCAATTTTTCTTAGTTTCAGCTGGGGCCCTTTTGAGGTATGATGGGGTGGCTCTCTCCTTAGGATCTACATCTATCTGAAAAAGAGAAGCAGATTCTCCAACGGAGAGTAAGTTAGCACCAGGACAAATGAGATAACCCTTACATTTTTTTTATACAGAAATTAATAGGTGTAGGCCCTCTTGTAGCCCACAATTGATGGTAGCTTGATATTGGAGAGTGGACTTATGTTTGGATATGGTTCTGACTTGTTTCCCAGCTCCAGCTATGGGTCCCATACCAGTGAGGGGATCAGCCAAATTGAGAGCAGTTGGTTCCCCACAATGGCTGTGTGCCACTATTGCACTTGTGTGGGCATCACAACAAGTTATTTGCTGCTAAGTAGGTTAGACCATGCGTTGCTTCGATAGATATTGGTCAATTTCCCCCAGTCGCCCATGTAGCACCTTCTGGCACTAGACTTGCTGACTGTCTGGGGACTGACTCTCATCCAACTTCCAGCCATGCCATTCTAATTAGCATGTCAATCACATAAGGTATCTTCAGCAGTAGGGTCTTACCACTAACTTTCGGTGGGTCATCAAGTACTCTGACAGAAATCTGTCTGTCTTTTAGGAAACCTTGTAGGTCTCTCTGATCAAAAGCTCATTCTGGATGATAGCCCCATGCTGGATCTTGGACTTACAGGTCAGTGCCCACTAAGAAAATGAGGAAAAAGATAACTAATATACAAGAGTTAGAGATAAGAGAGAGAGAGACAGGGAGAGGGGAAGTGAGGGAAGGAAGATGTAGGAGATTAAGGTTAGTCTTGATCTTACCCTCTCCAGTGTCTTGTGGTTCAGGTGTACCCTGTAAGGGCCTGGTGAAGGTTCAGCCATTTGGTCTGCCTTTTAGTAAGTAGAAGATTATGGCACCATTGCCGTTTGGGTCTAGATTTGTGTTTCCCACCCCTTTGATGCCCTCCCCTCCCTCCCGTTCCATCCTAGTGTCTAATCTAGGAGATGCTTGCTGGGTATGTAAGGTGTCTTCGGTAGATTCAGGTTAGGTGCTGTAGATGAGTGAGACTATGTGGCGATTTTTTTCTGTGATTGGGTAAGTTCACTGAGAATGATCTGTTCCAGGTTCAACCATTTTTCCTCAAATTTCATTGTGTCATTTTTTCTTACTGCTGTATAGAATTCCATTGTGTAGATATACCACATCTTAGTTATCCATTCTTCTAGTGATGGACATCTGGGTTGATTCCAGCTCTTAGCTATTACAAATTGAGCCGCTATAAACATGGTTGAGCAAATCTCTTTAGTCTGTGGTTTGAAGGTTTTAGGGTAGATGCCCAGTAAGGGAATAACTGGGTCTGTTGGTATCTCTATACTCAGCTTTTTCAGAAGTCTCCATATTGCTTTCCAAAGTGGTTGTACCATCCTACATTCCCACCAACAGTGGATGAGTGTTCCTACTGCTCCACATCCTCGCCAGCATTTATTTTTATTTGATTTTTTGATGCTTGCTATCCTTATTGGGGTAAGGTGGAATCTCATACTTGTTTTGATTTGCATTACTCTGATGATTAGGAATGCTGAACATTTTCTTAAGTGTATGTTTGCCATTTCTATTTCTTCCTCTGTGAACTGCCTGTTCAGCTCTTTGCCCCATTTTGTGAGTGGGGTGTTTGACTTCTTACTGTTTAGACTTTTGAGTTCTTTGTAGATTCTAGAGATTAGTCCTCTATCAGTTGGATAACCCACAAATATTTTCTCCCATTCTGTGGGTAATCTATTGGCTTTGCTTATTGTATGCTTGTCTGTAAAGAAACTCTTCAGCTTCATGTGGTCCCATTGGTTGAGTGACGGTTTAAGTTCATGAGCTACTGGGGTTTTGTTCAGGAAGTCTTTTTCCATTCCTATATCATGGAATGTACTTCCTAAATTTTCTTCCAGTACTATTCGAGTTTCTGGTCTTATATTCAGATCTTTGATCCATTTGGACTTGAGTGTAGTGCATGGTGAAAAGTGTGGGTCAAGTTTCAGTTTCCTGCATATGGTTATCCAGTTTGTGCAGCACCATTTGTTGAAGATGCTGTCTTTTTTCCAGTCTATATTGTTTTGGCCTTTATTGAATATCAAGTAGCTATAGTTGCTTGACCCAAAGTCCGGGTCCTCAAGTCTATTCCATTGATCTATACTCCTGTTTTTATGCCAGTACCATGCTGTTTTTATTACTATGGCTTTGTAATATAGCTTCAGATCAGGTATGGTGATGCCTCCAGAGGTATTTCTTTTGCTGAGGATATGTTTGGAAATGCGAGGCCTTCTGCCTTTCCATATGAAATTTGAGATCATTTTTTCTATCTCTGTGAAGAACACCATAGGGATTTTAATTGGTATTGCATTAAATCTGTAAATTGCCTTTGGTAGGATTGTCATCTTCACAATGTTAATTCTGCCTATCCAGGAACATGGGAGGTCTTTCCATTTTCTCAAGTCCGCCTCAATTTCTTTTTTGAGTGTTTTTATATTTTCATTGTATAGATCTTTCACTTCCTTGGTTAACGTTATTCCAAAGTATTTTTTTTTTGTTGCAATTGAAAATGGGACTATGTCCCTCATTTCTATTTCTGTATCTTTGTCCTTTGCATAAAGGAAGGCTACTGATTTTTGTGCATTGATTTTGTATCCTGCTACTTTCCTATAGGAGTTAATCACCTTCAGGAGTTTTGGGATGGAGTCTCTCAGGTCTCTTACATATATAATCATGTCATCAGCGAATAAAGCTAACTTAACTTCCAAATTGTATCCCTTTTATTTCCTTCTCCTGTCTTATTGCTTGAGCTAGGACTTACAGTACTATATTGAAAAGTAGAGGTGAGAGTGGACAACACGGTCTTGTTCCTGATCTTAATGGGAATTCCTCCAGTCTCTCTCCATTAAGTATTATTTGGGCCTTCGGAGCTTCGTATATTGCCTTTATTAGGTTAAGATATGAACCAACCATGCCAACTCTCTCCAATGTTTTGAACATGAAGTGATGTTGAATCTTGCCAAAGGCCTTTTCTGCATCTATCGAAATGATCATGTGGTTTTTATGTTTAACCTTGTTTATGTGGTGTATTACATTGACAGATTTCCGTATGTTGAACCACCCCTGTGTTTCTGGAATGAATCCCACTTGGTCAAGGTGGACCATGCTTTTGATGTGTTGTTGGATTCAGTTTGCAAGGATTTTGTTTAGGATCTTTGCATCTAAATTCATCAGGGAAATAGGCTGGTAGTTTTCTGTTCTTGTGGCATATCTGCCTGGTTTTGGAATTAGGGTGATGCTAGCTTCATAAAAGGAGTTGGGTAGCTTTCTCTGTTCACCAATTGTGTGGCACAGTTTGAGGAAGATTGGTTTGAGTTCTTCCATGAAGGCTTGATAGAATTCAGCTGAGAAGCCATCTGGTCCTGGGCTCTTCTTTTTTGGGAGGTTTTTTATTACTTTTTCAATCTCCATGAGTGTGATGGGTTGATTGAGGTGATTAATCTGCTCTGTGTTTAGCTTTGGTAGATGGTATGCGTCCAAGAATTTATCCATCTCCTCCACATTATCCAGTTTTGTGGAGTAGAGGTTTTTGAAATAAGTCCTGATGATTCTCCCAATTTCACTTATGTCTGTTGTGATCTCTCCTTTTTCATTTTGAATTTTTTTAATTTGAAGCTTCACCTTTTTTTGCTTGATCAGATTGGCCAGGGGTTTGTCAATCTTGTTTATTTTTTCAAAGAACCAGCTCTTTGTTTTGTCACTTGTCTTAATTGTTTCCTTGGTTTCCAATTCATTGATTTCTGCTCTGATTTTAATTATTTCTTTCCTTCTGGAGCTCTTTGGGTTGGATTTTTTTGTTTTTCCAGTGCCTTTAGGTGGATGGTTAGGTCATTGATTTGGGACCTTTCTGTATTTTTTACGAAGGCATTGAGTGCTATGAATTTTCCCCTGAGGACCGCCTTCATTGTGTCCCATAAGTTTTGGTACGATGTGTTCTCATTGTCGTTCAATTCCATAAATTTTGCAATTTCATTTTTTATTTCATCCACTATCCATTTATTGTTTAAAAGTGTGCTGTTCAGTTTCCAGGTGCCTTTGGGATTCTTGGTGGGTCTTTTGTTGTTGATTTCTAGCCATATAGCATTGTGATCTGATATCATGCAGGGAATTATGTCAATCTTCCTAAATATGTGGAGGCAGTCTTTGTGACCCAATATATGGTCTATTTTAGAGAATGTTCCATGGACTGCTGAGAAGAATGTGTAATCTGTGGATCTGAGATGGAAGGTTCTGTAGATGTCCGTTAGGTCTAAGTGATCTATTGTTTTGTTGAGCTCTCTCACTTCCCTGTTGAGTTTCTGTTTGGATGATCTGTCTGTTACTGATAATGGTGTATTGAGGTCCCCAGCTATGATGGTGTTTGTGGTTATTTCTGTTTTATTGTCAAGTAGGTTTTGTTTTATGAAATGTGGTGCCCCTGTGTTTGGTGCATACAGATTTATGATTGTAATATCCTCTTAATGGATCATTCCCTTGATAAGTAGGAAGTGGCCTTCTTTGTCTTTTTTGATTATATTTGGTTTGAAGTCTATTTTATCTGATATTAATATAGCTACACCTGCTTGTTTCTTATTCCCATTTGCTTGGAATACTGTTTTCCACCCTTTCACCCTGAGGAGATGTCTGTCTTTAATGGTGAGGTGGGTTTCTTGAAGGCAACAGATTGAGGGGTCTAATTTTTTGATCCATCCTGTTAGCTTGTGTCTCTTGATGGGTGAATTAAGGCCATTAATATTTAGGGTAATGACTGTGAGATTTGATTTGATCCCTGCCATAATGTGATGGTAAATGTGGGTTGGAGTTTTCATGGACATTGAAGTTGTTTGTGCCTACTCTGAGTTTGGTTGTTGTGATCTGCTTCTTGTAGGCAATTGAGTTTGATTATTTGTTTCTTCTCTGTGGAGAATTTCCTGAAATACTCTCTGTTGGTTTGGTTTTGTGTTCATATAATTGTAAAGCTGAGTTTTGTCATGGAAAGTTTTTCTTTCACCATCTATTGTGAGGGATACTATTTCTGTGTAGAGTAGTTTGGGTTGGAAGCCATAGGTTCTTAGACTTTGCATTGTTTCATTCCAGGCCCTTCTAGCTTGCAGGGTTTCCATTGAGAAGTCTGAAGTAATTCTGACGGGGTTACCTTTGAAGGTGGTGTGCTGTTTTTCCCTAGCTGCTTTAGGATTTTCTCTTTGGTGTCAATGTTTAGAGTCTTCATGATAATATGTCTTGGAGAATTTCTCCTTTGGTCCAGTCTGTTTGGAGTTCTATTGGCTTCTTGTATCTTGATGGGCCTTTCTTTTAAGAGACTGGGGAAGTTTTCTTCAATTATTTTGTTAAATAAGTTCTCCATGCCTTTGGTCTGGATTTCTTCTCCTTCTGGTATTCCAATGATCCTGATATTGGGACGTTTAACTGTATCCCACAATTCCCTCATGTTCTGTTCACAGGAGCTTTTAAACTTACTGAAATTTTTGAACTCTCTATCTGTTTCTTCCATCTTGTCTTCCAGATCAGAGTTTCTATCCTCCACTTGGATGACTCTATTCTTGAGAGCTTCTAGTGAGTTTTGGACTTGTTCAATTAAGTTTGCATTTTCTATTATTTTTCTATATATAATTTCCATCCCTCTGTCAAGCTCCCTTTTCACATCATTTTCTGATTTTCTTGATGATTCTTGGAGTTCATCCTTGCATTTCTTTATGTCTTCATTTAGCATGGCCAGCTGATTTTTAAGGTCTTCTTTTTTTTCACTCTCCCTCAAATCTCTTAACTCTCTTCGAAATCCTTCCATTTTCTTATCTAATCCTTCCAATTTCTTATCTATTAATTCTAGTTTAGTGATTGCAGCATCCACACGATTGTCGGCCCTTTGTTGCTTTCCTGCAAGTTCTACCAATAGGTTTGTTAGAGTTGCATTGCTCATAGCTTCAATTTGGTGTTCTGTTCCTATTGGTTCTTCTATGTTTTGGTTAGATGTATTCATTGTGGGACTGGGTGATCTAATTGGATTTTCTTGCATTTGATTTTTCATGTTATTTCTTTTGCGCTGTGTTCTGCCCATGACAGTGTATGGGCAGATAAGTGGGCATATCAGCCTGGGCTCAAGA
Source organism: Dipus sagitta (assembly GCA_036346955.1). Taxonomy (NCBI): domain Eukaryota; kingdom Metazoa; phylum Chordata; class Mammalia; order Rodentia; family Dipodidae; genus Dipus; species Dipus sagitta. The sequence continues at coordinate 7,594,563 of CM070791.1, read as the reverse complement.
ACAATGGGAATCTTATGCAGCCTGGGGGCGTTGCCAAGAAGCCTGGGCTTTGGCTGTCACTTGCCAAAGCTGCCTATCTACTGCCTGGCAGGGGCGCCGAAGTTGCCTGAGTTCTCAAGCGGTAATGTGCCAAAGCTGCCTGCGTTCGAACTAGGAGTGGCACTGAGGCACCAAGCGCTGATGCCGCCCGAACTCTGGCTGGGCACACTGGGAACCGGAAACAGTCTGCGCTCCCCCGCCACAGGACAATTGTGGACAGCCACGCGGCAGACAGAGGGCAAGGGGACGACAGTGCGTAGCAGTCTAAGCTTCCACACGCAGGGAACAATCTCACTTGCCAAAGCCACCTATCTACTACCTGGCAGGGGCACCAAAGTTGCTTGAGTTCTCAAGCGGTAATGTGCCACAGCTTCCTGCGTTCGAGCTAGGAGTGGCACTGAGGCACCAAGCACTGAAGCCGCCCAGACTTTGGCTGGGAATGCTGGGAACCGGAAGCAGTCTGCGCTCCCCTGCCACAGGACAATGGCGGCCCGCCGGTGTGGCAGGCAGGTAGGGGGTGGCACCTGAGCTGACGCAAGCGAGAGATACAGTCTGAGCTTGCAGGGCACCTGCTGTGGGACTGGGCACACTTAGTAGGTGGGCGAGTGGACAAGGGTGCAGAGCAGTCTAAGCTTCCACGTGCAGGTAACGATTGGCGCGCGGTGGCAGCCGTGCAGGCTCTGGAGCAGCAGCAGTGGCAGGGGTGGAACTTTGAACACGGCAGTTATTTGGGGCGAGGGGTGCCTACCCGCCTGCAAGGGGGTCAGTGATTCCCTGTTCCCCCACCTCTGTGCCCTCCCAGATTTCTCTCCCCTAAAAGCCACTATATACCCTTAATATCTTGCCTTTCTTTCCCCGGGATTTGCAGCGCAGCTAGGCGGTCGCCATCTTGGCCGGAAGTCCCTCTCAGAAGCTCTTGACAGTGAACAACTCTGCCTCAAACTAGGTGGAAGGCAAGAACACAATACCTGAAAATTGTCCTCTAATCTCTGTGCCTACCTTCACACATGAACATGCTCACATGTTCCCAATTTGCCATTGCGAGATATATCATATCATCACAATACTTTAACATTACTGTACACTGGACAGAACTGCAACAGAAAAATAATGAGTTCTTAAGAACTTCATGACAAAAACAAAAAAAAATCTGCCAACAATTCAGTGATACATAGTTTTTATCACAACTACATTTTCATTTTGAGTCAGGGCCATTAGCCTAGGCTAATCTCCAATTCCCTATATAGTTGAGGATAGCTACATTATGTGCTACCCTGTCCAACTATGCAGTTGGGGCTGAAACTCAGGTCTTCATGCTGGTTTGGCAAGCACTCTACCAACTGAGTTATACCTGTATCCCATACTCAAAATTTTAATTGTATCACACAAAATTAATTTGTAATTCCTGTTATTTTCATTAAAAATAATTTCATAGTCAACATTTCAGCATTTCTTTGAAAACCTATTTGAAATAAACATATTCTATAGTTTTAAAAATGGATAATAAACAACATGTTAACCAGGCATGGCACAATACACCTTTCCTCTTAGTACTCAGGAGGCTGAGGTAGGAGGACAGTGGTGAGTTTAAGGCAAGCTCGTGCTTCACCTGTGAGTTCAGGTCATCCTGGAGTACAATGAGACCCTTCCTCAAAAAGACAAAAAAATCTCACTGGGTATAGTACAGCTTGCCTGTACTCAGAATACTGAGGTAGGATAATCTTCATGAGTTCAAAGCCAGCCTGACACTACATAGTGAATTATTCATGTAAGCCTGTGCTATGAAATATCCAAAATAGTTGATTAATTAGATTGAATGAAATTAGAAAGTTTCTACATAGAATGTATATATATATATATATATATATATATATATATATATATATATTCACCAGAGTGAACAGGCAGCACACAGTATGAGAGAAAATTTGTACAAGCCATACTTCAGATTATGGTTTGATTGCATAATAACCCCATAGCCTATGACTGGAGGTGGGCTTTGAGGTTTTATAGTCTTGCCCCACTTCCTATTCATCATCTCTATTCCTGACTGTGCATGTAATGTGGGCTTCTCACCATCCACACCTATGGCATGTCTTCTCTGTCTATATGGGCTATATGCTCTGGAAATGTTAGCCAAAATAAATATTTCCTTCCTTAAGCTCCTTCAAATATTCAGTTACAGCAATGAGTGCACTAATGAGTAACTAATACATTTAAATAAGTGATTAATATCTAGAATACACAAAATTTATCGAAATGAATGATGCCTAGAATTAAAAAAAATAAACACCATGGCTGGGGATATGGCTCAGCAGTTAAGAACACTTTCTCTTTAAATATAAGTATATGAGAGGGCCTGAGACCACACCAGTTCAATTTCCCTAGAACTGAAGGAAGTGGCCAATGCACATCTATAACACATGTATATGGGAATCAGGGGAGATCAGTGAATTTCTAGTGCTCATTGGCTGAAAAATGGCAGCTCCAATTTGAGTGAGAGACCACGTATGAAAGAAAAATGAAAGAGAGGGTGCACTTAAAGTGGTCCTCTGGTTTCTACATAAACACACAAATCAGTACACACATGTGCATTCACCCCACATAAATACATACTACACACCACCTCATACATTCTGTACACATATAATGCAAATATTAAATAAATAAACAAGAAAACCCAAAACTTTCAATCAATAAATGGATCAGTGAACTGGACTGTTCTAAAAATAAATACAATTCCTATAAATATTTTAAAGTCTTCAACATCCTTAGCCATCAGAAATGCAAATTAAAACTGCCTTGAGTTCACTTTGGGTCTGCTTCTCTGATGAGGTGTTGGGAGCCTCTGTGTCTCTGGATATCTGATTTGGTAGGAATTGATTGTTCTCTGTGTCGATCTCCTTCACCCTTGTGCTGGTACCAGTTCACCAACAAAACAGCACCCTTGCTTGTCTCACCAATTATTCTTAGTTTCAGCTGGGGATCTTTTGAGGTATCATGGGGGTGGTTCTCTCCTTAGGATCTTCATCTACCTGAAAGAAAGAAGCAGATTCTCCAATGGAGAGTAAAGTTAGGACCAGACAAATGGGATACTCCAACATAGCTCAGGGAAATTTTGTGGAAGTGGGGGCGGAAAGAATGTCAGAGCCACACATTAGGTCATGATACACAGAGACATTTCTCCTACCCATAACTGTGGGCTAACTCCACAATGCATGACCCATATACCTCAGGAAGGAGGGGCTGGGGGGAGGGGGTAGGACATGGACGAGCCTAACAATGGTACCAACTTGACTGTATTCACTGAGTACAAAACTAATTAATAAAAAAAATTTTAAAAACTGCCTTGAGATTCCATCTTAGCCCAGTCAGGCTGGCTATCATCAAGACAATATATTAACAATAACTACTGATGAGGACATGGGGAAAGAGGAGCTCTTACTCACTGTTGGTGAAAGTATAAATTATTTCAGCCACTATGGAAATCTGAGGGTATTTTCAAAAAACTAAAAAAATAGAACTTCATGTAAAACTACTCAGATCTATCACTCCTGGGGTAAAAAAGCCTCTATATCCTACCACAAGGATGGACATTCATGTCCAATGCTGCTCTGTTCACAATAGCTAGGAAATGGAACCATTCTGGACAGCTATCAGCAGATGATTGAACAATGAAAATGTAGTACATATACACCATTGAATTTTACTCACCTATTTTAAAAAGTGGAATCATATGCCAGGTGTGGTGGTGCGTGACTTTAATGCAAGCACTATGGAGGCTGAGATAGGAAGGTCACTGTGGATTTGAGGCCAACCTGAGGCTACAGACTAATTCATACATCACCCTGGACTAGAGTGAGACCCTATTTTGAAAATAAATAAACACTGAAATTATAATTTTCAAGAAGACAAATGAAACTGGTCAATATTTTATTAATTATAGGTAACTCATACTCAAAGACTAACAACACATGTTCTCTCTCATATGCAGATCCTAGCTTCTAATTTTTCTATAAATATATTATGTGAGGATGCATACATGGAAAGGCCAGGAAACTAGAAAGTGGCCTATGAGAGGGCAAAGAGGCTTTAAGGAAGAGGCATGGGGAGAGTAATAGAACACATATAGTATGAGGGAGGAGGAATACTGGATGTGGAAGGGGACAAGTGCGGACAGGGGACAGCGAGATGGGTAGAGGTACAGAGGGTGAGAAATAGTAACCAAAATTAAATATGCATGAGATGCCTTATAAAAGCCTTTTTCTGTGTATGCTAAAGTATAAATAAAGAAAAATTGTAACATAAGCATGAATCTAATAAGACATGTATATTTAAATAGTATAGAAAGAATTAAAAGACTCAAGGAGCTCAGTATAGTTTGTAAGTAGGGAGACTACAGCTGATAGTAGCAAACTGAAACATCAGTCAAAGAAAGTCAGATTGAAGAAGTTAAAAGTTTGCATTGACCACACATGGGTCTGGAAGTAGACATGTCACCAGTCAAGCTTTAGATGAGAGTTCAGTTTCTTTCATCACCTTAGCTGCAGCCCAGGGATATGAGAGGAACAGAGAATTCTGGTAAGTCATGCCTAGATTCCTGTCCCATAGACACTGAGGGAATAAGTTTGTGTGGTTTTAGGTTATTAACTTGGGGATAACTTGTTATACATCAATGGCACAGATACATGTTAACATGGCCTCAATGAAAAGAACACACAACAAATAAATTGTAAGCACAGATACACAAACAGACACCCTCACTAAGAATATAGGCAAAGATAACTCACTAAAAGGTTAAAAGATGAAAGATATCCATTGGGAAAGAAAACTGACAACTAAAAGAATTAGCTGAGTAGAACTGAGTGCTTTCTGAGGAAATCTGTTCATATTTAGTTTTTAGTGTTAAAAAGTTAAAAACGTTGTTATGTAATGTACTTTACTTTCCCAAGTCATAACTTGAAGAAATGTGTGTAGATAGAATATGACTTCCATGACTAGTAAGATGAGGTAAAACTCCACAGCATAGAGTCTTCACCATTGATCTGCTTCTACATCACAACTTACAGAACAATTAAAATACCACATAATGTCCTCTCATTTCCACAAGGACCCTTCTACAACCTTTTAGCAATTTCTGCTAACAATCTTAGGAAGTCATTGGCAATACCCAAATGCATTGCATCTCCTCCCACTGAAAACACAATATTCAGCATCTGGATGTATTTTCAGGAGCACATGTGTCCACATTGTTAAGAACACATACACTTTTAATGCTGCTTAGTCAAATTATCCTTTTGCAGCATCCTTTAATAAAATAAATCCAATTCATCTTAGCATGACACTTTTGCTTTACTATGAAATGATCCTTAATTTCTACCATAAAATGATCCATAGCTCAGTTTTATGCAAAACATGTCCTAAAAAACACTTCTTCAATAACCCAAGTTTACATCACTTTAACACCAGGATTATGTATAACAGGCACTAGATGATAGAGAGAGAGAGAGAGAGAGAGAGAGAGAGAGAGAGAGAGAGAGACAGATAGATAGATACATGTGAACCTCCTCTCTAGGGAAATAAGTGATGGGAAATTTATATGTAAACTAGTGAGGCTAATATTGTGGTGTATTTATTTAGGCATTTTTTTTGAGGTAGGGTCTCACTCTTGCCCATGGTAATGTGGAATTTACTATGTATTCTCGGAGTGTCTTCAAATCAAGGTAATCCTTCTACTCCTGCTTCCTGAGTGTTGGGATTAAACATGTCCACAACCACACCTGGCTGCCTAGGCAAATTTTAAACTACAGTCTAAGCACTACTAAGCTATTGCCCTGTCTAGGACAAAGTGAAATAAACAATCTTTCTTTCTTACAAGGAAACACATCTTTTTAAATTTTAAAATAAGAAATGTGAAGGAAATTAAACTCTAACTGGAATTCTCAGTGATTTAATTGTGAAAATTTCCAATAAAAACCATATCATAAAATATGCACTTTAGGAACCTGACATTCTGTTGTATCCATCATTTCTTATACAGAGCACAATCTTTTACATATATATATATATATATATATATATATATATATATATATATATATATATATAGTATTATGAGCTTTAAAACAGGAATATGGGGATTGGATAAATGATCCAGGTGCTGAGTAGTAGAGCTCTGTTTAGCTTGCATAAGTTCCTAGGTTTAATATGCAGCACCAAAAACAAAAAGAAAAAAAAGAGAAAAGAGAAAAGAGAAAAGCAATCCAATAGATGTTCTTCTATGTACTATGCAAAAATAGCAAATGAATAATATAAATGAGAAAAAAACTAGCTATCCCTGAAGAAATCAACAAAAACCTCATAATTTTTCAAAGGCTTAATGTGAAGAATTCATGTTATTTCTGTGTCCTTCAACTTAATTCACAAGTAACCATGTCTGTACCAAATATTCTAAACTCAGTACAGAAAGATATTTTGTGACTCAAGTTGAAGCAGAGGATATTTACCTGCAAATCTATTTTGCTAACCAGACTGACAGTCATGAAATCTTCTTTTCTGTGTTGTAAATATTCAATCATTTTTAGAACAATAACTGTTATGTTTTGTGCATTTGTGCAGAAATTCTGGAGTCTGATTAATAAAGAGAAATAAAAACAGTATGATAAAACTATGAAGGAAACAATGAATATCTTTTTTTTTCTTTTCTTCTTTTCTTTATTAGTTTTGCATTCAGCAAATACACTCAGTTTGGTACTATTATTAGGCTCATCCATGACCTAAACCCTCCTCTTGGCCCCTTCTTGTTGAGGTATATGGGTCATGCATTGTGGAGTTAGCCCACTGTTATGGGTAAGATAACTATCTCGGCATATCATGACCCAACATGTGGCTCTGACATTCTTTCCGCCCCCTCTTCCGCAAAATTTCCCTGAGCCATGTTGGGTTCATTTTTGGTCTGCTTCAGTGAAGAGGTGTTGGGGGCCTGTGAGGCTCTGATTCTCTGGTTTGGTAGGAGTTGATCGTTCTCTGTGTTGATCTCCTTCCCCCTTGTGCTGGTATCTGGTTCATCAGGAAAACACCACCCTTGCTTGTTTCACCAATTTTTCTCGGTTTCAGCCGGGGTCCTTTGGAGGTATGATGGGGTAGCTCTCTCCTTAGGATCTACATCTATCTGAAAAATAGAAGCAGATTATCCAACGGAGAGTAAGTTAGAATCAGGAAAAATGAGATAACCCTTACTTTTTTTAATAGAGAATTTAATAGATGTCGGCCCTCTTGTAGCCCATGATTGATGGTAGCTTGATATTGGCGAGTGCGCTTATGTTTGGATATGGTTCTGATTTGTTTCTGAGCTCCAGCTATGGGTCCCATACCACTAAGGAGATCAGTTAGCCAAATTAAGAGCAGTTGGTTCCCCACCATGGCTGTGTGCCACTATTGCACTTGTGTGGGCATCACAACAAGTTATTTGCTGCTAAGTAGGTAAGACCATGAGTTGCTTGGACAGATATTGGTCATTTTCCCCCAATCGTCCATGTAGCGCCTTCTGGCACTATATGCACTGACTGTCTAGGGAGTGACTCTCTTCCAACTTCCATCAATTCCATTCTATTTTGCATGTCAACCTTCAGCAGTACAGTCTTACCACTAACTTTGGTGGGTCATCAAGTATTCTGACAGAAATCTGTCTGTCTTTTAGGAAACCTTGTAGGTCTCTCTGATCAATAGCTCATTGTGGATGATAGCCCCATGCTGGTACTGGGAGTTACAGGTCAGTGCCCACTAAGAAAATGAGGAAAAAGATAACTAATATACAAGAGTTAGAGAGAAGAGAGAAAGAGAGAGAGGGAGAGGAAGAGGGAGGGAGGGAAGTTGTAGAAGATTAAAGTTAGTCATGGTCCTACCCTCTCCAGTGTCTTGTGGTTCAGGTGTTCCCTGTAAGGGCCTGGTGAAGGTTCAGCCATTAGGTCTGTCTTTTAGTAAGTAGAATTTTATGGTACCATTTTTATGGTACCATTGACATTTGGGTCTAGATTTGTGTTTCCCACCCCTTTGATGCCCTCCCCTCCCTACCCTTCCATCCTAGTGTCTAGTCTGGGAGATGCTTGCTGGATATGTAAGGTATCTTGGGTAGGTTCAGGTTAGGTGCTATGGATGAGTGAGACTATGTGGCAACTTTTTTTTTTCCTGTGATTGTGTAAGTTCACTGAGAATGATCTGTTCCTTGTTCAACCATTTTTCCTCAAATTTCATTCTGTCATTTTTTCCTTAATGCTATATAGAATTCCATTGTGTAGATATACCACATCGTCATTATGCATTCATCTAGTGATGGACATCTGGGTTGATTCCAGCTCTTAGCTGTTATGAATTGAGCCCCTACAAACATGGTTGAGCAAATCTCTCTAGCAAGTGGTTTGAAGGCTTTAGGGTAGATGCCCAGTAAGGGAATAACTGGGTCTGTTGGTATCTCTATACTCAGCTTTTTCAGAAGTCTCCATATTGCTTTCCAAAGTGGTTGTACCATCCTACATTCCCACCAACTGTGGATGAGTGTTCCTACTTCTCCACATCCTCACCAGCATTTACTTTCATTTGATTTTTTGATGTTTGCTATCCTTATTGGGGTAAGGTGCAATCTCATAGTTGTTTTAACTTGCATTTCTCTGATGATTAGGGATGATGAACATTTTCTTACGTGTATGTTTGCCATTTCTATTTCTTCCTCTGTGAACTGCCTGTTCAGCTCTTTGCCCCATTTTTTGAGTGGGGTGTTTGACTTCTTACTGTTTAGATTTTTGAGTTCTTTGTAGATTCTAGAGATTAGGCCTCTATCAGTTGGATAACATGCAAACAGTTTCTCCCATTCTGTGGGCAATCTATTGTCTTTGCTTATTGTATGCTTGTCTGTAAAGAAACTCTTCAGCTTATGTGATCCCATTGGATGAGTCACTGTTTAAGATCGTGAGCTACTGGGGTTTGTTCAGGAAGTCTTTCCATTCCTATATCATGGAAAGTACTTCCTAAATTTTCTTCCAGTATTATTTGAGTTTCTGGTCTTATATTGAGGTCTTTGATCCATTTGGACTTGAGTGTAGTGCATGGTTAAATGTATGGATCAAGTTTCAGTTTCCTGCATATGGTTATCCAGTTTGTCCAGCACCATTTGTGGAAGATGCTGTCTTTTTCCCAGCCTATATTGTTTGGACATTTATCGAATATCAAGTAGCTATAGTTGCTTGACCCAAGGACCGGGTCCTAAAGTCTATTCCATTGATCTATACTCCTGTTTTTATGCCAGTACCATGCTGTAAATATGGCTTTGCAATATAGCATTAGATCAGGTATGGTGATGCTGCCAAAGGTATTTCTTTTGCTGAGGATATGTTTGGATGTGCGAGGCCTTCTGCCTTTCCATATGAAATTTGAGGTCATTTTTTTCTATCTGTGTGAAGTACACTGTAGAGATTTTAATTGGAATTGCATTAAATCTGTATATTGTCTCTGGTAGGATTGTCGTCTTCACAATGTTAATTCTGCCTATCCAGGAACATGGATTGTCTTTCCATTTTCTCAAGTCCTCCTCAATTTCTCTTTTGAGAGTTTTTATGTTTTCGTTGTAGAGATCTTTCCTTCCTTGGTTAACGTTAGGTTTTTTTTGTTTGTTTGTTTTTGTTTTTGTTTTTGTTTTTGTTTTGCTATTGAAAATGGGACTATGTCCCTTATTTCTTCCTCTGTATCTTTGCCACTTGCATATAGAAAGACTACTGATTTCTGTGCATTAATTTTATACCCTGCTACTTTGCTATATGAGTTAATCACCTTCAGGAGTTTTGGGAAGTAGTCTCTCAGGTCTCTTACATATATAATCATGTCATCAGCGAATAAAGCTAACTTAACTTGTTCGTTTCCAAATATTATCCCTTTTATTTCCCTCTCCTGTCTTATTGCTTGAGGTAGGACTTCCAGTACTATATTGAAAAGCAGAGGTGAGAGTGGACAACATGTCCTGTTCCTGATCTTAATGGGAATTCCTCCAGTCTCTCTCCATTAAATATTATTTGAGCCATAGGAGCTTTGAATATTGCCTTTATTAGGTTAAGATATGAACCAACCATGCCAATTCTCTCCAATGTTTTGATCACGAAGTGATGTTGTATCTTGTCAAAGGCCTTTTCTGCATCTATCGAAATAATCATGTGGTTTTTATGTTTAACCTTGTTTATGTGGTGGATTACATTGACAGATTTCCATACGTTGAACCACCCCTGTGTTCCTGGGATGAATCCCACTTGGTCAAGGTGGATAATACTTTTGATGTGTTGTTGGATTCTTTTTGTGAGGATTTCGTTCAGGATCTTTGCATCTAAGTTCATCAGGAAAACAGGCCAGTTGTTTTCTTTTCTTGTGGCATCTTTGCCTGGTTTTGGAATTAGGGTGATGCCAGCTCCACAAAAGGAGTTCAGTGGCTTTCCCTGTTCACCAATTGTGGGGCACAGTTAGAGGAAGATTGGTTTGAGTTCTTCCATGAAGGTTTGATAGAATTCAGCTGAGAAGCCATCTGGCCCTGGACTCTTCTTTTTGGGAAGTTTTTTTTTTTAATTACTTTTTCAATCTCCATGAGTGTTTTGGGTTCATTGAGGTGATTATCTGCTCTGAGTTTAGCTTTGATAGATGGGATGCATCCACGAATTTATCCATCTCTTCCACGTTATCCAGTTTGGTGGATAGTAGAGGTTTTTGAAATATGTCCTGATGATTCTCCCAATTTCAGTTATGTCTGTTGTGATCTCTCCTTTTTTATTTTGAATTTTGTTAACTTGAAGCTTCTCCTTTTTTTGCTTGATCAAATTGGCCAAGGGTTTGTCAATCTTGTTGATTTTCTCAAAGAACCAGCTCTTTGTTTTCTTAGTTGCCTTAATTATTTCCTTGGTTTCCAATTCATTAATTTCTGTTCTTTTTAATTATTTCTTTCCTTCAGGAGCTCTGGGTTGAATTTTTCTTGATTTTCCAGTGCCTTTAGGTGGATGGTTAGGTTATTGATTTGGGACCTTTCTATCTTTTTTATGAAGGCATTGAGTGCTATCACTTTTCCCCTGAGGACTGCCTTCATTGTATCTCATAAGTTTTGCTACGATATGTTCTCATTGTCATTCAATTCCAGAAATTTTGCAATTTCATTTTTTTATTTCATTCACTATACATTAATTGTTTAAAAGTGTGCTGTTCAGGTTCCATGTGCCATTGGGAATTTTGGTGGGTCTTTTGTTGTTGATTTCTAGCCATATAGCATTGTGATCTGATATCATGCAGGGAATTATGTCAATCTTCCTAAATATGTGAAGGCAGTCTTTGTGATCCAGTATATCGTCCATTTTAGACAATGTTTCATGGGCTGGTGAGAAGAATGTGTAGTCTGTGGATTTGGGTTGGAAAGTTCTGTAGATGTCCATTAGGTCTACGTGATCTATGGTTTCGTTGAGTTCTCTAACTTCCCTGTTGAGTTTCTGTTCGGATGATCTGTCTATTACTTATAATGGTGTATTGAAATCCCCAGCTGTCATGGTGTTGGTGGTTATTTCTGTTTTATTGTCAAGTAGGTTTTGTTTTATGACTGTGGTGTCCCTGTGTTTGGTGCATACAGATTTATGATTGTAATATCCTCTTGATGGATCGTTCCCTTGATAAGTAGGAAGTGGCCTTCTTTGTCTTTTTTTATTATTTTTGAAGTTTATTTCATCTGATATTAATATATCTATGCCTGCTTGTTTCTTATTGCCATTTTCTTGGAATATTGTTTTCCACCCTTTCACCCAGAGGAGGTGTCTGTCTTTAGTGGTGAGGTGGGTTTCTTGAAGGCAACAGATTGAGGGGTCTAATTTTTTGATCCATCCTGTTAGCTTGTGTCACTTGATGGGTGAATTAAGGCCATTGATATTTAGGGTAATGACTGTGAGATTTGACTTGATCCCTGCCATATTGTGATGGTAAATGCGGTTTGGTGTTTTCATGGACTTTGAAGTTTTTTGTGGCTACTCTGAGTTTGGTTGTTGTGATCTGCTTCTTGTAGGCAATTGAGTTTGATTATTTGTTTCTTCTCTTTTGAGAATTTCCTGAAATACTCTTTGTATGTTTGGTTTTGTGTTCACATAATTGTAAAGCTGAGTTTTGTCATGGAATGTTTTTCTTTCACCATCATTTATGAGGGATACTATTTCTGTGTAGAGTAGTTTGGGTTGGAAGTCATAGTTTCTTAGACTTTGAAGTGTTTCATTCCAGGCCCTTCTAGCTTTCAGGGTTTCCATTGAGAAGTCTGAAGTAATTCTGACGGGGTTACCTTTGAAGGTGGTGTGCTGTTTTTCCCTAGCTTCTTTAGGATTTTCTCTTTGGTGTCAATGTTTAGAGTCTTAATGACAATATGTCTTGGAGAGTTTCTCCTTTGGTCCAGTCTGTTTGCAGTTCTATTGGCTTCTTGTATCTTGATGGGTCTTTCTTTTAAGAGACTGGGGAAGTTTTCTTCAATTATTTTGTTAAATAAGTTCTCCATGCCTTTGGTCTGAATTTCTTCTCCTTCTGGTATTCCAATGATCCTGATATTAGGACGTTTAAGTGTATCCCACAATTCCCTCATGTTCTGTTCACAGGAACTTTTGAACTTACTGAAATTTTTGAACTCTTGAACTGTTTCTTCCATCTTGTCTTCCAGATCAGAGTTTCTATCCTTCACTTGGCTGACTCTGTTCTTGAGAGCTTCTAGAGAGTTTTGGACTTGTTCAACTAAGTTTACATTTCCTTCTACCTTTCTATGTGTAATTTCCATCCCTCTGTGACATCCTTTTTCACATCATTTTCTGATTTTGTTGATGATTCTTGGAATACATCCTTCCATTTCCTTATGACTTAATTTAGCATGGCCAGCTGATTTTTAAGGTCTTTTTTTCATTCTCCTTCAAATCTCTTAACTCTCTTTGAACTCCTTCCAATTTCTTATCTATTAATTCTAGTTTTGTGATGGCGGCATCCACAGGATAATCAGTCCTTTGTTGCTTTCCTGCAATTTCTACCAGTAGGTTGGTCAAGGTTGCATTGCTCATAGCTTCTGTTTGGTGTTCTGATCCTAATTGTTCTTCTGTGTTTTGGTTAGATGTATTCATTGTATGACTGGGTGATCTAACTGGTGTTTCTTGCATTTGATTTTTCATGTTATATCTTTTGCTCTGTGGTCTGCCCATGACACTGTAGGGGCATGTAGGTGGGCGTATCAGCGTGGGTTCCTGCACAATGGAAATCTGAGGCAGCCTGGGGCAGTTGCCATGCAGCCTGGGCTTTGGCTGTCACTTGCCAAAGCTGCCTATCTACTCCCTGGCAGGGGTGCCACAGTTGCCTGAATTCTGACGCAGTAATGTTCCAAAGCTGCCTCCATTTGAGGTGGGAGTGACACTGTGGCACCAAGCACTGAAGCAGCCCAAACTCTGGCTGTGAACAGTGGCACCCGGAAGCAGTCTGTGCTCTCCTGCCACAGGACACTGGCAGATGGCCGGTGTGGCACACTGGTAGGGGATGTTGCTTGAGCTGGCGCTAGTAAGGGACACAGTCTAGCTTGTGTGGCAGTTGCTGTTGTACTGGGCTCACTCAGTAATTGTGCGAGTGGATGAGTGTGTGGAGCAGTCTAAGCTTCCGCACACAGGGATCAATCAGTGCAGGGAGGCAGCAGCCGCAGCAGCAGCGCTGTGGACATGGAGGCTATTTGGGGGGAGGGGTGCACTACCCGCCCGCAAGGGGATCTGCAATTCCCTGTTTCCCGTGTCTTTGTGCCCTCCCACTGACAATCTATTGGAGATTTATCTCCTCTAAAACCCCAATGAACCCTTAATATCTTGCCTTTCTTTCCCCAGGATTTGTAGCGCAGCTAGGCGGTTGCCATCTTGGCTGCAAGTCCTGAATTTCTGTATTATGCCTTCATACTACTTTTATGTAGATCTTCTCACCTGATCTAATCCTGATCTTGTAAAAATGACCAAAAATGCAATATTGCTGGAGATGTGGTTCAGTGATAGAAACTTTACTTAACATGTGTGGGATTTATACATAATACACCACAGACAGACAGACAGACACACACACACACACACACACACACACACCACTTCAAAAATAGTTTATTTTGTTCTTCATGTTTTAAATTTATTTATTGGGGTGTGTGTGTGAGTGTGTGCTCACACATGCACACATGCATGTTTTTGAACATACTTATAGTTCTGGGCATTACTGGGCATCTTACCACTAATATCAGATATGTGTTCCACTTTTTGCATCTGGCTTAAGTGGGTTCTTTGGAATTGAACCTGGGCTTTGCAAGAAAGTATTTTTAATGCTGATTCATTTTCCAGACCCTAAAAATAGATTTTTAAGGCCACGTGTGGTGGCCCATGCCTTTAATCCCAGCACTCAGGAGGCAGAGGTAAGAGCATTGCCATGAGTTCGAGGCCATCCGGAGACAACACTGTGAATTCCAGGTCAGCCTGGGCTAGAGTGAGACCCTATCTCAAAAAAAAACAAAACTTATAAAAAGAGTTTTAAAAAGGAAAATTACTTTGGTTGGGTGACATACACCTTTAGTTCCTGAACTTATGAGGCTGGGTGCAGTGCAATTACCAAGTTCAAGGGTAGTCTAAGCTATGTAGTGAGTTCCAAGTCAGCCTGAACTAGAGTAAGAACTTGCCTCAAAAGAAACTAGGAAAATTATTATCAAACTGTTCATGTTTAGAATATTTTTAAAAAATGTGATAATTAAGATCTGCCATTTCTACATGTCAATGATCAATGACAGAATATGTAAAAACTAAGTAGTTAAGAAGCTTAATATAGAAGCTCCTAAATATACATTACTTACTTATGCCTGTATGTGTGTATGCTCACACATGTATGCATAAATCCAGTTCTGTAATCTATTTCCTGTACAACCTAAAGCAGGAGTTGAGAACAGTTTCTAGTGGAAGGACAATAGCTCAAGCACATCAAAGTGTAGGAAGGCCTGCATGTTCCAGAGTTATGGACGTATCTTACCAATAACTTTCTGAGTGCTTAGAATATGCCCCTCACTGCTCACACAAGCTGAAAGAAAACCAGAGCCACAGTTAGTTCCCATTTGGCTATCTTTCCAAGACCTAAAGCCCTACAAATTTCTGAACAGCTAGAAATCAATTTGAAACGAAGGGTAATAATGATAATACAGCATATACTAGCATTTTGTGATCAAAGAATATCCACTTAAAGCCAGCTTTGGTGTTGTACATTCTAGCACTCAGATGTAAGGTGATCAGGCATTCACAAGACCAGCCTCAGCAACATAGTGATTTCAAGGTCAGCTTGGATATATGAGGGCCTGGCTCAAACCATTCAGTCAGTCAGTCAAACAAACCAAAATAAAAAACACCCAAGAGATTTTTCAAATATGTTCAAAATCTCTATGGTTTTCTCATTTTGCAATCTTTTCAGCCAGATCTTAAAGTACAAATAAAGTATTTTGGAATATTACATATGTAATTTCTTGTATGGATATTTTTTATATGCATGTGTACATTCATGTGTGTGTGTGTGTGTGTGAGCATATGCATGTGTGTGGTTGATGTGTATCTTCAATTGTTTCTCCATCTTTTTTATTTGAGACTCGATCTCTCTCACTGAACCTGGAGCTCACTGATCTGGCTACACTAGTAACCAGTAAGCCCCAGGGATCACCTGTCTCCTCCCCAGGCACTATGCTTGGCACTATTTCATAGGTGCTGGAAATATGAACTCAGAACCTCATACACTTTAGTCACAAAACTATCCCTCAGCCAAAAAAATATGTTATTTTATAAAGTAACATAGTTAATGCTTGTTTTAAATTATGTAAGTATACAGATATCTTCTATCAGTTCTGTATTTACGGAGCTGTTTCAGACATGTTGTTTGTAAACTAAAAAATACATGTTATATAATTTTAGATAATCTATACTAAATTTAGTTATTACTCAAAAGCCTTGAATTTTGCAGTTATAGAACTGAGAAGAATATTGTGTTGAAAATTATGGCCAGGGGACTTTTCTGTTTAGCTTTGATGTCTCCTCACCTTCTCTCTCCCTGCATGTATTAACAAAGCCATGTAAAAGAGACTCCCACCTCAAGCAATATGACAAAATTCTTTCTATGTCATTACACTGAGGTTGAAAGTAACAAGGTGGGTGGAGAGATGGCTTAGTAGTTATGGAGCTTGCCTGTGAAGCCTAAGATCAAGGTCTGATTCCCCTGTACTGACCTAAGCCAGGGGGACATGTGTCTGGAGTTTGTTTGCAGGGGTTAGAGGCCCTGGAATGCCCATTCTCTTCTTTTCTTTCTTTCCTTCTTTTTTTATCCTTTCTTTCTTTCCTTATTTCTTTCTATCTGCCTATTTCTCTCTGTCACCCTCTCTCTCTCAAATAAATAAATAAATACTTTTAAAGTAACAATGGCCTTGAGGAGACCATACTTTAGTATCTTCTGTGGGTACCACTGAAACTTGTCACCATCTCCCAAAACGTCAAATACTTTTCTCAATGCACAACCAGTTGAATCTTGGAAAAGTTTAAAGACACTGATTCTCTAGGACTCTCATTTACAAATCAGAGTCTAATAATTACAAGTAATTACAGGAAAACTAAGTCAACTTTGTTCAACTTACTCTGTTCAGAGTTAAACACACAAACACATTTCCAATATCTGATAAAGAAGAGGGGCAGTATAATTATTTGTTACTGTGTCTTGGGGCCTTCTCATTTTTCCATGATGCCTACACACACAAATTTTCATACAAGCAAACTCATTCAATACAGGTGGAGCATAAACATTTTTCAATTCATTAATATATGAATAAATGAATATGCATAAGTGAATATGAAGTTAATTTTTCAATATATATAGATATAGATTATATAGATATATAGATATACAGATATATTGATATATAGATATATAGATATATAGATATATATTTTAGGTAGTGTCTCACTCTAGCCCAGACTGACCTGGAATACACTATGTAGTCTCAGAGTGGCCTCAAACTCAAGCCAATCCTCCTACTTCTGTCTCCTGAGTGAAGGATTACAGGCGTGTATCATCACACCTGATTCAATATTCGTATTTGAAATACTTTTATATTAACAATTCATAATCTTTTAAAAATACAATTGTTTTCAGTTTAATACCTCTAATTTGTCTTATAATCACTGACATAAAAATCATGATAGATAGGCTTGATGGTACACATCTTTAATCTCAGCACACAAAAGCAAGATGTAGGAGGATATCTGTGGTTGTGATGTTAGCTTGGGAGTACAGAGTGACTTCCAAATCACCCTGGAGTAGAGTGAGATCCTACCTCAAAAAAATCAGGATAAAATGTTCTTTTATAATACCCAATGCAAAAAGATAAAAAGAACTATTAAAGAGAAAAAAACTACTGGTAGAAAAGCAATGGTTTTGTACATGGGATGAAATAATATAAATCCAAAAGTTACAGGTAGGAGTTAGCTCTATCACTCATCTCTTTAAAACATTTATATTAGTGTGTATTTAAAATAAACAAAATATCTCTCTTGAACTATTATCTATATGGATTCCAAGTACACCATAGTGCCATATACTGCTGGGAAGTCCTCAGAAGCCTCTGTAAAAACTACACTTGCTGGGCTGGATGACTCAGAAATTAAGGCACTTGCTTACAATGCCTAAGGACTCCAGTTTGATTCCCCAGTATCCACATAGAGCCAGATGCAAAAACTGGTGCATGCATCTGGAGTTTATATGCAATGGTTAAAGTCTATTGCAATTTTCTCTCTTTCTCACTCTGCTCTCTCTCTCTCATTAGTAAGTAAATAAAATATTTTAAAAACTACAATTGTTAAGTGTCATAAAGTGTTTACCCAAGCTCTGTCTCTCTTTTTTTTTTTACCTCACCGCTTTTAATATACTTAAAGCATTTAACACATTTTTCAAAACATTTTACCCTTCTTAATTGAATCAATTATACCATTTTAAGCGAAAATATACAGTGATTTCTCCACAAGAGAATTAATAGAATTTATGTACCATAATGGACACGAAGTCACTTTTACGAAAGAACAAAGATGAAGCAAAATTTAACATACAAGTGTCTAGGAAGATGACTCAGCAGGTAAGAGTGCTTGTTACAAAAGAATGAGGACCTGATTCCATCCTCAGCATCCATATAAAAAGCCAGGTTGGCCACAGATGCCTTTAGCCCAGTACTGAGGGAGATGGAGACAGGATTGTTGGGGCTCCCTAGTCAGAAGTCTAACTGAAAAATGGCAGCTCCAGGTACATTGAGAGATTCTGCCATTACGAAGTAAAGGGGAAAGGTGAATGGGGACACTTGCCATCAATCATTAAATGGCTATTTGGGGATTGCACATCCACATACATGTTTATGTTATACATGATCACACATTTCTCTCTCTCTCTCTCTCTCTCTCTCTCTCTCTCACACACACACACACACACACACACATACACACACACACACACACACACACACACACACACAATTGTGTGTACACAATTAAGCTTATGACTATACTTTCTCTTCCAAACAGTTCAAGTCACTTTATTGGTACTTCAGTTAATCCTTTTAACACTCCTATTTAATAGTGAATTCATTTGATGTATAAGAGGATAATGGGAAAACATTAGCCCTTATAAGCTAGTATAAATTTGAGTGGGGATGGGGAAGTATCTCAGTCTAGCTTAAGTGACTCTAAACTTACTCTATAGCCCCAGGCAGACCATAAACTCACAATAATTCTCCTATCTCAGCCTCTTGAGTGAAGAATTTAAAGAAGTATTCAACCATGCCCAGCATACATTATATATTATATGAAGTTGGAATATATAACTTATTTTATAGTAATAAGAGAACCTAGGATGAAAATTCACAATTCTATTGATACATTATTTAAGTAAAAAATAATGATTTATATGCATAATTAGACTTAACCTATCCAATTTATAAGTTGAAAATATTCCTGTGGGCTAGGAAAATTACTAAGTTGGTAAAGTGCTTGTCTTATAAATATGAAGACCTGAATTCAATACCTAGAACCCACACTTCTATAAAAGCCAAATATGGTGATGCAGCTTTGTGATTTACAGCACTGGAGAGGTGGAGACAGTCAGATTTCTGGGGGACCCTGGCTAGACAGTTGAGCCTAATTGCTGATTTCCTGGCCAATGACATATTCCACCTCAAAAGAAAAGGAAGAGAAGAGAAAACAATAAAAATTGGGAAAGGTGAGCCAGGTGTGGTGGAGCATGCCCTTAATCCCAGCACTCGGGAGACAGACGTAGGAGGATTGCCATGAGTTTGAGGACACCCTGAGAATTCAGAGTTAATTCCAGGTCAATCTGATCTAGAGTGAGACCCTACCTTGAAAAACCGAAAAAAAATGGGGGGGGGGAATGTGGATGGAATCTGGGGCATGACACCTGAGGTTGTCATCTAGCCTAAATACACAAAAACACAAACACACACGCACGTGTGTGTTTGTGTGTGTGTGTGTGTGTGTGTGCATTCCTAAGAGCTGGCTGTGGTGGGGCATGCCAATAATCCTATTACTTGGGAGGCAAAAGCATGAGGATCAGAAAGTCAAAGCCAACCTGAATTAATAGCAAGAACCTAGCTAATAAAACTATGCCATCAGACTTCTGGCCAAGATGACGACCACCTAGCTGAGCTGCAAATCCTGGGGAAAGAAAGGCAAAATGTTAAGGGTTCCATGGGGCTTTCAGGGGAGAGAAATCTGGGAGGGCACAGAGGTGGGGGAAACAGGGAATCGTGAAACCCAATGTGGGCGGGTAGCCCACCCCTCCCCCCCAAATAACCGTCATGTCCACAGCACCTCAGCAGCCATCGGCGCATGACACTGTGCCAGTGCGCCGATCAATCCTTCCGTGCAGAATTTTAGACTGCTCCGCACACTCATCCACTCGCACACTTACTGAGTGAGCTCAGTCCCACAGCAACTGCCACACAAGCTCAGACTGTGTCTCTCACTTGTGCCAGCTCAGGTGGCATCCCCTACATGTCTGCCATGCCGGCCATCCACCATTGTCCTGTGGCGGGGGAGCACAGACGGCTTCTGGGTACAAGTGTTCCCAACCAGAGTTTGGGCTGCTTCAGTGCTTGGTGCCTCAGTGTCACCTCTAGCTGGAATGCAGGCAGCTTTGGAACATTACCGCTTGAGAAACCAGGCAACTTTGGTGCCCCTGCTAGGCAGTAGATAGGTGGCTTTGGCAAGCGAGAGCCAAAGCCCAGGCTGCTTGACAACTGCCCCAGGCTGCCTCATACTCCTATTGTGCTAGAGCCCAGGCTGATATGCCCATCTATGTGCCCATACACTGTCATGGGCAGACCACAGCGCAAAAGATGTAACATGAAAAATCAAATGCAAGAAAATCCAGTTAGATCACCCAGTCCTACAAACAATACATTTAACAAAAACATAGAAGAACCATTAGGCTCAGACACCAAATTGAAGCTATGAACAATGCAACCTTCACCAACCTACTGGTAGAACTTGCAGGAAAGCAACAAAGGACCGATAATCGTGTGGATGCTGCCATCACTAAACTAGAACTAATAGATAAGAAATTGGAAGGAGTTCAAAGACAGTTAAGAGATTTGAGGGGGAGTAAGAAAAAGAAGACCTTAAAAATCATCATGCCATGCTAAATGAAGACATAAAGAAATGCAAAGATGAACTCCAAGAATCATCAAGAAAATCACAAAATGATGTGAAAAGGGAGCTTCACAGAGGGACAGAAATTATACATAAAAAAGTAGTAGACAATGCAAACATAATTGAACAAGTCCGAAACTCTCAGAAGCTCTCAAGAACAGAGTCAGCCAAGTGAAGGATAGAAACTCTGTTCTGGAAGACAAGATGGAAGAAACAGTTCAAGAGTTCAAAAATTTCAGTAAGTTCAAAAGTTCCTGTGAACAGAACATGAGGGAATTGTGGGATACACTTAAACGTCCTAATATCAGGATCATTGGAATACCAGAAGGAGAAGAAATTCAGACCAAAGGCATGGAGAACTTATTTAACAAAATAATTGAAGAAAACTTCCCCAGTCTCTTAAAAGAAAGACCCATCAAGATACAAGAAGCCAATAGAACTGCAAACAGACTGGACCAAAGGAGAAACTCTCCAAGACATATTGTCATTAAGACTCTAAACATTGACACCAAAGAGAAAATCCTAAAAGCAGCTAGAGAAAAACAGCACACCACCTTCAAAGGTAACCCCATCAGAATTACTTCAGACTTCTCAATGGAAACCCTGAGAGCTAGAAGGGCCTGGAATGAAATACTGCAAAGTCTAAGAACCTATGGCTTCCAACCAAAACTACTCTACACAGAAATAGTACCCCTCATATAGGATGGTGAAAGAAAAACATTGCACGACAAAACTCAGCTTTACAATTATATGAACACAAAACCAAACCTATAGAGAGTGTTTCAGGAATTTCTCCACAGAGAAGAAACAAATAATCAAACTCAGTTGCCTAAAAGAAGCAGACCACAACAACCAAACTCAGAGTAGGCACAAAAAACTTCAAATTCCATAAAAACACCAAACAATAATTGCCATCACAATATGGCAGGAATGAAATCAAATCTCACGGTCATTACCCTAAATATCAATGGCCTTAATTCACCCATCAAGAGACACAAGCTAACAGGATGGATCAAAACATTAGACCCCTCAATCTCTTGCCTTCAAGAAACCCACATCACCACTAAAGACAAACACCTCCTCAGGGTGAAAGGGTGGAAAACAACATTCCAAGCAAATGGGAATAAGAAACAAGCAAGTGTAGCTATATTAATATCGGATAAAATAGACTTCAAACCAAAAATAATCAAAAAGGACAAAGAAGGCCACTTCCTACTTATCAAGGGAACAATCCATCAAGAGGATATTACAATCATAAATCTGTATGAACCAAACACAGGGGCACCACAGCTCATAAAACAAAACCTACTTGACAGTAAAACAGAAATAAGCACCAACACCATCATAGCTGGAGACTTCAATGCACCATTATCAGTAATAGCCAGAACATCCAAACAGAAACACAACAGGGAAGTAAGAGAGCTCAAGAAACCATTGATCACTTAGACCTAACGGACATCTACAGAACTTTCCATCCCAAATCCACAGACTACACATTCTTCTCAGCAGCCCATGGAACATTCTCTAAAATAGACCATATACTAGGTTACAAAGCATGCCTGCACATATTTAGGAAGATTGACATAACTCCCTGCATGATATCAGAACACAATGGGATATTGCTAGAAATCAACAACAAAAGACCCACCAAGAATCCCAATGGCACCTGGAAACTGAACAGCACACTTTTAAAAAGTAAATGGATAGTGGATGAAATAAAAAATGAAATTGCAAAATTTCTGGAATTGAATCACAATGAGAACACATCGTTCCAATCCTGATGGGACACAATGAAGGCGGTCCTCAGGGCAAAATTCATAGCACTCCGGGCCTTCATAAAAATGACAGAAAGGTCCCAAATCAATAACCTAACCATCCACCTAAAGGCACTGGAAAATCAAGAAAAATCCAAGCCAAAGAGCTCCAGAAGGAAAGAAATAGTTAATGTCTGAGCAGAAATTAATGAACTGGAAAGCAAGGAAACAATTCAGACAATTGAAAAAACAAAGAGCTGGTTCTTTGAAAAAATAAACAAGATTGACAAACCCCTGGCCAATCTGATCAAGCAAAAAAAAAAAAAAAGGAGAAGCTTCAAATTAACAAAATTCAAAATGAAAAAGGACAGATCACAACAGACATAAGTGAAATTGGGAGAATCATCAGGATGAATTTCAAAAACCTCTGCTCCACAAAACTGATAATGTGGAGGAGATGGACAAATTCTTGGATGCATACCATCTACCAAAGCTTACCACAGAGCAGATTAATCACCTCAATCAACCCATCACACTCATGGAGATTGAAAAAGTAATAAAAAAAAAAACCTCCCCAAAAAGAAGAGTCCAAGACCAGATGGCTTCTCAGCTGAATTCTATCAAACCTTCATGGAAGAACTCAAACCAATCTTCCTCAAACTGTGCCACACAATTGGTGAACATGGAAAGCTGCCCAACTCCTTTTATGAAACTAGCATCACCCTAATTCCAAAACCAGGCAGAGATGCCACAGAAAAGAAAACTACTGGCTTATTTCCCTGACGACTTTATATGCAAAGATCCTAAACAAAATCCTTGCAAACCAAATCCAACAACACATCAAAAGCATTATCCACCTTGAGCATGTGGGATTAATTCCAGGAACACAGGGGTGGTTCAACATACGGACATCTGTGAATGTAATACACCACATAAACAAAGTTAAACATAAAAACTACATGATCATTTCGATAGATGCAGAAAAGTCCTTTGAAAAGATACAACATCATTCATTGATCAAAACATTGGAGAGCATTGGCATGGGAGGTCCTTATCTTAACCTAATAAAGGCAATATACAAAGCTTTGAAGGCCAAAATAATACTTAATGGAGTGAGACAGGAGGAATTCCCATTAAGATCAGGAACACGACAGGGTTGTCCACTCTCACCTCTGCTTTTCAATATAGTACTGGAAGTCCTAGCTGAAGCAATTAGACAGGAGATGGAAATAAAAGGCATACAATTTGGAAAGGAAGAAGTTAAGTTACCTTTATTCGCTGATGACATGATTGTATATGTACGAGACCTGAGAGACTATATCCCAAAACTCCTGAAGGTGATTAACTCCTATAGCAAAGTAGCAGGATACAAAAACAATGCACAAAAATCAGTAGCCTTCGTATATACAAATGACAAACATACAGAGAAAGATACAAGGGACATAGTCCCATTTTCAATAGCAACAACAACGTAATAAAATACCTTGGAATAACGTTAACCAAGGAAGTGAAAGATCTATTCAATGAAAACATAAAAACACTCAAAAAAGATATTGAGGAGGACTTGAGAAAATGGAAAGCCCTCCCATGTTACTGGATAGGCAGAATTAACATTGTGAAGATGACAATCCTACCAAAGGCAATATGCAGATTTAATGCAATTCCAATTAAAATCTCTACAGTGTTCTTCACAGAGATAGAAAAAATGATCTCAAATTTCATATGGAAAGGCAGAAGGCCTTGCACATCCAAACATATCCTCAGCAAAAGACATACCTCTGGAGGCATCACCATACCTGATCTAAAGCTATATTACAAAGCCATAGTAATAAAAACAGCATGGTACTGGCATAAAACTAGAGTATAGACCAATGGAATAGACTTGAGGACCCGGACTTTGGGTCAAGCAACTATAGCTGCTTGATATTCAATAAAGGCTCAAACAATATAGGCTGGAAAAAAGACAGCATCTTCAACAAATGGTGCTGGACAAACTGGATAACTACATGCCAGAAAATGTAACTTGACCCACACATTTAACCATGCATTACACTCAAGTCCAAATGGATCAAAGACCTCAATATGAGACCAGAAACTCGAATGATACTGGAAGAAAATTTAGGAAGTACTTTCCATGATATAGGAATGGAAAAAGACTTCCTGAACGAAATTGCAGTACCTCATGAACTTAAAGCATCACTCAACCAATGGGATCACCTTATGTGGTTGACATGCAAAATAGAATAGCATGGCTGGAAGTTGGAAGATAGTCAGTCCCCAGACAATCAGCACATCTAGTGCCAGAAGGTGCTACATGGGCGACTGGGGGAAAATGACCAATATCTGTCCAAGCAACTCATGATCTAACCTACTTGACAGCAAATAACTTGTTGTGATGCCCACACAAGTACAATAGTGGCACACAGCCATGGTGGGGAACCAACTTCTCTTAATTTGGCTAACTGATCTCCTCAGTGGTATGGGACCCATAGCTGGAGCTGGGAAACAAGTCAGAACCATATCCAAACATAAGCCCACTTGCCAATATCGATCTACCATCAATCATGGGCTATAAGAGGGCCTACACCTATTAAATTCTCTATAAAAGGGTAAGCCTTATCTCTTTTGTCCTGGTGCTAACTTACTCTCCATTGGAGAATCTGCTTCTCTTTTTCAGATAGATGTAGATCCTAAGGAGAGAGCCACCCCATCATATCTCAAAAGGGACCTGGCTGAAACTAAGAAAACTTGGCAAAACAAGCAAGGGTGCTGTTTTCCTGATGAACCAGATACCAACACAAGGGGGAAGGAGATCAACACAGAGAAAAATCAACTCCTACCAAATCAGACAGCCAGAGCCTCAAAGATCCCCAACACCTCATCACTGAAGCAGACCAAAAATGAACCCCACGTGGCTCATGGAAATTTTGTGGAAGAGGGGGCAGAAAGAATGTCAGAGCCACATGTTGGGTCATGATATTCAGAGACATTTATCTTATACATAACTGTGGGCTAACTCCACAATGCATGACCCATATACCTCAATAAGCAGGGGCCAAGGGGAGGGGGTATGTCACGGATGAGCCTAATAATGGTACCAAACTGACTGTATTTGCTGAATACAAATCTAACTAATAAAGAAAAAAAGAAAAAAAACTATACCAGAATCTGTGGACAGAGTGTCAGTACATTTTAGAAATGTACTTAGAGTTTAATAGGAAGAATGAAATATACATAAAAGGTAAAACACACACACATATATAAACACATTGACTGTCACTTTAATCTCTGTCCAGACTACCAAAAAAGTTTAAAAATTTTACCTCTAAAGATACAATATTCAAAAACACCAGTTTACTTCTCTTTTAACAATGGGATCAGGATGGCATAAGTATTCAATTATTGTAATCTGGTGTTAAAGCCTCAGGGAAGGACCTTCAGTCCTAGAAACAATTATGGCATTAGTTAAAATGAGTTGACACAAATTCCCAACACATTTCAAAAGTCCTCTTCACTTGCCATCACAAGAATCAGATTATCTTACCTAAATACTTGATGCAAATTTAGTTGACTGGACAAATTTATCAATGCACTTGATAGCATTATCAAGTAATTCAGATTTAGGATAAATATAATATACTGTATGTGCACATTTAAACCAAATAGTTAAAGAAAGAAAATGGCAGATATATTTACATACAATAAAGAACATTCTCAAATCAAACTCAACAACATATCAACTGATTATGCATCTTGATCAAGTAGGCATTATCCCAGGAACACAGGGTTAGTTCCACAGATGGAAATATGCCAAGGTAATACACCACATAAATAAGCTTAATCATAAAAAATGCATTATCATTTCAATAGATGCAGATAAGACAGATTTATGTCAGACTACTTGATTACCTACCAGAGGTTAATGGTATTTAATACTCCATTGCTGAATACTTCATGTGCTGTTGGTACAGAACATGAAGAGACCTGGATGGAATCTGGAAGATAGTCAGTATCCAGACAGTTAGCCCATATAGTGCTAGAAGGTGCTACAGGAGCTACTGGGGTAAAGTGGCCAACATCTGTCTGAGCAATTCAAGATCTAAGCTACTCAGAGGCAAACAACCTGATGTGATGCTCACACAAGAGCCTTAGTGGCTCACAGCCATGATGGGTAACCAACTGCTCTTAGATTGGCTAACAGATCCACTCTGTGGAAAGGAACCCATATCTAGAACTGCAAAACAAATCAGAATCATATCCAGATAAGGAGTTTGCTTTCTAATATCAAGCTCCCACTAATCTTGGGCTACAAGAGGGTCTACACCCTTTAAATTCTCTCTAAACTAATAATGATAATCCCATTTAACCTCTGCTGACTTTACTCTCCATTAGTGAATCTGCTTTTCTTTTTCAGACAGACATGGGATCTGAGGAGAGAAAGGACCTATCACACTTCACCAGGGCCCCAGATGAAACCATAGAGGAATTGGGGAAATGAGCAAGAGTGATACTTTCTTGGTGAAACTGATATCAGCATACGGGTGAAGGAGATATACACTGAGGACACTCAACACCTACCAAACCAGGCTCCTAGGAGCCCATCACTGAAGTAGACTTAAAACGAACTCAACACAGATTAGGGAATTTCATGGAAGAGAGGAAGGAAAGATCGTTAGAGCCATAAGTTGGGACATTATGCACAGAGACATGACCTCTTCACTATATCTGGTGGCTGCCCCCACAACTCACAACCCAAAATCCCAATGGGGATGATGGGCATCCCCGAGGAGGGTCTCTGTGGAGGAGGGAAGGGATGAGGGAAAGGATAGTACCAATATGTGTTGTTTACATACTGAGTATGTCCATAACTAATAAAATATGAATAAAAAAAGAAAAAAATGTTTAAAATCTACAATACAACAAGCTAATTGGAAGATAAGTTTTAGCCAAAAAATCTTATTTCTGGAATATTTTTAAAGAAAGAATCTTTATTGTTCAGGTGATTACAGAGTTATTAAGCTTAAGTTATCCTGTGACAGCTCAAGACTGTTATATTACTAGTCAAAAATTAATGATACGTTCATACATGCAGCATGTACATGTTGAATACTTCTAAGATGCTGCACATGGTGTTAGTACTATGGATAGAGCAGAGAACAGATCAGACAGGCCCTTCCCTTATGAAGCTCACATTATCGTAGACACAAACTACATATGCACTGTTCCTATGTAAACAGATTTTTCAAACAGTCTTTGAATGCAGTAAATTAGTATATTCTCAAGTAATTTGTTCCACTAAAATAATTCATTCTCAATCTGTTTCTATACTCCTGATACACAGAAGTTTCATATGAAGTTTGTTTAAATATAATCAACTTAATATGTTCTAATATGTATTTCAAATATAGGGTTGTTATTCAAAAATCTTCAGCCTACTTATTTAAAAATAATTTCTAATATACAATAAAGTCTAGTGTATATCTTGACAGTGTTCAAATTTGCTTTTATGATACAGTCCAAAGTCTGCATAACTATGATAAAGTGGACTATTTTTCAAATTTTCTTAACAATAATAAGTTGATAAGACAGTGCTTTGTCATGGGACTTTGACATCATAGTTTTAGAAGGAAGATATAAAGCCAGGCCTGGTGGTGTGTGTGGGAAATGCTAGAATTGGGAGGCAGCTGTACAAGAGCTGCTGAAATTTCAAGGCCAACCTGAGCTATCTAATCTTAATCTACTGATGACCTAAGGTAAGAATGGGCAAACCACAATAATCCAGCCTTTAGTCTATTTTTATAGGCTTATGAACTAAGATTATTATATTTATAAAATGTAAAAAAGTAAACAAAAATGAATATATATCAGAAACCTATGTGAAAACCTATGGAGAAAACTTCAAAGCATTCCCTGTACAATCAGAATTAAGGTAAGACTCAATACAGTGCTCAAATTTTAGCTTGACCTGAAGGGTTAATGAATCACTGACCTCAGACCACTGATCTCAGTAGACCATAAAACTTCCCTGGACCATAGCATAATAAGTGGCTTCTGTTACAAAGAAAGCTCATAGTTCAAAGATCAGGCATCAAAATCTATCAGGCACCTGTGCCAGGGTCCAGCCCTGGCTTGAGGGAGGGTCCCCGAAGAGAGATATGAAAGGGGGCAGTGCAATAATGCTTCAAAGTCAAGTTCTGGTGCAAGCTGACAGGCTAATGCTGAAGGCAGCTGAGTTTCTCCATCTCTCTCTCTCTACTTCTCTCTCTGATCCCCTCTCTGCTTTTCTCTCTGTGTTATCTGCTCTGCTCTCTGCCTCTCTCTCTGCTCTCCTCTCTGCTTCTCTCTGCTCTGTTGCTTCCACAGCTCTTAGCCCCAGTCTTTTATTTTCTGATCATGTCATGCAAGAACAAACTTCAAAATAGGTACAGTTTCACAGAATTCATGGAAATGTTTTGCTATTTCTTTACATCAAACAATCCCATAATTATTAACCTCAAGTACAGCTGTCAGGCCCCTATAACGATTAACTATTTTCATGCTTTCCCCATGCATGTGCGGTCAAGCACTTGCAATTTCCTGAACTCCTACTTTCAATTACTACATTAAAGGTGAGAGACAAAACAACCAAAAAATTGGGCTTCCCACCATTAATCACTGATCCAATAGATCCATTTATCTCTCAGTCATTTATTTTGAATTTTCCTTTTCACGTCTCTCCAATACTTAGACTTTGGTCCCCCCAGTTGAACTCTTTCTGACTTCGGTTGTTTTTCCTGTAAGGATTCTTGGTAAAGAGTCATAGTTTGCTGCAATTGCTACCATTTAGAAAAATTAGTCATAGAACAATTTTTACATTGTTCCCAGAGGTTTATTGTTTCCTCTGAAGTGTACTGTACTCCATGCCTGACTTTCTTTAAGGCCTTTAAGGAAAACAATTATCTCTGACCCATTTTCTTGTTTTTCCAATTCTATGCCAGATCCTCTTTCAGATACATTGACCAACACTTCACTAACACCAATTTTTGCTGGAAAAGTAGGCTTAGAGATTGGTACACCAAGTGAAAGACAGAGAAAGACAAACACTATACAGAAAACCATAGACATTAATCTGATCCCTAAGCTGCTGATGAGTTCTGTCTATAATAGCTTGCACTTGTGGATTGTAAGGGATTCCTGTAGTATGTTGAATGGAAAACTGCAGGCAAAAAATTTTAAATGCTCTACTAGTATAAGCAGGAGCATTATCTGTTTTGAAGTGTTAAGGCATCCCAGTGAGAGAAAAACAGTGGAAAAGGTGCTGGACTACATCTTTTTTTTTTTCTTTTTTCTTTTTTCTTTATTAGTCAGTTCTGTATTCAGCAAATACAGTCAGTTTGGTACCATTATTAGGCTCATCCATGACCTACCCCCTCCCCTTGAGCCCTCCTTGTTGAGGTATATGGGTCATGCATTGTGGAGTTAGCCCACAGTTATTGGTAAGCTAAATGTCTCTGCATATCATGACCCAACATGTAACTCTGACATTCTT
This sequence comes from Dipus sagitta, assembly GCA_036346955.1. Classification (NCBI taxonomy): domain Eukaryota; kingdom Metazoa; phylum Chordata; class Mammalia; order Rodentia; family Dipodidae; genus Dipus; species Dipus sagitta. The sequence goes on along the minus strand of CM070791.1, from coordinate 7,564,468 downwards.
TCCGCCCCTTCTTCCGGAAAATTTCCCTGAGCCATGTTGGGTTCATTTTTGGTCTGCTTCAGTGATGAGGTGTTGGGGGCCTCTGAGGCTCTGGCTCTCTGATTTGGTAGGAGTTGATTTTTCTCTGTGCTGATCTCCTTCCCCCTCGTGCTGGTATCCAGTTCATCAGGAAAACAGCCCCCTTGCTTGTTTCTCCAATTTTTCTTAGTTTTAGCCGGGGCCCTTTTGAGGTATGATGGGGTGGCTCTCTCCTTAGGATCTACATCTATCTGAAAAAGAGAAGCAGATTCTCCAACGGAGAGTAAGTTAGCACCAGGACAAATGAGATAACCCTTACTTTTTTTTTTAATAGAGAATTTAATACGTGTAGGCCCTCTTGTAGCCCACAATTGATGGTAGCTTGATATTGGAGAGTGGATTTACGTTTGGATCTGGTTCTGACTTGTTTCCCAGCTCCAGCTATGGGTCCCATACCAGTGAGGGGATCAGTTAGCCAAATTGAGAGCAGTTGGTTCCCCACCATGGCTGTGTGCCACCACTGCACTTGTGTGGGCATCACAACAAGTTATTTGCTGCTAAGTAGGTTAGACCATGCGTTGCTTCAACAGATATTGGTCAATTTCCCCCAGTCGCCCATGTAGCACCTTCTGGCACTGGACGCGCTGACTGTCTGGGGACTGACTCTCTTCCAACTTCCAGCCATGCCATTCTATTTTGCATGTCAATCACTTAAGGTATCTTCAGCAGTAGGGTCTTACCACTAGCCTTTGTTGGGTCATCAAGTACTCTGACAGAAATCTGTCTGTCTTTTAGGAAACCTTGTAGGTCTCTCTGATCAAAAGCTCATTGTGGATGATAGCCCCATGCTGGATCTTGGAGTTACAGGTCAGTGCCCACTAAGAAAATGAGGAAAAAGATAACTAATATACAAGAGTTAGAGATAAGAGAGAGAGAGACCGGGAGAGGGGAAGTGAGGGAGGGAAGATGTAGAAGATTAAGGTTAGTCTTAATCTTACCCTCTCCAGTGTCTTGTGGTTCAGGTGGTCCCTGTAAGGGCCTGGTGAAGGATCAGCCATTTGGTCTGTCTTTTAGTAAGTAGAAGATTATGGTACCATTGCTGTTTGGGTCTAGATTTGTGTTTCCCACCCATTTGATACCCTCCCTTCCCTCCCCTTCCATCCTAGTGTCTAATCTAGGAGATGCTTGCTGGATATGTAAGGTATCTTCAGTAGATTCAGGTTAGGTGCTGTAGATGAGTGAGACTATGTGGCAATTTTTTTTTCTGTGACTGGGTAAGTTCACTGAGAATTGGCTGGACTACATCTTTATAAGCTTCACCAGTCCGAGCTGTTGCCATTACAATATGGGAAAAGGTATCTACAGTAACATGTACAAAAGCTAATTTTTGAAAAGGTGCATAGTGAATAACACCCATCTGCCATAAGTTTCCAGCTTTGAGCCCTCTGGGATTAACTTCCATTGGAAGGGAGGGAAATGACTGAGGACAGATTTTGCAGTTTTTAATAATCTGCCAGGTAGTTTCTGTAGAAATTCCAAATTGCAAATGTAGTGCTTGCAAGTTTTGATGGTGGAGGGTATGGGATTGAGTAGCCTCAGCAACAGGATCTAATAATGCCATAACTCTCATCAGAGAGTCAGCATATGCATTTCCCTCACTGAGAGGACCTGGAAGGACAGTATGGGCTCTAATGTGGCACACAGTAAGGTTGAGTTCTGATTTGTACTAAATTCTGTAGCTGGGTGAGCAAATTATTATTTTGAGTATGATTATCATTTATCACTGTAGTTCCAATAACAGGGAATAGTCTTGACACAAAATGAGAATCAGTGTAAAGGTTAAAGGAAACATTCATAAGAACTTTGAAGGCCATAATAACTGCATAAATTTCAGTTTTTTTGTGTGTGTGGAAGCAAAGGAAGTCTGTTCCACTGTCATTTCTGCGGGAGTCATGAGTGCGGCCTTCCCATTAGAGGAACCATCAGTAAAAATTACAATAGCCCCTTCTATAGGGTCTGGAGAATAATTTGAGGGAAAATAAATTTTTAGCATGTCAGGAATTTCAAAAGTGGGTGCTAGGGTAAATGGAAAAGGATTTGGCCTGTGTAAGCAATCAATGCAATCTGCCATTCTTCAGAAGAGTTAAGTAGCCAATTAAATTGTTCATTATTATAAGGTATAATAATTTCCTCAAAATCTTTACCCAATATTTCTCTTAACCTTTTTCTTGCCTTTATTATAATCTGAGTAGTTAACAAGGAGTAATGAGATAGGATCTTTGGGGGGCTTGAGGGTAAATGCACCCATTCTAGAGGCCCCTCCTGCCAAATCACTCCAGTAGGCATATGTTTAGTGGCTAGAATGATCAATTGACATTTAGAAGTTCTAATATATCATTTTAACTACTGCTGATTTAGAGCATTCTGAACCAAATCCAAAGCTTCATAAACTTCAGGAGTTAATTCCCTAGGAGATCTGTGGTTACTGTCTCCCTTCAAAATATTAAACAGGGGCTTTAAATCAGCTGTGGTTAGTCTCAAAAAGGGACACACCCTCCCAGATGGTGAATTTTGGGGATGCCCTTTTTCACTGTTGGGAACTCCATCTGGCTCTAAAGCCTCCTCCTGCTTTATTTTGGTATCAAGTGACAATACCAAAATCTAGCTCCATGTCTTGCCAACAGGTTTCACTTTGTTCACTTTGGCTGACTACATGGTCTTAAACACCTATTAAGGGAATGTAACCACAAAATATTACAATATGAATAAATATTTGGACTAATAGGCTCTTCTGTCTGATGATGGAATACAGTACTAAGCTCTTGCATTAACTCATGACTTCTTCTAACTCTTCCAGAACCTTATTAGTTGGCCCTATTTGCCTTTAATTTTAAAAAATTCAAAATTTGTCCTCACTGGTTATTGTTGCCAAATAGTTATATGTTTGTATTAGCCCAATCTCTCCTTGATATGACTTATTACAATAGAGTTATTTACTCTGTGCCTTTCGAAGTTAATAAAGATTATAGAGACCTTGAAAGTTAATGTAAGGGGATGGAGAGATGACCCAGTGGTTAAGGCCTCGATTGCAAAGACTAAAGACCTATGTTTGATTTCCTAGTACCCACGTAATGCCAGATGTACAAGATGGTACATGCACCTGGACTTGTTTGCAGTAGCTGGAGGCCCTAGAATGGCCATTATATCTCTTTCTGTTTTCTTTCTTTCTCTCTGCCACAAGTAAATATTTTAAAGTTAATGTAATTTAAATATGTGACACTGGACAAGCAGATATAAATCTTAAATATACAATGGATAAATCCCTACAAAAGAGGTATATCTCTAGGGACAGATCTCAGAGCCTAGCCCTAAAGTGCACTTAGGGGAAATCTGGAGCCCAGCCCTAAGATATAGAAACAGCTTAAAGCTCTGGCTATTTTTGCTTGCTGATATTAGTGATACTGGTTGTTGGATGGTGTCTCTTTGCTTAGATTTATAGAGGAAATCCAGGTCCTCCTGCCAATGATAATCTTCTCTTAAATTTTGTAACACAAGGGAACCCACATACCCTTAGGGAATTGGGCCCATTCTCTTCAGCCAACAGATATAAATTCATCAGAGAAAGTTAAAAATACCAAGTCCTCAGCTAATTATGCAGCTGCAAGAATCTCCCTGCTAATTATTTTTTTAAATGTTTTTCTGTAAAAATTGCCTATATCATACTCAAGCTCTGTGATACTTGTCAAGGGCTTTGTTTCTTCTTTTATTTATTTATGTATTTCAGAGAGAGAGATAGAACTGTCATGGCTGGGCCTCTGGGCACAGCAAACAAACTCCAGATACATGTGCCACCTTGTGCATCTGGATTACATGAGTCCTGGGGAATCATGCCTGGCTCCTTTGGCTTCACAAGCAAACACCTTAACTTCTACTCCATCTCTCCAGCCTTTCTGATATATATATGAGAGAGACAGAGAGAGAGACAGAGAGATATCCAGGGCTTTGAGCACAGACACTTACCAATAATAAAACTAATCCAAGATAAAGTATATAAGCTCTGAACCACCAGGAATCAAAGTATAAGCTTTTATACTTTATACAGACTCCCCTGGGCCCACACTGGTGTGAAAATAAACTGATTCTCCATTTCATCTGTGGTGCTGGTTCTGTGAGCCTTGCTTTCCCATATGAATATCAAGGTTAAAATTCAGGTTTACATAGTGTTAAGCTTTGACTACTGAAAAAAATGAACCACTAACAAAGTATACAAAGATATATTTTCATTAGTTTTATATATTTAGTTAAACTCTAATTGTAATATAAAAGTCAAAACTATAAAGTGGATATAAACAAACTTCTTGACCTCTTCAGTGTCACCAGTTCACCTCATATGGTCCTATAACAGACTAACTCCATCTTCCTAGGCCCCTTTTGATTGTTCTCCAAGGCCTCAAAGTCAACAGGAGAGGAGACACCTCTCCAATTTTTTTTCTCTGACCCAGTTCAGCTTGAAGAAGTCAAACCCAAACTTGCTGACCATCGTCCAAAATATTTGGGGTCTCTCTGTCTCTCTCTCCCTCCCTCCCTCTCTCCACTTTCGAAACACAGATGTGTTAAGCTTGGAAGTAATTGTAATAAAGACCAATTTCTTTTGCCCCTGATAACATTTAAAGGAAAAATAAACAAACAAAAAACCCCACATTGTCTCCTGACCAGATGTCTGGTCCTCAATAAGAACATAAAATATATAATATGTGCTGTTATATTAAAATGGTTGCAAAGAAGTTGTTTAATTTCGAATTGGGATATACTTCCACTATCAGCAATAGATAGACCATCCAAAGAGAAAATTATCAGGGAAGTAAGAGAGCTCAACAAAACCATAGATCAATTAGACCTAGAGGACATCTACAGAACATTCTACCTCAAATCCACAGAATACACATTCTTCTCAGCAACCCATGGAACCTTCTCTAAAACATATACTGTGTCTTAAACAAAAGATAATATGAGTATATTATTAAATACAGTTAAAGTCCTAGGGTCAGAACTCAAGTTTTCTCAAATATCATTCTACTCTTAAAAGTTGACCAAGTGTCTTATTCTGTTACAATAGATCTAATATTTATTACTCTACTAATGTTCAAAAAGTGTGTTGCAAATAAGAATTTTGTCTTGAAAGAGATAAATATGTCCAACTGCTGAGTTTGTATGTTTTCCATCTGATAAAGCCTTTATTTTGTTGCAAAAAAACCCACCTGTTTACAACAATAGGTTTTCTTAAGTGTTCTACACTTTTTAATTTTTTTGATTTATATGAGAGAGAGAGAGATGGGGAGAGAGAGAAAGAGTGAGCACAACCACAGTGGGGATTCTAGCCCTTGCAAATTAACTCAAGACACATGTGCTTGTACATCTGGCTTACATGGGTACTTGTGTATTGAACCTGAGTCCTCAGCCTTCACAGGCAAATGCCTTAACCACGAAGCCATTTCTACAGCCTTTAAGTGTTTTACTTTTATGTTTTATATTGGGTAAACCTTTTATTTCTTTTCTATAAACTTATTGTAATATATAAAACTGGCTATAATTATATAAAATTTCATTGTGTCTGTAAAATGAGCAACTGATAATAACAAATTATCAAGATATGAAATAATCTAACTTTAAGTCTTTACAGCCTAACATAGTTTCATTAGCTCTTTTAAAGCTAAATCCCCAAAATCATCTCCATGGTTCTCTAAACTCCACATGTTTTGGTAGTCTAGGCTAATATACATACACTATATGTGAAAAATTGTGACCTGGCTTATTCCTGTGATGTACTTTTCATTTTTGAATCACATAAGTCAATGTTCTATCTGTCTACTTATCCAGGTTGTTTCAATGGTTCTGACTCCAAACAATTCAGAAATGCCCTTGGAACTCTGAAACTGCCTCCCAGCCCATTCTCATCCCCATGCTCTCCTTCAGGACCAATGCTACTCCTCCCAGAAATCCTGAGATTGAGCTCTTCTTCCCACATTCCTTACACATAAAGGGGTCTGGAATGCAGCATATTGCAAATTCAACATCCTATTGCTGAACACCAAGAAGTCTGCCCCTGCTACCTGGTGGCTCTCTCAAAAGAAAATATTTTGAACCAATTGTTTTGATAGCACCACTGGACCCTCTTTTGGACCTCATCCCCCCATGTACCTGTCCCTTTCCCAGAAGTACCAGACTCCTCATGCTACCTCCTCCACTCCACCCATTTGGGAACCACTATAGCTGGAAGAACTTCTTGTCTAATAATTTCTAATTATGTCTTCTCCCAAACTTCTTCTCTGACAACCTACAATAATGCCTTGATGACAACTCTGAATCCAAGGCTTTCTTTGCACCCAAGGAGGCCTGCCTGGCCAGTACCTCTGGCCTCACCATATGTATCACCCTCAGTGTGATACTTCCCCAGGTCTATGCCTATGGCGGACCTGAGCTGAATATGTTATGCAGGCCATAAAATCCTTTTATCTTCTAGTTCCCCCTGTCAATTGTCTACTAAATATCAGGTCTTTTGAATCTTGGGCCTTTAGAATCTTGTTCCTTTTAATGTCATCCTATCCCAACTCAGGACTGGTTAAAAGAAAAGCCACACCAAAAACACCAGGCTGCTCAACATCTGTCCACCTAACTGGGACTTCTGCTAACTCAGGACTTTGAGAACAGACCCCACCCAACCTTTTTATCTACAGTATCTGTAATGAAGGGTTAATGAACCACCGATCTCAGACCACTCACCTCAGTGGACCATAAAACTTTCCTGAACCATACAATTATAAGGGACATCTGATACAAAGCAAGCTCATAACTCAGACCCAGCAACGGCAGCTATCCAGGCCAACTGGACAGGAAAGGCTTTATCCATTCTTCTCTTTGAAAACTCTCCATCCCCCACATCATCCCCTGGGTCTTGAAAAACCTCAAGTCTCCCACATTTAAAGGAAGCATCAGTTTCATGCCAGGAGAGATGATTTCCCTCCAATAAAAATAGTCTGTGACTTCCAGGTAAAATGGCATCTTAGAAGACAGTAGAAACCAGCCTGCGGAGGGATTTAAGCAAAACCGAGCAAAATACACTCTTCTGAAAAGTGAAGGAATATAGGTTATTCTTAGACACAGTGGAGAAGCCAGAGAGACCAAGACCCACCAGAAAGGAAGAAAATGGTGAGAGTCCTACTGAGGTGATCACAGCCCACGATCCATATGCCAGTCAGGAGCAGTCCAGCCAGGGGCGCCAGATGACAGCAGCAGCAGCAAAAACCAAGCACCAGATTTCTCAACTCCATCAGCCTTCTTGCAAAGCTGAGAAATCTGAAAGAAAGACAGCTGAGGTCAACTAAAGAGCTACTGAAAGTTTGAGCAACTCCAGACATGTGAACTCTCCCATCCCCCACCATCAGAACCTGGAACCTCCAGCATTCAGCACCCAGTGGCAGTGCAGCCAGTAGAGCCCATCAGAGGTACAGCTGCACAGCACCACAGGGAGGGATCGAGGTGGGCACTCAGCACTGGTGAGATTGGAAGTCACTCCAAAAGGTAACTAGGCTGACTGACAAAAAAAAAAAAAAAAAAAAAAAAAAAAAACAGGTGTTCTTCCTGCAATAGCTAATATCTCTTTCCTTGTAAGGCCATATAGTCGTGTCAGGGGTTTATATTCTTGGTTGGCTTTACCATTTTCAAATAACCTGTATTTGGGGTTTGAATTTAATTGCCTTTGGTGCTTTCATATATATAGGGCCTTTGTTTTTGGCTTCTGTCATTATTGGGGGCAGGGCCTGACCCAGATCCAGGTTGACCTGGAACCCAATTCAGAACAGAAATCTCTACCTCCCAGCTGACAAGATTAAGTGTGTAGAACAACACACACCCTTAGGGATTTTGGCTTTATATTACTGTTTGTTTTAATCCCCACAGTTGCATTCTTTGTGCTGGTTTTTATTGATTGTGTATGTTACTCAGTTGAAGTTTAGAATTTGCCAGTAAGTTATTCCACCCAGTCCATTAGAATACTGGCTAAGCAAGCAAACTCAACACCTAGGGTTACTTCTATGTCTTGACTGGGGGACAAGAGCTAAACCTGGCACCTTGAACTCATATTGTGTGGGTATATAGAGGTGGATTTCCACATCTGGGAACACCGCAAATAAGTAGAAAACCCAAGCATCAAATCAATTCAGGATGCAGAAGTCGCTACAACATAACACAAGAAACTCAAAGAATCAAGACAATATAGTCCCACGAAAAACTATAAATCCATCAGAAATGATCACCAATCAGACTGTTTTAGATGAAATGCCTGACAAAGATTTCAAGAAAATGATGGTGTCTATGCTCAAAGAAATCAGAGAAGAAATGAAGGGAATCAAAGAAGAAAACAAAGGAATTAAAGAAGAAAACAAACTTCTGAAAGTGAACACAGGAAACCAGCTTAATGAAATAAAGAGGTGATTACAAGATTACTCCAGACACATGCACCACTTTATGCATGTGGCTTTTGTTAACTATACATTTATTTTTCTTCAAAGACTAATTGTTTTCTTTGATACATTTAGACTTTTAACATGGGTTGCAGCTTAACATGCAGCAGACACTGAAAGCCCTGAACATTTTTCAATCTATTCCTTCATTCTATTTTTGAGAATAGTATCAAAAGCCTTTAAAATTAAAATATACTCTTGGGAGGCAGAGATAGGAGGATCGCCGAGAGCTCAAGGCCACCCTGAGACTACATAGTGAATTCCAGGTCAGCCTGAGCCAGAGTGAGACCCTACCTCGAAAAACAAAACAACAACAACAAAAAAATTAAAATATATATACTTGTGAGTTTCTGGCACCCAAAATGGTTAATTTCATTTTCCTGAGCTTTGAAAAGCCATTGTCCTCACAGAGTTCTTTGAAAGGCCTGATCCCCCTCCAGCCACCTCCAGGTCACCTGCTGTCCAGTGTTCCTTGCTGCCCAGCACCCTCCACTCCCGCTGTGCTGCAGTGCTTCTCTGCCTCACTGTAGGTTTGTCTTCATTGTTGTCTATTTTCCTTGCAGCCATAGCTTCGAGGTTTGGGATATCGTGGAGGTGCTGCTCCAGTCTGGCACTGACCCCCGTGTCCAAGACCAAGGTGGCTGTCTGCAGGAAGAGGTGAAGGGCTGCACAGCACTGTCTTCCAGGCTGCCATGGCACAGAGCTAGCACGCTTGAAACTAGGGCTTCAGGGATGAGAGAAACAGCAAAAATAACACTCCTTTCAGCACATCTTATGCATGTATTGGCTAAAAAATCAGTTCTGGAAACTGGAATTTTGACATCTCCGCAATTTTTTCTATATGCATACAGCCTGGGAGTACACTTTTGGAGATGAACATATGTACCTTGCACAACATAATCCAATTCTGCCAGGCATGCTCTGAAATTCATCATCATTGCTCTAGAGTGTGGGAAGAGGAGAAGCTAGATCATATTTCATATTTGAGCAGTTAGTGTAATGATGGCACACAATCTTGGTAGGTAAGCCACGGCTTTCTGACTGGGTAAGAGATCTGCTCAGTCGAAAGGAATATATAGCTGGAGCTGGGATCCAGGTCAAATACTTATGGAGACAAAGCTTATGCTCTCCAATGACAAGCCCCCACCACTCTTTGGCTAAAACAGGGCCTACATCCATCATAATCTCCCCAAACTAGTAATGCTAATCTCATTTAACCTATGCTGGCATTCTCCATTGAAGCATCTGTTTTTCTATTTCAGAAGGTAGCAACAGCCAAGGAGATAAACCACCCTCACATTTCAGTCAAGCCCAGGTGAAACCACAGGAATTGGGGAGATGAGCAAGAGTGCTGCTTCCATGGTGAGCTTGACAATCATCACCTGGGTGAAGGACACAGATGCTGAGGACTCATCACATACTAAAGCAGAAATCCAGAGGCTTATGAGAGCTTAGCACTGAAGCCAACTTACAGCACACCCACCAAGGCTCAGGGTATTTTGCAGAAAAGGGAGCAGAAAGATGATAAGAACCAAAGGTTGGGACGTCATATGCAGAAGCATTGTCCCCCTAGTAACTGACTGCTGCTCCCACAATGTGTAACTCAACCCCACCGAGGAGGGTCCTCAGCAGATTGGAGGAAGTGAGGGAAAATATGGTGCCAACATATGATGTATTCATACAAAGTTCTCTTAATTAAAAAATAAAAATAAATAATTTTTAAAAGCTTATAAAGGGCTAGAGAGATGGCTCTGCAGCTAAGGGGCTTAAGATGCTTGCCTGCAAAGTTTAAATACCCAGGTTCAATTCCCCAGTAACCATGTAGAGCCATATGTACAAAATGGCACATGCATCTGAACTTCATTTACAATGTGTAGAGGCCCTGGCATGCCCACCCATTCTCTTTCTCTCTATCTGCTTATAAATAAATTTTTTAAAAATGCCTTTCTTTCTTTCTTTCTTTCTTTCTTTCTTTCTTTCTTTCTTTTTTTTTTTTTTTTTCCTTTTGGTTATTCGAGATAGGGTCTTCCTCTAGCACAGGCTGACCTGGAATTCACTTTGTAGAATCAGGCTGGACTGGAATTCACTGCAATCCTCCTACCTCTGTATCTTGAGTGTTAGGATTAAAGGCGTGCACCAACATAACCGGTAATAAAACTATTTTAAAATATTTATTTATTTAATTGAGAGAGGGAGAGAGACAGACAGAGAGACACACAGAGAGGCAGACAGAGAGAGAGAGAGAGAGGGAGGGAGAGAGAGAGAGAATGAACACACCAGGGCCTCTAGCCACTGCAAATGAGCTCCAGATGCATGCATCACCTTGTGCATCTGGCTTGCATGGGTCCTGTGGACTCGAACCTAGGTTTTTTGGCTTTGTTGCCAAAGTGCCTAAACTGCTAAAGTCATTCCTCCACCCCAATAAAAATATTTTTAAAAGCTGAAAAAAAATCAGCAATCTCATTCTAGGAAAAACAAAGTTGGGAACTGGAGAGATGGATTAAGAGTTAAGTCACTTGCCTGTAAAGCTCAGGGAACCAGGTTTGAATCCCTAGTACCCACATAAAGCCAAATACACAAGGTGGTTCATGCATCTGAAGTTTGTTTTCAGTGGCTAGAGAACCTTGAGGACTCATATTCTCTCTCTCTCTCTCTCTGACTCTTCATTTCTTTCTCTCAATTAAACAAAATAAAATTCGAAAGTGCAAGTTCTGGAAAATGCATGGAAAGTTAAGGATTCCTCAAACAAACAAAATGGAGAATAATATCCCAATGGGGGCTGGGGAGATCGCTCAGCATTTAAAGGTGCTTGCTTGGAAAGTCTTCCAGTCTGGGTTCAATTCCCCAGTGCACACATAAAACTAGATCCACAAAATATCACATGTGGCTACAGTATGTTTGCAGGTATAAGAGGCCCAAGTGCACCCATACTGTCTGTTCCCCCCCCCCTTTACACACACATAAAAAAATAAAAACAATGTCTCTAAGGGGTCTTAATTGGCTATAATGCCTTTCTTCTGGGTACCAGTAGGTCTAAAAGAAGCCTAGGTTTGAAATGATAGGCCTACTTGCTTCCCTCCAATGTGTTATTATTGAGATTATTTCTTGATACTAGAAGAGCATCTGTTTTGTGTTATAGATAAATATGCAAATTTCCACCATTTGTATTTCAAAGATATGCAAGTGTGCATGAATAAACCTGGTTCCCTTTACTTTTCCTTTTAAGCCTTAAGAACTTCAGTTGGGGATTCCTTTGCATTTTATTATATAAGGGAAAGTGATGCTTATTGTAGGAAGAGAAGTGAAATCAGAAATTCATTGAGATGTAAATATAAATTTTATAAATTTTAAAAATAATTTTTCTAACATGTGTGACCTTTACATATAACAAGTAATAAATTTGCTTTGTGAAGCACACAACAATGTAGAAGGTTTTCATTAGTTTGAGATAACTTGTACTTCCAGAACAAACCCCACACAAAAAATGGGCATACAAATGTGGCTTGTGCAATTTTTATAGCCTAACTCACTTTCTGACATATAAATAAAAAGCACTCATCACAACTATTCATCTTTGAAATAATTTAATTTTACTGTGGAAATGGTATGCCAGTCCTAAGGATATTTCTTCCTTTAAAACATTTAGAATGGTTGTGGTTCTCAGAGCAAGAAGCCATCCTGGAACTGCTTTTTGCTCTTTTGTAATTTAATCTTGATCTATGTTTACAAGTAGAGAGAGAGAGAGAGAGAGAGAGGGAGAGAATATGGGAACCCAAGGCCCTCTTGCCCCTGTAAACCAAAGCCAGATGAATGCACTACTTGGTACATCTGGATTTATGTGGGTACTGGCGAATGTAACCTGAACTCGCAGGCTTTGCAAGCAAGTGCCTTTAACCACTGAGTCATCACTCCAGTCCACATGTTTAATGTTTCTTAGACAATTTTTTGTTATTGGATCACATTAAAAATTTTATAGATTCATAAGCAAAATATATGACTTGTCTTTTTATTTTTATTTTGAAGATTTTAATCTTATATTCAAAACTATGATAAAAACAGCCATCAACTCTCTTGTCCGACTGACCACTTGTGAACCTACAAGTTCTGGTGAGTTTCCTGAGCTAAGGAGAGAACCATAAGGCCTAATTCTTTCTTCTTTTTTTTTTTTAGGCAAGCCCACCATACGGGCCTTTTATGAAAGAAAGAGAGTATGAGAATTGGCATGCCAGGGCCTCCAGCCACTGTAATTGAATTGCAGATGCTTGTGCCACCTTATTTGTCTGGCTTACATGGGATCTGGTGACACAATCATGGGTCCTTAGAATTTTTAGGGAAGTGTGTTAACTGATAAGCCATCTCTCCAGCCCATAACTCCTACTTCCTTCCTCCATAACTGTGCCTGGTCTGGAAGTTCATCTCAACGAACCTGAATCTGTCTGCTATAAGGCCTTAATGGGATTAGTACCTTTAACAAAAAATAAAATAAGACAAAAGGGGGACATTACAGCTCACTCTTCCCATTATGTGAAAGCATCCAGGAAGCTGCATTTGTAAGGCACGAACTTGTCATTAGGAACCTACAATGCCAGCACTTTAATCTTGGACTTCCAATCCCAGGCTATAAATAAGTCTCTGATGCTTACAGGCACCATCCATTATCGGTTCTTACAGCAGCCTTAGTTAAGATACTCACATAGGCCTCAGCTGTAGCACAAAGATGATCATGTATCTCCAGGCATCAACTGTAACAAAATTATAATTATGACTCTCCAGACCTCATCTGTAACATGATGATGATCATGTCTCCCCAAGCCTAATGTTTAACACTATGATGGTCATATCTCCTCATGTCCCATCCCTAACACAGTGATGATCATGTCTCCCCAAGCCACATCTCTAACACAATGATGATGAAGTCATCTCATCAGGCCTTATGTGTATGACAATGATGGTCATGTTTCCCCAGGGTTTATCTTTAACATAATGTGGATCATGTCTCCTCAAGACTCACATGTAAAACAATGATGATCATGTCTCCCCAGGCCCCAATGCTAACACATTGGTTATCTCCCACCAGGCCTCATCTGTAAGACAATGATGGTCATGTCTGTTCAGGCCTCATTTGTAACACATTTGTAACACAATGATAATCATATCTTCCCAGGCCTAAAGTAAAAGCCAATGATGATCATGACTCCTCATACCTGATCTGTAGTACAATGATAATCATGTATCCCAAGCCCCATCTTTAACACATTGATGATCATGTCTTCCCAGGCCTCATCTGTAACACAATGATGATCATATCTTCACAGGCCACATCTGTAAAACACAAAAGATTATGTCTCAACAAGCATCATCTATAAAAGTAATGATCATGTCTCCCCATGCCCCATCTGAAACATAATGATGTTCATGACTTCCCATGTTTCATCTCCAAAACAATGATGGTCAAGTTTTTCCAAGCCTCATCTGTAACACAGTGATGATCATGCTTCCCCAGGCTTCATCAGTTACAAAATGATGATAAGGACTTCCAAAGCCTCATCTGTAACAAAATGAAGATTATGTCTCCCCAGGCTTCATCTGTAACAAAATTATGAACATGACAACCTTGGCCTCATCTGCATCACAATGATGCTCAAGTCTCTCCAGGTCTCATCTGTAACAAAATGATGAGTATGACACCCCAGGCCTCATTTGTCAATCAATGATGATCATGTCTTCTCAGGCCTCATCTGTAACACAGTGATGATCAGATCATGTTTCCTCAGAACTCATCTTTAGCACATTAATGGTCATGTCTCTGCAGACCTCATCTGTAATACAAGGATGAATGTATCTCCCCAGACTTCACAATAAAAATCATGTCTTCCCAGGCCTCATTGGTAACTCCTTAAAAATCACTTGCCCCAGACCCCATGTGTAACAAAGTTATGTTCATATCTCTTCAGGCCTCATCTGTAACAAAATAATTATCAAGCCTCAGGCCTGAACTCTAATGAAGTGATGATCATGTCTCCCCAGGCCATGTATCTAAGAAAAATGAAAATCTAGTATCCACAGGACTCATCTGTAACCCAATGATGACCATGTCTCCCCAGACCTCAACCCTAACACCCTGATGATCATTCCCCAACCACATCTGCAAGATAATGGTGATAAAGTTGTCTCACCATACCACTTCTGTAGCAAAATGATGATCATGTCTCCACAGGCCTCATGTGTAACATAGTGAAGATCATGTCTCCTCAGGCATCATGTGTAACACAATGATGGTAATGTATCTTCAGGCTTCATCTGTAATACAATGATGATAAAGTCTACCCAGACCTCAATTCTAATACATTGAAGATCGTGGCTCCTAGGCCTCATCTGTAACACAATGATGATCATATCTCCATAGGCCTCTTTTGTAGCACGATTTTGATCATGTCTCCACAGGCCACCTCTGCAACCCAATGATTATCATGTCTCTCCAGGCCTCATCTGTAACACAATGATGGCCATGTCCCAAGGCCACATCTGTAAAATAATGATGATAAATTCTTCTCACCATACCATTTCTGTAGCAAAATGATGGTCATGTCCCAGAGGCCTCATCTGTAATATAATGATAATAAAGTCTCCCCAGACCTCATCAGTAACACAATGATGATCAAATCTCCCCAAGTATTGTCTTTGGCACAATGATGGCCATGTTATCTAGACCTCATCTGCAACAAAATGATGATAAATTCATGTTGATAAGCCTTATCTGTTCATTATTCCCCTGGTATCTTTTCTAAAATTTGATGATCATGTCTCCTCAGGGCTCATGTGCACAACAATGATGACCATGTCCTCCAAGACTTCATCTGTAAAGCAATCATGATAGTCACTCCCCAGGTCTCTACTGTAACACAATGATGATCATGTCTCCTCTGGCTTCATCTGTAACAACATAAAGATCAAATCTCCCATGGCCTCCTCTGTAACACAGTGATGATGATATGTTTTACCAGGCGTCTTCTGTAAAACAATGATTATCATATCTCTCTAGGCCTCATCTCTAATATCATGATTGTCATGTCTCCCCAGGCTTCACTTGTAACACAGTGATGATCAAGTCTCCCAAGACCTCATCTGTAACCCAACAGTGATCATGTCTCTCCAAGCATCATCTGTACCATGGTGACTACCAGGTCCCCCAGGCCACTTCTGTAAAATAATGATGATAAAGTCATTTTACCATACCACTTCTGTGGCACAATGATGATCATGTCACCATAGGCCTTATCTGTAACACTGTGAAAATCATGTCTCCTCAGGCCTCATTTGTAACACAATGACACACAAGTCTCCTCAAGTATCAGGTTTAACCTAGTGATGATCATGTCTCCGTTTGCCTCATCTGTAACACAATAATGATCATGTCTCCCTAGGCTGCAAGTATAATGATGATGATCAAGTCTCTTCAGGCCTTGTCTGTAGCACAATGATGATCATTTTACCCCAGACCTCATCTTCAACACAATGGTGATCAAGACATCTCCACAAGCCTCATCTGTAACACAATGATGAGCATGTCTTCCCAGGCATCATCTCTACCACATTGATGATGTTTCCCTAGCCCTCATCTGTAACAAAATGACAATGATGTCCCCAGGCCACATCTGTAAAATGTTGAAGTTAAAGTCATCTCCCCATACATCTGTAGCACAATGATGGTCATGTCTCTTCAGGCCTCATCCACAACATAATGATGATCATGTCTCCCCAGATCTCATCTGTAACACAGAGATCATCATGGTTCTTCAGACCTTATCTGTAACACAATCATGTCATGTCCCCCAAGTCCTCATATGTAAAATAATGATAATCACCTCTCCCCATGACTCATCTGTAATGCAACAGTGATCACCTCTACCCAGTACTCATCTGTAACACAATGATGATCTAGTCTTCCTAGGCATCATCTATTCCACATTGATGTCTGTGTCTCCTAAGGCCTCATCTGTAGCACAATGAAGAGCATGTCTCCCCAGGCATCATCTGTAACACAATCATGATCATGTCTCCACAGGCCTCATCTGTCATACAATGATGATCATGTTTCCCTAGGCCTCATCTGTAATACAGTTATGATCATGTTTCCCTAGGCCTCATCTGCAACACAATGATGATCATGTTTCCCAAGACCTCATCTGTAACACAGTGATGATCATGTTTCCCTAGGCCTCATCTGTAACACAATGATGATCATGTTTCCCAAGGCCTCATCTGTAACAGTCAGGATCATGTCTCCCAAGCTAATGCCTAATGCAGTGATGATGAAGTCTCCCTAGGCCTCATCTGTAATACATTGATTATCATGTCTCACTAGGCCTCATCTATCACAACTATGTTCATGTCTTTGCAGGCCTCAACTGTAACACAATGATTATCATGCCTTACATGCCTCATATGTAAACACAATGATGACCAAGTTGTTTTCACAAGCCTCTTCTGTAGCACAATCATGATCATGTCTCCACAGGCCTCATCTGTAAAACACTGATGATCATATCTCCTTAGGCCTCACTCACCTTAGGAGTTAATGAAAGATTAGTTCAGCAACAGTTAAAGCTCTGGATAAATATTTTTAAATTCAGAACTATTGGTGACCGCAGGTGAACATATGACCAAGTTATTATTTTAAAATGATCATGACACAGGTTTCTAAGTACAGGGGTCTCAAAGATTGACATTGGAGAACTGATAACAAGATCAAAACTTGTGTCAATTTTTCCTACAACAATTCCAATTTCTGCCACCTTAGAAAGTAGGACTCTGTGGCTGGAGACATGGCTCAGCTGTTAAAGGCACCTGATTGCAATGCATGATAGCTTGGATTCCATTCTCCAGTACCCATATGAAGCCAAGGTGCACAAAGTGGCATATGCATAGGCCATTTGGTTGCATTGGTGCACCCCTAACCCCCACCATGATGAAGCTTCTGCTTGAAACTGTAAGCTGAAAGAAACCTTTTCCTTCCACAAGATACTTCTAGTCAAGTGTTCTGTCACAGCAATGAGAAGATAACTGTTTCACTGAGTTCCAAAAAGTGACTTCTTTGCATTATAGCAATTTGTAAAAATTTTGTTTTTCCATAAAACAGCATTTCCAGGATTTAGTGCCACTTAACACTGAAACACAATGTTCAACAGATGTCAGGTGTCTCCATTTTATTCAAAACTTGTCATATGACTATTTGTGAGTTTTCTTTGACCACTCTTTCCCAGAGATATGTATGCACCATTAATGAATAGCAAAGAGACGAGAGGCTAGAGTCCCTAGATACATTGAAATCACCAATGTGAAGATGTTTATAATGGCCTAAACCTTGGGAATCTTTAGAGCTATAGTTGAGTTTAAAAAAATCCAGCCCTCAAAAACCTGTTGAGGGGACTTCTGGCCAAGATGGCGACCGCCTAACTGCGCTGCAAATCCCGGGGGAAAAAAGGGAAGATATTAAGGGTATATAGTGGCTTTTAAGGGAGAGAAATCTGGGAGGGCACAGAGGTGGGGGAACAGGAAATCGCTGATCCCCTTGTGGGCGGATAGGCACCCCTCGCCCCAAATAACTGCCCTGTTCACAGCTCCACACCTGCCGCGGCTGCTGCTCCGGAGCCCACACGGCTGCCACCATGCGCCGATCGTTCCCTGCGCGTGGAAGCTTAGACTGCTCCGCACCCTCGTCCACTCGCCCACTTACTGAGTGTGCCCAGTCCCACAGCAGCTGCCCCACAAGCTCAGACTGTATCTCTTGCTTGCGTCAGCTCAGGTGCCACCCCCTACCTGCCTGCTGCACCGGCGGGCTGCCATTGTCCTGTGGCGGGGGAGCGCAGACTGCTTCCTGTTCCTAGCGTTCCCAGCCAAAGTTTGGGTGGCTTCAGTGCTTGGTGCCTCAGAGCCAATCCTAGCTCGAACGCAGGCAGCTGTGGCACATTACCGCTTGAGAACTCAGGCAACTTTGGCACCCCTGCCAGGTAGTAGATAGGCGGCTTTGGCAAGTGAGATTGTTCCCTGCATGTGGAAGCTTAGACTGCTCCGCACTCTCGTCCACTCACCCACTTACTGAGCAAGCCCAGTCCCACAGCAGGTGCCACGTAAGCTCAGACTGTGTCTCTTACTTGCACCAGCTCAGGTCCCATCTCCTATCTGTCTGCTGCGCGGCCGTCCACAATTGTCTGGTGGCGGGGGAGTGCAGACGGTTTCCGGTTCCCAGCATACCCAGCCAGAGTTCGGGCGGCATCAGTGCTTGGTGCCTCAGTGCCACTCCTAGTTCGAACGCAGGCAGCTTTGGCACATTACCGCTTGAGAACTCAGGCAACTTCGGTGACCCTGCCAGGCAGTAGATAGGTGGCTTTGGCAAGTGACAGCCAAAGCCCAGGCTTCTTGGCAATGCCCCCAGGCTGCATAAGATTCCCATTGTTCTTGAGCCCAGGCTGATATGCCCACCTATCTGCCCATACACTGTCATGGGCAGAACACAGCACAAAAGAAATAACATGAAAAATCAAATGCAAGAAAATCCAATTAGATCACCCAGTGCCACAATGAATACATCTAACCAAAACATAGAAGAACCAATAGGACCAGAACAACAAATTGAAGCTATGAGCAATGCAACTCTGACCAACCTATTGGTAGAACTTGCAGGAAAGCAACAAAGGGCCGACAATCGTGTGGATGCTGCCATCACTAAACTAGAACTAATAGATAAGAAATTAGAAGGATTAGATAAGAAAATGGAAGGATTTCAAAGAGAGTGAAGAGATTTGAGGGAGAGTGAAAAAAAGAAGACTTTAAAAATCAGCTGGCCATGCTAAATGAAGACATAAAGAAATGCAAGGATAAACTCCAAGAATCATCAAGAAAATCAGAAAATGATGTGAAAAGGGAGCTTGACAGAGGGATAGAAATTATACATAGAAAAGTAATAGAAAATGCAAACTTAATTGAACAAGTCCAAAACTCGCTAGAAGCTCTCAAGAATAGAGTCAGCCAAGTGGAGGATAGAAACTGATCTGGAAGACAAGATGGAAGAAACAGTTAGAGAGTTCAAAAATTTCAGTAAGTTCAAAAGCTCCTGTGAACAGAACATGAGGGAATTGTGGGATACAGTTAAATGTCCCAATATCAGGATCATTGGAAACCAGAAGGAGAATAAATCCAGACCAAAGGCATGGAGAACTTATGTAACAAAATAATTGAAGAAAACATCCCCAGTCTCTTAAAAGAAAGGCCCATCAAGATACAAGAAGCCAAAAGAACTCCAAACAGACTGGACCAAAGGAGAAACTCTCCAAGACATATTATCATTAAGACACTAAACATTGACACCAAAGAGAAAATCCTAAAAGCAGCTAGGGAAAAACAGCACACCACCTTCAAAGGCAACCCCATCAGAATTACTTCAGACTTCTCAATGGAAACCCTGAAAGCTAGAAGGGCCTGGAATGAAACAATGCAAAGTCTAAGAACCTATGGCTTCCAACCCAAACTACTCTATCCCGCAAAAGTATCCCTCATAATAGATGGTGAAAGAAAAACTTTCCATGACAAAACTCAGCTTTACAATTATATGAACACAAAACCAAACCTACAGAGAGTATTTCAGGAAATTCTCCACAGAGAAGAAACAAATAATCAAACTCAATTGCCTACAAGAAGCAGATCACAACAACCAAACTCAGAGTAGGCACAAAAAACTTCAATGTCCATGTAAACTCCAACCCACATTTACCATCACAATATGGCAGGGATCAAATCAAATCTCACAGTCATTACCCTAAATATTAATGGCCTTAATTCACCCATCAAGAGACACAAGCTAACAGGATGGATCAAAAAATTAGACCCCTCAATATGTTGCCTTCAAGAAACCCACCTCACCATTAAAGACAGACATCTCCTCAGGGTGAAAGGGTGGAAACCAGTATTCCAAGCAAATGGGAACAAGAAACAAGCAGGTGTAGCTATATTAATGTTGGATAAAATAGACTTGAAACCAAATATAATCAAAAAAGACAAAGAAGGCCACTTCCTACTTATCAAGGGAACGATCCATTAAGAGGATATTACAATCATAAATCTGTATGCACCAAACACAGGGGCACCACAGTTCATAAAACAAAACCTACTTGACAATAAACAGAAATAACCGCAAACACCATCATAGCTGGGGACTTCAATACACCATTATCAGTAATAGACAGATCATCCAAACAGAAACTCAACAGGGAAGTAAGAGAGCTCAACAAAACCAAAGATCACTTAGACCTAACGGACATCTACAGAACCTTCCATTCAAAATCCACAAATTACACCTTCTTCTCAGCGGCCCATGGAACATTCTCTAAAATAGACCATATATTGGGTCACAAAGACTGCCTCCACATACTTAGGAAGATTGACATAATTCCCTGCATGATATCAGATCACAATGCTATATTGCTAGAAATCAACAACAAAAGACCCACCAAGAATCCCAAAGGCACCTGGAAACTGAACAGCACACTTTTAAACAATAAATGGATAGTGGATGAAATAAAAAATGAAATTGCAAAATTTCTGGAATTGAACGACAATGAGAACACATCGTTCCAAAACTTATGGAACACAATGAAGGCGGTCCTCAGGGGAAAATTCATAGCACTCAATGCCTTCGTAAAAAAGACAGAAAGGTCCCAAATCAATAACCGAACCATCCACATGAAGGCACTGGAAAAACAAGAAAACTCCAACCTAAAGAGCTCCAGAAGGAAAAAAATAATTAAAATCAGAGCAGAAATCAGTGAACTGGAAACGAAGGAAACAATTAAGACAAGTGACAAAACAAAGAGCTGGTTTTTTGAAAAAATGAACAAGATTGACAAACCCCTGGCCAATCTGATCAAGCAAAAAAAGGTGAAGCTTCAAATTAACAAAATTCAAAATGAAAAAGGAGAGATCACAACAGACGTAAGTGAAATTGGGAGAATCATCAGGACTTATTTCAAAAACCTCTACTCCACAAAACTGGATAATGTGGAGGAGATGGATAAATTTTTGGACGCATAACATCTACCAAAGCTAAACACGGAGCAGATTAATTACCTCAATCAACCCATCACACTCATGGAGATTGAAAAAGTAATAAAAAACCTCCCAAAAAAGAAGAGCCCAGGACCAGATGGCTTCTCAGCTGAATTCTATCAAACCTTCATGGAAGAACTCAAACCAATCTTCCTCAAACTGTGCCACACAATTGGTGAACAGAGAAAGCTACCCAACTCCTTTTATGAAGCTAGCATCACCCTAATTCCAAAACCACGCAGAGATGCCACAAGAAAAGAAAACTACCGGCCTATTTCCCTGATGAATTTAGATGCAAAGATCCTAAACAAAATCCTTGCAAACCGAATCCAACAACACATCAAAAGCATTATCCACCTTGAACAAGTGGGATTCATTCCAGGAACACAGGGGTGGTCCAACATACGGAAATCTGTCAATGTAATACACCACATAAACAAGGTTAAACATAAAAACCACATGATCATTTCGATAGATGCAGAAAAGGCCTTTGACAAGATTCAACATCACTTCATGTTCAAAACATTGGAGAGAGTTAGCATGGTTGGTTCATATCTTAACCTAATAAAGGCAATATACAAAGCTCCGAAGGCCCAAATAATACTTAATGGAGAGAGACTGGAGGAATTCCCATTAAGATCAGGAACAAGACAGGGTTGTCCACTCTCACCTCTGCTTTTCAATATAGTACTGTAAGTCCTAGCTCAAGCAATAAGAGAGGAGAAGGAAATAAAAGGGATACAATTTGGAAAGGAGGAAGTTAAGTTAGCTTTATTTGCTGATGACATGATTATATATGTAAGAGACCTGAGAGACTCCATCCCAAAACTCCTTAAGGTGATTAACTCCCATAGCAAAGTAGCAGGATACAAAATCAATGCACAAAAATCAGTAGCCTTCATTTATGCAAAGGACAAAGATACAGAAAAAGAAAAAAGGGATATAGTCCCATTTTCAATTGCAACAAAAAAAATAAAATACCTTGGAATAACGTTAACCAAGGAAGTGAAAGATCTATACAATGAAAACATAAAAGCACTCAAAAAAGAAATTGAGGCGGACTTGAGAAAATGGAAAGACCTCTCATGTTCCTGGATAGGGAGAATTAACATTGTGAAGATGACAATCCTACCAAAGGCAATTTACAGATTTAATGCAATCCCAATTAAAATCCCTACAGTGTTCTTCCCAGAGATAGAAAAAATGATCTCAAATTTCATATGGAAAGGCACAAGGCCTCGCATTTCCAAACATATCCTCAGCAAAAGAAATACCTCTGGAGGCATCACCATACCTGATCTAAAGCTATATTACAAAGCCATAGTAATAAAAACAGCATGGTACTGGCATAAAAACAGGACTATAGATCAATGGAATAGACTTGAGAACCCGGACTTTGGGTCAAGCAACTATAGCTACTTGATAATCGATAATGGCCCAAACAATATAGGCTGGAAAAAAGAAAGTATCTTCAACAAATGGTGCTGGACAAACTGGATAACCATATGCAGGAAACTGAAACTTGACCCACACATTTCACCATGCACTACACTCAAGTCCAAATGGATCAAAGATCTCAATGTAAGACAAGAAACTTGAATACTACTGGAAGAAAATTTAGAAAGTACTTTCCATGATATAGGAATGGAAAAAGACTTCCTGAACAAAACCCCAGAGGCTCATGAACTTAAACCGTCACTCAACCAATGGGACCACATGAAGCTGAAGAGTTACTTTACAGACAAGCATACAATAAGCAAAGCCAATAGATTACCCACAGGATGGGAGCAAATATTTGCGGGTTATCCAACTGATAGAGGACTAATCTCTAGAATCTACAAAGAACTCAAAAATCTAAACAGTAAGAAGTCAAACACCCCACTCACAAAATGGGGCAAAGAGCTGAACAGGCAGTTCACAGAGGAAGAAATAGAAATGGCAAACATACACTTAAGAAAATGTTCATCATCCCTAATCATCAGAGAAATGCAAATTAAAACAACTATGAGATTCCACCTTACCCCAATAAGGATAGCAAACATCAAAAATTCAAATGAAAATAAATGCTGGCGAGGATGTGGAGCAGTAGGAACACTCATCCACAGTTGGTGGGAATGTAGGATGGTACAACCACTTTGGAAAGCAATATGGAGACTTCTGAAAAAGCTGAGTATAGAGATACCAATAGACCCAGTTTTTCCTTTACTGGGCATCTACCCTAAAACCTTCAAACCACAGACTAAAGAGATTTGCTCAACCATGTTTATAGCGGCTCAATTTGTAATAGCTAAGAGCTGGAATCAACCCAGATGTCCATCACTAGAAGAATGGATAACTAAGATGTGGTATATCTACACAATGGAATTCTATACAGCAGTAAGAAAAAATGACACAATGAAATTTGGGGAAAAATGGTTGAACCTGGAACAGATCATTCTCAGTGAACTTACCCAATCACAGAAAATAAATCGCCACATAGTCTCACTCATCTACAGCACCTAACCTGAATCTACCGAAGATACCGTACATACCCAGCAAGCATCTCCTAGACTAGACACTAGGATGGAAGGGGAGGGAGGGGAGGGCATCAAAGGGGTGGGAAACACAAATCTAGACCCAAACAACAATGGTACCATAATCTTCTACTTACTGAAAGGCAGACCAAATGGCTGATCCTTCACCAGGCCCTTACAGGGAACACCTGAACCACAAGACACTGGAGAGGGTAAGATTAAGACAAACCTTAATCCCTACATCTTCCCTCCCTCACTTCCCCTCTCCCAGTCTCTCTCTCTCTTATCTCTAACTCTTGTATATTAGTTATCTTTTTCCTCATTTTCTTAGTGGGCACTGACCTGTAACTCCCAGATCCAGCATGGGGCTATCATCCACAATGAGCTTTTGATCAGAGAGACCTACAAGGTTTCCTAAAAGACAGACAGATTTCTGTCAGAGTACTTGATGACCCACCAAAGGCTAGTGATAAGACCCTACTGCTGAAGACACCTTATGTGACTGACATGCAAATTAGAATGGCATGGCTGGAAGTTGGAAGAGAATCAGTCCCCAGACAGTCAGCGCGTCTAGTGCCAGAAGGTGCTACATGGGCGACTGGGGGAAATTGACCAATATCTATCGAAGCAACGCATGGTCTAACCTACTTAGCAGCAAATAACTTGTTGTGATGCCCACACAAGTGCAGTGGTGGCACACAGCCATGGTGGGGAACCAACTGCTCTCAATTTGGCTAACTGATCCCCTCACTGGTATGGGACTCATAGCTGGAGCTGGGAAACAAGTCAGAACCATATCCAAACATAAGCCCACTCTCCAATATCAAGCTACCGTCAATTGTGGGCTACAAGAGGGCCTACACCTATTAAATTCTCTAAAAAAAAAAAGTAAGGGTTATCTCATTTGTCCTGGTGCTAACTTACTCTCCGTTGGAGATTCTGCTTCTCTTTTTCAGATAGATGTAGATCCTAAGGAGAGAGCCACTCCATCATACCTCAAAAGGGCCCCGGGTGAAACTAAGAAAAATTGGAGAAACAAGCAAGGGGGCTGTTTTCCTGATAAACCGGATACCAGCACAAGGCGGAAGGAGATCAGCACAGAGAAAAATCAACTCCTACCAAATCAGAGAGCCAGAGCCTCAGAGGCCCCCAATACCTCATCACTGAAGCAAACCAAAAATGAACCCAACATGGCTCAGGGAAATTTTGCGGAAGAGGGGGCGGAAAGAATGTCAGAGTCACATGTTGGGTCATGATATGCAGAGACATTTAGCTTACCCATAACTGTGGGTTAACTCCACAATGCATGACCCGTATACCTCAACAAAGAGGGGCCAAGGCGAGGAGGTAGGTCACGGATGAGCCTAATAATGGTACCAAACTGACTGTATTTGCTGAATACAGAACTGACTAATAAACAAAAAAAAATAAACAAAAAAAATTAAAAAAAAAAAAGAATCCACTTTTCAAAAAAAAAAAAAAAAAAAACCTGTTGAGGGCTGCAGAGATGGCTAAACAGTTAAGGCACTTGTCTGCAAGCTTAAAGACCCAGGTTTGATTTCCCACTACCCATGTAAGCCGACATGCATCTGGAGTTCATTTTCAGGGGCTAGAGGCTCTAGTACACTGATTCTATCTGCCTGCCTCTCTCTAATAATTAAGTTAAATTAAATAGTTTCTTTAAAAAAAAAAACTTTTAATTCCTCCTGGGAACATGAGAGAAGTGTTAAGAAATATATTGAAACCCCCAAGCAGCTATAATGGCAGTATTTGTAAACTCACTGGGGAGTGAGCTATGTGCTGAAATGTAAACTCTAAGAGACCAGGAGATTCAGTACTCTATATGGCTTGAAAGTGTCTGAGATATAAGATTCTGATGGATTAATGTAGGAATGAAACATAGGCTGGTTGCCATTTTGAATTCTTGGTGATTTTCATAGGCTGTCTGAGTTTTATCCATTCCTCTGGATGTCCTTGACTTGGTCAGTGTCCTTCCAAATGAAACATAAGCCATAGTGTGGCTAGAGATAATATATGTGTAAAGATGCCTGCCACACAGATGTACTGGTACATGACACTTTTAACTTTAGTTCTTGAGGAGGATGGAAGACATAACATATAGGCTTTGAAGAAGGACAAATCTTGAGTTTTAAGTGAATCATCAATTCTTTGGGTTGCATTTATTTTTACAGTAGGGGGATCAAAGACAATCCCTCAAGCATGGACGGCAACCACTCTACCACCAATCTACATCCCCAGTGCCTCAATATTTTTCATATGTAATAGAATAAACATCTTAGCATTAGAAGGGTTAAATGAGAAAATGTATGTAAAAACACT
The DNA here is from genome assembly GCA_036346955.1 of Dipus sagitta. NCBI lineage: Eukaryota > Metazoa > Chordata > Mammalia > Rodentia > Dipodidae > Dipus > Dipus sagitta. The sequence goes on along the minus strand of CM070791.1, from coordinate 7,537,977 downwards.
TAGTAAAATCTATTATTGTAATAAGTAATTTTTACTTTACTTTCTGAAGGTGAGTTTCAAGGTAAATGAATAGAAATGTACATTATATACATCAGGAATCCTTGCATGGGTAGACATCCATTTTCTTCCCATAAATTTTTGTTCAAATTTTTTTACCTTCTCACTAAGGCCCACATGTTATTCCCTGTGTATATTAGTACACTTAAATACCCCCTTCATGTTTCTCAAGTTATTCTTCACACTTAACACCTTACAGTTTCCTAGCATACTCTTCCCAGTCTGCCCTGACACAACATAGACTCCAGGATGACCCTGTGGAGTGGCTGATATGATTACATTTACACCAGAATTCAGGACCTTCCTCGCTTGCCTTGCATTCCCACTGCTTTTGGGGGGATGTTCTCCTCTCTTGAACCAACTCTTCTTTCATTCCTTACCTCCTACACACCAAATCTGAAGCTGATGGCATGGTCTCATTAGCTCCAATTCTTTTTTCTCTGCAGCATTCATAAATCATTTACCATGGAGTCCAAATGGCTTCCTGAAGCTCTGGGCAATTCCCTGAACAGGCCAGGCCAGACTAAAGCTTTCACTGTGGTTCTGAGAAAAATTCTCATGCAATAAAGAAAAATTCTCTCACAATTATCTTTATAGGGTCTTAATGCAGAACTATTTTAATACTACCATTTATCACATAACTTTCTCTATTTTATATTAAGGTTTTTTTCCTTCTTAACATTTTGTGCTTGTTCTATTCTAAAGAAAGACTAATTACAGGAGCTGGGAAGATAGCTCAGTGGTTAAAGGTGCTTGATTGCAAAGCCAGAGAGCCTGATATTGATTCTCACTACCCATGTAAAGCAAGATACATAAAGTGACTCATTCAACTGGAGTTCCTTTCATCAGCAAGAGTACCCATGTTCTCTCTCTCTGTCTCTCTCTCTCTCTCATTTCACTTTCATAAATAAAGTATTTTGTTGAACAAGAAAGACTAATTCCATGTCATATACCTTTTTTGCCATATAGCTAGTCTAGAAGTTTCCTAGTACAGATACACTTTAATCCAGTTAGATCACCCAGTCCCACAATGAATACATCTAACCAAAACATAGAAGAACCAATAGGACCAGAACACCAAATTGAAGCTATGAGCAATGCAACCCTGACCAACCTACTGGTAGAACTTGCAGGAAAGCAACAAAGGGCCGACAATCGTGTGGATGCTGCCATCACTAAACTTCAACTAATAGATAAGAAATTGGAAGGATTAGATAAGAAATTGGAAGGATTTCACAGAGAGTTAAGAGATTTGAGGGAGAGTGAAAAAAAGAAGACCTTAAAAATCAGCTGGCCATGCTAAATGAAGACATAAAGAAATGCAAGGATGAATTCCAAGAATCATCAAGAAAATCAGAAAATGATGTGAAAAGGGAGCTTGACAGAGGGATAGAAATTATACATAGAAAAGTAATAGAAAATGCAAACTTAATTGAACAAGTCCAAAACTCGCTAGAAGCTATCAAAAATAGTCAGCCATGTGGAGGATAGAAACTCTGATCTGGAAGACAAGATGGAAGAAACAGTTAAAGAGTTCAAAAATTTCAGTAAGTTCAAAAGCTCCTGTGAACAGAACATGAGGGAATTGTGGGATACACTTAAATATCCTAATATCAGGATCATTGGAATACCAGAAGGAGAAGAAATCCAGACCAAAGGCGTGGAGAACTTATGTAACAAAATAATTGAAGAAAACATCCCCAGTCTCTTAAAAGAAAGGCCCATCAAGATACAAGAAGCCTATAGAACTGCAAACAGACTGGACCAAATGAGAAACTCTCCAAGACATATTATCATTAAGACTCTAAACATTGACACCAAAGAGAAAATCCTAAAAGCATCTAGGGAAAAACAGCACACCACCTTCAAAGGTAACCCCATCAGAATTACTTCAGACTTCTCAATGGAAACCCTGAAAGCTAGAAGGGCCTGGAATGAAACACTGCAAAGTCTAAGAACCTATGGCTTCCAACCCAAACTGCTCTACCCACTTTATGAACTTCAGTTCTATACAGAGTGGAAGAAAGTGGCCTGTTTCATTCTTGGAAGGGCCATGCTATCTTATGTCTGGCTGCAAAGTGGGTCTGAGTTATGCCACTAGTCTCGGGATGGAAGGCTGGCTGCCAGAGAAACCTGATGAAGGGTGGAGGGTAAAGGTGCAGAGGATTACATTTCTCATGAAGTAAGGACTTTCAAGACACCAATTTCACCATTATCTAGTTTTCTGGGAGTGTCTGTTTGCTATGTAGCCCTGGATCCAGCCTGATCCCACGGGGCCTGAGGAGACTCACATGCCTCTCCCCCCACATCCTCATTTCAGCATAGAGTCCTGGAGAGAGCGTGCAGGAGCACTAGGAAGGAAGGGCAGCTTTGTGAGGCCAGTTTCTCTCTTCCCCATGCCTTTACCATTCCTTTATTTTCTTTCATCATTACTGGTTTCTTCTGTCTTCTGTCTCCAGCTCCCAAGAAGGTATTGTTTCCCAAAACTCAGTGACTTGAGGACCTCCTTCATGGTATTATTCACTTACCTCCAACTCCCACATCCGAATTCCACCTGTAATTCTTGGGATCACTGTAGTCTACCTATTAATAAATTGCACTGTCTCAAATTAAAAAAAATCCTTGGCAAAACTGAAGATGTATAGTAAGTGAAATTTAATTGGGTGTGGCTGCTTGCTTCAGGACTTGTGCTCAGCTGAGTCTGTTGTTAGGTTAAGAATGCTGGGAGGTGTTGAGGATTTATAGGCCTTAACTTGAAACCTGATCCTTGAAACAGAGGAGGAAAAAGAACCAAAAAGAAAGCAGCTTCCTCATTTATTTGTTGATCCTATGGCTACATGGAGGTGTTCGTAAACTGCTTTGAGTTTAAGATTCATGAAAATATGTTTTTGTTTTAAGTCTGACTGGTTTCATCCTGTTTCCTTCAAGAACTTAAACCTAAAACTTCTCATGTTTCTCCTTATTGGATCAGCCACCAGAGAATGGATGCTTCAGGTGCAGGATTCATGTCTGTGCATGGCAGAATGTGATTAGCAACAAGACTTAAGAGGTCCTTGTGTTCAAATCTTGCCTTGTTTCTATTTTCCCGAACAGACTCAGGGTTCTGTTCAACTGAGCAAGGTCACAGGAGGGTGGTCCTTCCAGCTCAGGAAACAGCCACTGGGTCCCCAGGAGGCTTCTGGAAGGTTGAGGGCAGGCCTCCAGCCAGGCATCTCTCTGGCTGTGTGTTGAACACGGTTTCCATGGCACTAGAACATTGTCCCCGCCTATCATTGTGACGTCGGGAACCCAGTGACCAATGGGAATGCAGCTTGGCGCCACGCTCCACCTCCGAAACCAGGAGAGTCCTGTGGAGCATTGGAGGCCCAGTCATGGCTAGGGCCAGCTGTGCTGAGTTCCAAAGAGCCTGACAGACCTCCGAGCGCCGCCATCCAGCCACGATGTTCAGGATGCTGAGCAGCGGCTTCGAGGACGATCCTTTCTTGTCGTGAGTGCCGGGCCGGAAGATGTGGGGGCAGAGTGCAGGAGTTAGGACTTGGAGGAGGGAAAGAGGTTTGGGCGAGCACAGTTGAGGAGATGAGGCATTGAGGGGGTGAGAGGAGGAGGACTTGGAGCTGGAGGCGGGCACCTGGACTCCCTGCAGGCAGCAGCCTAGCATCTGTGCCCCTAGTCCCTGTGGCAGCCACAGGCTTTGCAGGTGGTGGTCACTGCCTGCTGTTCTGGTGGCACCAGAGGGAAATAGGTTCTGGCGATCCCTTCCATGGCCGCTTTGATTCCAAGCTACTGGTAGTTTTATATTGTGACCATCACTGTGACAGCGTTCCTCCCCATGGTTTTCTAGGGTGGCCATTGGTGCAGTGAGATGGAGCACCACTGTGCTGCATAGATGCTTGTTGCCATGGTTAGCTGTCCCTTTGCCCTTGTGAACAGGTCTGGTCTTGTTTGAATAACCCTGGTTCTAACCACACACAAAAGGAACAGGGACACAGGTAGGTGGCACAATTGACATCTCTGGCAACAAGTGCCATCACCCTATAAATGATTCCCATGAAATAAGGACTTTCAAGAAACCAATTTCACCATTATCTAGGTTTCTGGAGTATCTGTTTGCTATGTAGCCCTGGCTAGCCTAGACTTGCTCCAGCCTCAGCCTCCTGAGTGCTGAGATAACAGGCGTGAGCCACTGCGCCTTGTAGCATTATATAAACTAATAGCATATTTCATTGACTCTATATGATGGGTATTTTGGGGTTCCTTTTTTGTTCAAGTGTTTTAGTCAATTTGAAGTTTGACTTGGTGTCCAAATTACTCTGATCACTTAAATGCTCTATATTTCATGGAGACCATTTTTGAAAGAATGAAAAGTTACATTTTAGTAACCAAATTTCTTTAATAGCTGGTTTTAGAGAATGATGTTCCATATGCTTACATGTGTTGGTACTAATTTAAAACCAAAACCATGGAAATGATAATGAATACAAAGACAAGATAATTAATATTTCCCCTAAAGGTTATTCATTATATATAACAGGTGTATGGACTTGAGAACATTTTATCAACACATTTGCTTCTTTAGAATTTTGAGAATATTTGCACTTGGTATTATCTCAGCATATTTAAATGTTTAAATAAAAATTTGTATTTGTGTTGTCTTTGTTTAAAAGCCTCAGAATAGAGATTACGTATATTCACAGCTGTCACAGTGGTTCTCATGTGCGGGTGACAACAGTGCAGTGGGTAACCATTAGGATTATGATGTAATATTTTTGAGTTGTATTATTGTCTGCTTATGGCAAAAGAAGCAATGTCTTACTTAAACATGCAATTTAATCTACAGCTGGTGTCTTCTGGTCTTTAAACTATCTTGTAGTAGTGTAATTTAAACCATTGGTCAATGCTTTCTGAGCAAAGGCAAAAACTCAAAATTTAGATACAGAAATAGTAACAACCCATAGCAGGAGGCACACACCCCAAAACACTTTTCCTCATGTGTAGGATGGAAGAGAGTATGGGTTACACTTAGTCTTTTCCACAGTCATTTTTGTAGCTATAAGATACAAGCAGCCATTATAATAAAAATATAAAATTAAATTAAACTACATTTATAAAACTGATTCATGCTGTAGTTTCTTTTCTCCACAATTTGTTATACATACAGTAATCCTACTTGGGGACAAATGAGTAAGAAAATATGAATAGTGGTGAGCTAGTATCCATGGTCCATCTTGTAGTTGATTTAAAACATTTGTTGATTGCTGAAAGTAATTGTTATTTTCATCAAACAAATGTCAACATATGTTGTTAGCTTTGTCTAAGTGTAATATTACTATTTTCTAAAAAAACTCATTGTTTCATAATCAAAGATAGTAGAAGCATATAGCACTTACTAATTATCCAAAGGTAGGCAGAAAATATATATATATATATATATAAACTTCTTGGTTGTAAAATTAGAATCATTACTTTGAGACCAGTAAAAATTTACTGTTATATTGTTAAACAATGAAAAGGTTTGAATTAAAGTAAAATTAAAATCTATACTTTTGAATTAAGTTTTCAGGTTCAAGGTTTACCTACTCAAACAATGTATCTTAAAAGTGATATTTTAAAGTTTGAACTTTTATATTGCGTATATTAGATTTAAAATTTATGTCTCAGAGCTGAATTTCAGTGAACAGTATATTCAGGTATATTTTCTTTGATCATTTTGTAACTTGACTGAAATAAAAAAAAAAACATTTAAACCTAACACTTCCTCCCATTTAGTTTTCCCTTAAAATGTTAATTTTCTCTCAAACTTGTATTTGATTAAGAATGAACTTATAGATAGGATAGTTTTTTTTTTTTTAATAGGAAAGAAAGAAAGAATAAATAGAGGATTTTTGTGGTGAAGGAGATATTGACATGTAAATTAATGAGGTGAAATATTTTGGGCATCTGTTTGTACCCTACAATAATGATTATTTAGAAAAAGTTTAGGTATAGTGGGTATAATTTAGAATATTCTTCTTGGCACCAAAACATGACCTGTGAGTCTTCTGAGCCACTGAAATGAAATTGAGATCATGCAAATCTGTAAATAATAGCTGTGTTATATAACTTACCAGCTCACAGCAAATAAGGGCTCAGAATCAGGCTGGCAAATCTATCAGCCTTTTTTGTTTTTCATTTCATTGTATATATTTGGGGACAAGGTCTTTCTCTGCAGCTGGCTTGCCTGGAATTTGTGTTTCTACTCTTTCAGCCTCCTAAGTGCTTAGATTATACATGGCACAATCATGGTCAGATTTAGCCTTCTTTATAAAAATTGATTACTATTATATTTTCATTAAGCCACGCAACTTTTCATGTGTTATATGCTTTTAGTCAGTAGACCCATGTAAATACTCTTATCTTCTTGATATCAGCAAGAACTAAAACTTAATTATCTATAATCTCTGTTTTAAAAATGTGGGGTCCTGGAGAGAAGGGTGAGTTGATGAAGCACATTTTGTGTAAGCGTAAGTACCTGAGTTCAGATCCTCAGGCACATGTAAAATCATGCTGTAGTGTAAGCATTTGCAATCCCAGTGTGTGGTAGGGAGAAAGAGACAGGAGAAGCACCTAGAAGCTTGTGGGCCAGATAACCTTGTAAATGCAGTGGTAAACAACAAGAGCAATGCTGAAAACAATGTGGAGAATGAGAACCAGAAAGTGAAATTGTCCTCTGACCTCCACACTGCACCATGAAACACACACACACCTTTTTATTTGCAAATTTTTATTTATTTTTCACTTTAAAGGTAGTTGGATTTATTCACAGTTGTTGACCTCCCACTTACTGACTTGGAAATGAGTGTATTCTGTGTGCAATGCGTGAATTGCCTGGTTTCATGATTGAGCATTGTCTCATGGCAGGAAAGAAACAAAATCACTTTGTTAGAAAGTCCTGTAAACAGTGTTGAAGGCTTTTTTTTCATATTTTTTTCCAGATATGCATTCTGACGCAGGTCTTTACCAAGAAAACGTAGTATCTTTGTGAGTAGTAAACCACACACAACTCACATTCTAATTTTAAAAGAAGTAAAAATAAAAAGAAAGATTCAGAATTTTAGGTTTTTGATTTTAAAGGTCTCATTTCATGTTAAAGAACCTCAATAGCTAATGTTCATTTTAGCACCTATTATAATTTTCTCAGAAACATTTTAATATAGAAGTTTCTAGTAAGTGAACTTTGCAAATTTCAACCTAATATTAGATTGAATAAGGTTCTATACATCTTTTTTAAGTTATTTATTTTATTTATTTATTTGACAGAGAAAGATGGAGGGAGGGATAGAGAGGTAAGGGAGAGAGAGAGAAAAAGAGAGAGAATGGGCATACCAGGGCCTCCAGCCACTTCAAAGGAACTCCAAACGCATGTGCCCCCTTGGACATCTGGCTAACGTGGATCCCGGGGTATTGATCCTGGACCCTTTTGCTTTCCAGGCAAGTGCCTTAACTGCTAAGGCATCCCTCCAGCCCTTTGCATCTTATATTAAAAGAATTTCTCAAATATACCCTTCATTTGAAGCATTACTTGGTTCTTGGATAAACCCTCTGAGCTACAAGCCAAGGGAAACAAACTTACTATGGCATAACTGTTGGTCAGTTGGTAGCATTTAACTTCATGAAAGTGCCTAGTTCTATCAACAGTATTATCACTTTCAATGAGAAAGGAGGGCATTGTACAATTATGCTGGCATCAAGACATTCTTCTGCTCCATTGTAAGTGGTTGTTTTGAGGTGACAGAAAAGTGGAATTCTTTACAGAAACAGTTGTGAGATTTTTTTGTTTCTACTATAGACAGACACAACCCTGTGGAATTCTGTTTCTAATTTGTAGAAGTCCTGACTCCTGTTCTCACAATCCTTTTCTGCATGTTATATTAATTTTCTGGAGCATTGAAACTTGGATTACTTAATTTTTTGGAGGAACTAGATTCAAGCCCAAGGCCTCAACAATACTAAACTTCTACCACTGAACCATGTCCTCATCACCTTAGGTACTTTGTTAATGGAGCAGTCATTGAAATGAAAGACCTTTCTTTATGAGATCTGCTGGCACAGCTTTTTTTAGCATGTCTACATTTATTAGAAAGAGGAACTTTGTATTAAATGAGACTGTCATGTCAGTGATCATAAGCTTGATATAGTAAAAAATAAAGTATTTTTTACTTACAGTCACAAATATTTATGTTTTATACAAGCTAATGAAAATTATAACTTGTGCAAAATATATTTATATATTGAGTCTTAAAACAGGAAGATATTCTCTGAAAGGAGCGCATTAAAGTTACAAGATTTAAAACTGAAAAAATCCACTTTGTGTTTAAATAATTCCATAAATATTTAACAAGGTAAGTGTTGGTATGTACATCTACACATACATACACACACATACACACGCATACACACTTACTTTCTCAGGGAAGGAGGCAACAATGTTTATCTTGTGATAGACTCTAAATGTACATCATACAGAGTTGAAAGTGCAGTTGAGACAAAACTTCATTCAGTTTGGTTGTGATTTGTGTCATGAATCTTGAGAGAAAATGAAGTGGCCACTAAAATAGTGAGTAAAAGTAACGTCTTCCTGACATAAATGAATATGCACCCTCATAAAATCAACCTGAAAGTTAGAGAATGTTTTATGAAAAAAATGCGATTTAATATTTGGTGGACTTTGTTTCTAATTCCCACGTATTCAAACTTTCCTCAAGGGATGACAAGAATTTAAGAGCCATAGATTGAGGAGCACTGCCCTTCCCTTACAATCACTGACTGATGCTGTCACATCTCATAACCTGCAAACCTAGGGGGAACACCAGCAATCCCACTGAGAAGGGCCCTCTGCAGAATGGGGGCAGGGAGGAGGAAAATGATGGTACTGACATGCAATATGTCCATAAAACATTATACTAAAAAAAAAAATAAAACTTCCATAGCCAGGTGTGGTGGTGCATGCCTTTAATTCCAGCACTTGGGGACAGAGGTAGGTATACCACCATGGGTTCAAGGCCATCCTGAGACTACATAGTGAACTTTAGGTCAGCCTGGGCCAGAAAAAAAACAACAAAAAAAGCCCAAATAAATTGTATTTTTAAATATTCCATGTTTTTTTCTCAATGTCTTTAGATAGTCTAAGTATTACTCAGGGTTTTAAAAATATTGTGGATATTGGGCCGGAAAGATAGCTCAGCAGTTAAGAAATTTGCTTGCAAAGCCTAATGACCCAGGTTCAATTCCCCAGTGCTGACATAAAGCCAGATGCACAGGGCGGCACATGCATCTGGAGTTTCATTATACTGGGTGGGGGTACTGGCTTGCTAATTCTTTCTGTCTCTTTTCTCTCTCTGTCTCTGCTTGCAAATAAATAAATAAATAAAAATAATAATACTGTGGCTATACAGAATACTTTCACATAAATCTTTAACATTTCAAATAATTGACTTATACCTGTGTATGTGCCTAAAATGACAAGTTTGTAAGGCTTGGCTTGAGCTTGTTAAAGCTTTCTATTTCCATTTTTTTCCTAGAATAATAAAATATTTGTTTGCAGGAAAAGAATTTAAATGAGTCAAAATATACAAGACTAATAACAATTCCTTGCTAATAAAAGAGGTTTTCATTGATAAAAGTGAATTGAAGTTTGAACAGAGAAATGTTAAAGTCTTACCTCTAAGCAGCTACTCTTCTGCATATATGCAAATTGAACTCACTCTTGAAGGTACAGCCAGATATCTTTCTGAATGGTTCAGGCAGGTGTAAATGCCAGATTGTAAGGTCATTTTTTCTTAATGCACTTTCTAATATTTTTTGTTGGTGTCACTCAAAAAATTTTATATACATACATACACACACACACACATACATATATATATATATATGGCATATATATATATATATATATATATATATATATATATATATATATATATATATGCTAGGTGCTGGAAAGTGGGCTCAGCAGTTAAAGGTACTTGATTGTAAAGCTTGATGGATTTGATTCAGTTCCACAGTGTCCACATAAAGCCAAAAGCACACAGTGGCACGTACATCTGGAGTTTATTTTAAGTGGCAGGAGACTCTGGCATGCCCATTCCTTCCCTCCCCTCCCCATCTCTCTCTGTTTGCAAATAAATAATTTGAATATATCCATATTACATCAGCTGGTGGTATATAATGAATATATTTGTTCTACTTAAAGACAAATCCAACTGAAATTTTACTCACCTTCAGTTGATGAATTTATAGCACAATTATAATGGAATAAGGAACATCTACTAATATCTTATATTTCTGTGGAAAAATAGCTGTTTAATTCTCACTTGCTTGCAGAGGAGAGTATTTCTGGAGGTTTTTTATGTTTGTATGTTTTTGTTTTTGCAAAGCACAGTCTCACTCTAGCTCAGCCTGACCTGGAACTTGCTCTGTAGCCCAGGCTCGTCTTGAATGTGTGGTAATCATCCTACTCGGTCCTAATGAGTGCCAGGAAAGTATTTTTTTTCTTTTTCTTCATTGTGATTAAATATCATACACATGTCTGAGAGAAAAGTTGACTGATGTTCTTAAGTAATCAAACAAGCCACTCCAAAAGTGGAGCAGAGAACTAAATAGGGCTTTCTAAGAGGAGGAATTACAAATGGCTAACACACACTTAAGAAAATGTTCAACATCTGTAACCATTAGGGAAATGCAAATTAAAACAACTATGAAATTCCACCTTACCCAAGTAAGGATAGTAAACTTTAAAAACATCAAATGAAAACAAATGTCAGCGAAGCAGTGGAGAAATTGGAATACTCATTCATTGTTGGTGGGAGTTTAAGCTGGTACAACCGCTGTGGAAATCAATATGAAGACTCCTGAAAAGGATTGATAGAGTTACCAACAGATCTTGTTATTCCCTTACTGGGCATTTACTAAAAAACCTCTATATCACAGTTCAGAGATATTTGCCCAACCATGTTTATAAGCTGCCCAATTCATAATATCTAGAAATTGAAATCAACCCAGGTGCCCATCATTGAATGAATGGATAACCAAGATGTGGTATATCTACACTATGGAATTACTCAGCAGAAAGTAAGACTGGCACATTGAAATTTGTAGAAAAATAGTCAGACTTGGAACAGATCATTCTAAATGAACTCACACAATCACAGAAACACAACCATTGCATGATTTCACTCATCTGCATCCCCCATAATGCATGGCCCACAATCCCTATGGGGTTGACTTGCATCCCCAATGAGGAAGACCTCTTCAGTAAAGCGCAGGGAGGAGGGAAGGGATCGTAGCAAAATATGTTGTTTACATACAAAATATGTCCATATATAATAAAAGTAAAAAAGAAATGATTAAAATGCTTAACCTGCTTTTGTTTTGTTTTGTTTTGTTTTCCAAGGTAGGGTCTCACTCTAGCTCAGGCTGACCTGACCTGGAATTCACTATGTAGCCTCAGGGGGGCCTCGAACTCGTGGTGATCCTCCTTCCTCTGCCTCCCGAGTGCTGGGATTAAAGGCATGCACCACCACACCCAGCCAAACCTGCCTTTCTGGCAAAGCCTGATGACCCAGGCTCAATTCCGAAGTACCCAGGTAAGCTAGATGCACAAAGTGTCACCTAGTGTCTGGAGTTCATTTGCAGTGGCAGAAGGTCCTGGTGTCCATATCCTGTCTGTCTGCCTCTCTCTCTCTCTCTCTCTCTCTCTCTCTCTCCTTCTCTGTCTCTCACACACTCACACACATAAATAAAAATATTTTAATAAAATGAGAGCTTGGTATGGTGGCCCATACTTTTAATTCCAGCACTCAGGAGGCTGAGGTAGGAAGATCACTGTGAGTTGGAGGCCAACCTGAGCTGACAAATGAGTTGAAGGTCAGTTTGAGCTACAGTGAGACTCTACCTTGAAAAATGAAACAAAAAACAAAAAACAAACATAGATAAATAAATGAAAAGAAGTTTTGCATAGAAATTCTACACATCTTTTATTGGTGAAAGCAAGGTCACATGGCTAAGTCTGCTGTCTGTGGGAAGAGAATATATAATCTTTCTTAGAGACAATCAGTGAACCTCTCCTTTTGCAGTATGATTATCTGCTATATAAGAGAGTTTATGAAGTTTTTCCTGTGATCACTAATGAATGTTGTTAATGATAGTCTACTGAGGAAATGATAAAATTGTGCAAGAACTAAAGAGCACAATGATATGAGTGGTGAGAGCTATGAGGGGGAGGGGGAGTGACAGTCACATCGTGAGATTTGTGGTCAGACATCTCTCTGAAGTGGTGACACGTGAGTTATCTATTTATTCTTCTATCCATTTGCCACCTCCCCCACCCCAGCATAGTCTGGTCTTCCAGTCTGCCAATTCAGTGATTGCCAGTATGATTCAAATAAGAGAAAAGCAGGCATGGGTTGTGAGTGAAAATAATTTGGGAGAGGGGACTCTATGTAAAGGTAGGATTGGAGTCTTAATTTCTGGCTTAGTGGTACATATTCCTTCTCTCAGCCTTCAAAGTCATGCCAAATAGCAGAGATTTTCCTGGGTAGGTGATTAGGTATGCAGAAGGATGTTTACATTAATTTTTTAAAAATATTTTATTCATTTATTTGAGAGATGGGGAGAAAGAAGACAGAGAGAGAGCCCTCCAGCCCTGCAAACTTCAGACCCATGTGCCACATTGTACATCTGGTTTACTTGGGTTCTTTGGCTTTTCAGGCAAACACCTTAATTGCTAAGCCATCTCTTCAGCCCTAAATTTAAATTTTAAATTGCAGGTATGAGAAGTCTTCTGAGTTTATGGTAGGAGTTACAATTCAATTATTTTCTCAAGGCAGGGTTCTTTTTTGTTTTTGTTTTTGTTTTTGATAAGATGTTCGGATAGATGCTCATCTCCGTCTTCAGTAGTATGTGTTTGTCTTTATAGAAAGGGGACTAGGACAAGTGCTCAGGCAGGGAACAGGTAAGGTGCAATTGGACATGACTCCTGTGAAACAAAACATTTTACCAACTGTATGTTGTACTTTCTGGCTTCTCCTAATCCCTCTAGCGTGTGGTTGAAGGTTTTAGGGTAGATGCCCAGTAAGTGAATAACTGGGTCTGCTGGTATCTCTATAGTCAGCTTTTCCAGGAGTCTCCATATTGCTTTCCAAAATGGTTGTACCATCCTACATTCCCACCAACAGTGGATGAGTGTTCCTACTTCTCCACATCCTCATCAGCATTTATTTACATATGATTTTTTGATGTTTGCTATCCTTATTGGGGTAAGGTGGAATCTCATAGTTGTTTTAATTTGCATTTCTCTGATGATTAGGGATGGTGAACATTTTCTTAATTGTGTGTTGCCATTTGTATTTCTTCCTCTGTGAACTGCCTGTTCAGCTCTTTGCCCTACTTTGTGAATGGGGTGTTTGACTACTTACTGTTTAGATTTTTGAGTTCTTTGTAGATTCTAGAGATTAGGCCTCTATCAGTTGGATAACCCGCAAATATTTGCTCCCATTCTGTGGGTAATCTATTGGCTTTGCTTATTGTATGCTTGTCTGTAAAGAAACTCTTCAGCTTCATGTGATCCCATTGGATGAGTGACTGTTTAAGATCATGAGCTACTGGGGTTTTGTTCAGGAAGTCTTTTTCCATTCTGATATCATGGAAAGTACTTCCTAAATTTTCTTCCAGTAGTATTCGAGTTTCTGGTCTTATATTGAGGTGTTTGATCCAATTGGACTTGAGTGTAGTACATGGCAAAATATGTGGATCAAGTTTCAGTTTCCTGCATATGGCTATCCAGTTTGTCCAGCACCATTTGTTGAAGATGCTATCTTTTTTCCAGCCTATATTATTTGGGCTTTATCGAATATCCAGTAGCTATAGTTGCTTGACCCAAAGTCTGGGTCTTCAAGTCTATTCCATTGGTCTATACTCCAGTTTTTATGCCAGTACCATGCTGTTTTTATTACTATGGCTTTGTAATATAGCTTTAGATCAGGTATGGTGATGCCTCCAGAGGTATTTCTTTTGCTGAGGATATGTTTGGATGTGCAAGGCCTTCTGCCTTTCCATATGATATTTGAGATCATTTTTTCTATCTCTGGGAAGAACACTGTAGTGGTTTTAATTGGAATTGCATTAAATCTATATATTGCCTTTGGTAGGATTGTCATCTTCACAATGTTAATTCTGCATATCCAGGAGCATGGGAGGACTTTCCATTTTCTCAAGTCCTCCTCAATTTCTTTTTTGAGTGTTTTTGTGTTTTCATTGTATAGATCTTTCACTTCCTTGGTTAATGTAATTCCAAGGTATTTAATTTATTTTGTTGCTATTGAAAATGGGACTATGTCCCTTATTTCTTTCTTTGTATCTTTGTCATTTGCATATAGAAAAGATACTGATTTTTTGTGCATTGATTTTGTATCTTGCTACTTTGCTGTAGGAGTTAATCACTTTCAGGAGTTTTGCAATGGAGTGTCTCAGGTCTCTTACATATCCAATCCTGTCATCAGCGAATAAAGCTAACTTAACTTCTTCCTATCCAAACTGTATCCCTTTTATTTCCTTCTCCTGTCTAATTGCTTCAGCTAGGACTTCCAGTACTATATTGAAAAGCAGAGGTGAGAGTGGACAACCCTGTCTTGTTCCTGATCTTAATGGGAATTCCTCCTGTCTCTCTCCATTAAGTATTATTTGGGCCTTCGGAGCTTTGTATATTGCCTTTATTAGGTTTAGATATGGACCAACTATGCCAATTCTCTCCAATGTTTTGATCACGAAGTGATGTTGTATCTTGTCAAAGGCCCTTTCTGCATCTATCGAAATGATCATGTGGTTTTTATGTTTAACCTTGTTTATATGGTGTATTACATTCACAGATGTCCATATGTTGAACCACCCCTGTCTTCCTGGGATGAATCCTACTTGGTCAGGGTCGATAATGCTTTTGATGTGTTGTTGGATTTGGTTTGTTAGTATTTTGTTCAGGATCTTAGCATCTAAGTTCATGAGGGAAATAGGCTGATAGTTTTCTTTTCTTGTGGCATCTCTGCCTGGTTTTGGAATTAGGGTGATACTAGCTTCACAAAAAGGAGTTGGGTTACAGTTAGGGTTAGGGTTCTCCAATTCTTTGGCACAGTTTGAGAAAGATTGGTTTGAGTTCTTCCCTGAAGGTTTGATACAATTCAGCTGAGGAGCCATCTTGTCCTGGACTCCTCTTTTGGGGGAGGTTTTTTATTACGTTTTCAATCTCCATGAGTGTGATAGATTCATTGAGGTGATTAATCTGCTCTGAGTTTAGCTTTGATAGATGGTATCCATCCAGGAATTTAAACATCTCATCCACATTATCCAATTTTGTGGAGTAGAGGTTTTTGAAATACATCATGATGATTCTCCCTATTTCACTTATGTCTGTTGTGATCTCTCCTTTTTCATTTTGAATTTTGTTAATTTGAAGCTTCTCCTTTTTTTGCTTGATCAGATTGGCCAGGGGTTTGTCAATCTTGATTATTTTTTCAAAGAATCAGCTCTTTGTTTTGTCAATTATCTTAATTGTTTCCTTGGTTTTGAAATCATTAATTTCTGCTCTGATTTTAATTATTTCCTTCCTTCTTGAGCTCTTCATGTTGGAGTTTTCTTGTTTTTCCAGTGCCTTTAGGTGGATGGTTAAGTTATTGATTTGGGATCTTTCTGTCTTTTTTATGAAGGCATTGGGTGCTATGAATTTTCCCCTGAGGACCACCTTCATTGTGTCCCATAAGTTTTGGAACAATGTGTTCTCATTGTCATTCAATTCCAGAAATTTTGCAATTTCATTTTTTATTTCATCCACTATCAACTTATTGTTTAAAAGTGTGCTGTTCAGGTTCCATGTGCCGTTGGGAATTTTGGTGGGTCTTTTGTTGTTGATTTCTAGCCATATAGCATTGTGATCTGATATCATGCAGGGAATTATGTCAATCTTCCTAAATATGTGAGGGCAGTTTTTGTGATCCAGTATATGGTTCATTTTAGACAATGTTTCATGGGCTGGTGAGAAGAATGTGTAGTCTGTGGATTCGGGGTGGAAAGTTCTGTAGATGTCCGTTAGGTCTAAGTGATCTATGGTTTTGTTGAGTTCTCTAACTTCCCTGTTGAGTTTCTGTTCGGATGATCTGTCTATTACTTATAATGGTGTATTGAAATCCCCAGCTATTGGTGTTGGTGGTTATTTCTGTTTTATTGTCAAGTAGGTTTTGTTTTATGAACTGTGGTGTCCCTGTGTTTGGTCCATACAGATTTATGATTGTAATACCCTCTTGATGGATCGTTCCCTTGATATGAAGGAAGTGGCCTTCTTTGTCTCTTTTGATCATTTTTGGTTTGAAGTCTATTTTATACAGTATTGATATAAATACACCTGCTTGTTTCTTATTCCCATTTTCTTGGGATATTGTTTTCCACCCTTTCACCCTGAGGAGGTGTCTGTCTTTAGTGGTGAGGTGGGTTTCTTGAAGGCAACAGATTGAGGGGTCTAATTTTTTGATCCATCCTGTTAGTTTGTGTCTCTTGATGGGTGAATTAAGGCCATTAATATTTAGTGTAATGACTGTGAGATTTGATTTGATCCTTGCCATATTGTGATGGTAAATGTGGTTTGGTGTTTTCATGGACTTTGAAGTTTTTTTGTGCCTACTCTGAGTTCGCTTATTGTGATCTGCTTCCTGTAGGCATTTCCGTTTGGTTATTTGTTTCTTCTCTGTGTTGAATTTCCTAAAATACTCTCTGTAGGTTTGATTTTGTGTTCATATAAATGTAAATCTGAGTTTTGTCATGGAAAGTTTTTCTTTCACCATCTATTATGAGGGATACTTTTGCTGGGTAGAGTACTTTCGGTTGGAAGCCATAGGTCTTAGACTTTGCAGTGTTTCATTCCAGGCCCTTCTAGCTTTCAGGGTTTCCATTGAGAAGTCTGAAGGAATTCTTATTGGGTACCTTTGAAAGTGGTGTGCTGTTTTTCTCTAGCTGCTTTAGGGTTTTCTCTTTGGTGTCAATGTTTAGAGTCTTAATGAAAATATATCTTGGAGAGTTTCTCCTTTGGTCCAGTCTGTTTGGAGTTCTGTTAGCTTCTTGTATCTTGGTGGGCCTTTCTTTTAAGAGACTGGGGAAGTTCTCTTCAATTATTTTGTTAAATAAGTTCTCCATGCCTTTGGTCTGAATTTCTTCTCCTTCTGGTATTCCAATGATCCTGATATTAGGACGTTTAATTGTATCCCACAATTCCCTCATGTTCTGTTCACAGGAACTTTTGAACTTACTGAAATTTTTGAACTCTTGAACTATTTCTTCCATCTTGTCTTCCAGATCAGAGTTTCTATCCTCCACATGACTGACTATTTTTGATAGCTTCTAGCGAGTTTTGGACTTGTTCAATTAAGTTTGCATTTTCTATTACTTTTCTATGTATAATTTCCATCCTTCTGTTAAGCTCCCTTTTCACATCATTTTCTGATTTTCTTGATGATTCTTGGAATTCATCCTTGCATTTCTTTATGTCTTCATTTAGCATGGCCACCTGACTTTTAAGGTCTTCTGTTTTTTTACTCTCCCTCAAATCTCTTAACTCTCTTTGAACTCCTTCCAATTTCTTATCTGTTAGTTCTAGTTTAGTGATGGCAGCATCCACACGATTATCAGTCCTTTATTGCTTTCCTTGAAGTTCTACCAGTAGGTTGGTCAGGGTTGCATTGCTCATAGCTTCAGTTTGATGTTCTGGCCCTAATGAGTCTTCTATGTTTTGGTTAGATTTATTCACTGTAGGAGTGGGTGCTCTAACTGGATTTTCTTGCATTTGATTTTTCATGCTATATCTTTTGCGCTGTGGTCTTCCCATGACAGTGTACGTAGGTGGGCATATCAGCCTGGGCCCTAGCACAATGGGAATCTTAGGCATCCTGGGACAGGTGCCAAGCAGCCTCTGATTTGGCTCTCATTTCCCAAAGCCTCATGATTTACTGCCTGGCAGGGGTGTCAAAGTTGCCTGAATTCTGAATCGGTAATGTGCCACAGCTGCCTGCATTTGAGGTAGGAGGGACACTGAGGTGCCAAGCACTGAAGCAGCCCAAACTCTGGCTGGGAACACTGGGACCCAGAAACAATCTGTGCTCCCCCACCACAGGACAATGGCAGATGGCCTGCGTGACAGACAGGTAGGGTTAGCACCTGAGCTGGTGCAAGCGAGTGACACAGTCTGAGCTAATGTGGCAGTTGGTGTGGCACTGGGCTCGCTGAAGTGTGGCAGCAGGAGCAGTAAGTGAGGGAGTGGGTGGAGCCATCTAAGCTTGCACATACAGGGATAGATCTGCGTGTGGCTGTGCTGCAGTGGCCGGAGCAGTAAGAGGGCGGGTGGGTGGGGCAGTCTAAGTTTCCCCACACAGGGATGGGTGCGCAGTGGCTCCTAGCTCCATGGGAATGGCAGCTATTTGGGGGGAGGGGATCTGTGATTCCCTGTTCCCCCCCCCCCGTACCCTCTCACTGACAATCTATTGGAGATTTCTCTCCCCTGAAAGACCCAGTGACCCCTTAATGTCTTGCCTTTCTTTCCCTGGGATTTGCAGCACAGCTAGGCGGTTACCATCTTGGCCAGAAGTTCCTAACATGCATTTTTAATGTTACATTAAGAAATTTAGTCAACAAATTTAATTTTTCCTTTTTGTAGTTCATTTTTCTTTTATTTTCATTCATCCTCTTCCTTCACTGTCTTCTATTGAGCCCCATTTTCTGATTCTCTTCCTCTACCCAATTAGTCCTCTGTGTTTTCATGTCACAAATATTCCCTTGTCTTCTTTCCCCCATTCTACATTAATGACCGACACACACACACATACACACACACACACACACACACACACACACACATACACACACACACACACACACAGAGAGAGAAAACTAGAATCCATTTATGAGAGAAAACACAATGTGATTTTTATTTTCCTGTGCATGTGTGGTGGGGTGTATGTATGTGGTGTATGCATGTGGTTGTGCCCTTGTGGTGTCTTCTTTGTTTGCCTGTGGTGGAGTGCACTTGCCTGCAGATGCCAGAAAATGTTGGTTGTCCTTCTCCATGTGCTTCTTCTAATTTGAGTCAGAGTCTCTTATACCATTTTTCCTGTGCTCTGGTGAGTCTTGAATCTGTGTCCCTGCTAGACTAGGGTTATAGTTTTGTGCGTCCCAGTCCTAGCTGTGTATATGGATCATGGGATTCAAACACGAGTGGTCTCTCAGGTCTTCTCCAACCCCCATGCCTACATGGAAAGTGCTCTTAAGCACTGACCCATCCCTCTCTCCCTTAGTTTGGAATACAGGGCCTTATCTAGCCCAGGCTGGCCTTAAACTTTCTATGTCATCAAGGATGATGCTGAACTCATGATCCTCCACTTTCCAAGGGCCTTCACACTCAAAAAGTATGGTAATTTGGACTTTAAAACTGTTGAAGGACATGTAGGTTTCTCCTGTTTTGTTTTAAGCAATGTCATTATTGTAGCCAATTGATTTTGTTTGCTGCCTAATTGAGAGTGACTTCCCTTTTTTGGGTGAGGGTTGAGGTAGGGTCTCATCCTACCCCAGGAAGACCTGAAATTCACTATGTAGACTCAGGCTGACCTTGAACTGACAGTGATCCTCCTACCTCTGTCCTGTGAGTGCTGGGATTAAAAGCGTGTGCTACCAAACTCTGCCATAGTGACTTACTTCCAGTTTTCCTCCAAAGACTGCATCACTGCAATGAGAAAGAGCATGCTTTAGAGCTGCACACTGCTCCACATTGTTTCCTTGGCCTGAGCAGCCTTAGATCCACCTGTTTTAGCTATAAGCCATTCAGGACTTTGAATGCTATGGAATATAGATTTTTCATAAGAGACAGTATCTCCCTTTAAGTACTCAGTGTTCATTATTAGGCAGGCATTACATATGTAAGAAATATAATAATTAATGATCTGAATTCCTTCATTTATAAATATAAATGCATAAAATTCTAACAGTTACAACAAATTTCATTATAGACAGGAAAACATCTCACGCTTCATTGGTTAAAAAATGATTTGGCATTGGAGAGATGGATTAGCAGTTAATGGTACTTGTCTGCAAAGCCAAGGAGCCCAGGTTTGATTCTCCAGGACCTACATAGGCAAGATGCAGAAGGTGGCACATGCCCCTGGAGTTTGTTTGCAGTGGCTGAATGCTATGTTATGCCCAATGTCTGTCTCTCTCTCTCTCTCTCTCTCTCTCTCTCTCTCTCTCTCTCTCAAATGAATAAATAAATAATAAATTAAGCTGCTAAAATATGATCTCAAGCCCAGTATGGTGGCATTTGCCTTTAATCCCAGCACTGAAGGGACAGACATAGGGGGATCACTGTGAGTTCAAGGCCTCCCTGGGGCTTCATAGTGAATCCCAGGTGCCTACACTAATGCAAAACCTACCTCGAAAAAACAAAAAAGAAAAAACTTTATCTTGAGAATGGTGAAATGACTTAGAATTTTTAAAACATATTTCAATCTACTCTGCTCTAGTAGCACTATTCTTCACAGGGGCAACCAATACCAGTACACATTTAGAACATTCACGAGTACAGAAGGCTTTGGTTAAATTGTAGAAAAACAGATTAAAGGAACTATTTATAAATATGATAAGAGCTTATTGACTAATGAATTAATTTAACTAAACACAATGTTGGACTAAGAATAAATGTATTAATAACTTTTAAGTGTTTTTTCCCCTCCCAACACAGAGTTTTGTTGTGTAGCTTAGGCTAACCTTGAACTCAGATATTCCTACCTCAACCTCCCAAGTGTTGAATGTTGTGATTAAGGATGGGTACCACTATACCTGGTAGTCGTTTTTATTGTTTTATTTGATTGTTATTGTTTGTTTTGAGAAAAGGTCTCATGCATCCCAGGCTGGCCTTCAATTATGTAGCTGAAGATGATCTTAAATTTTGTATCCTTAAGTGTTGAGTTTACAGTTGTGTCACCATTTCCTGTGGAGGGTTTTGTTTATTTTACGCTTTTATGTAAGACAAAACACTGTAAGAGTCTAATGAATTGCTAATGAATTGTGTGTGTGTGTGTGTGTGTGTGTGTGTGTGTGTGTGTGTTGTTTGCATAGTGTGCATGTGTGGAGAGGCCAGAGGAGAACAGCTGGTGTCCTCCTCTATCATACTTCCAGTTTATTTCGTTGAAATGGAGTGTTTCACTGAGCTCAGAGCTTCCCTTTGTAGGTGAGTCTGGCTGACGAGAAAGTCCTACAAATTCTCCTCTCTCTGCCCCTCTCAAGTTACAGACATTTGTGGCCACATCTGACTTTTGTGGGCACTTGGGATCAAACCTAGGTTCTTATGTTTATGTAGCAAATGCTCTCAGTTACTCGGACAGGTCCTCAGCCTTGAAATCATTTTAAAATATATATTTTAAATATTGAACTGAGGGGGGTAAGGGAGAGAAAAATGAATTCCAAATGTATGCACCACTTTGTACATCTGGATTTATGTGAGTACTGGGGAATCAAACCTAAGCCACCATGCTTTATAAATAAACATATTTAACTGGTGAGCCATCTTCCTGCTTCCAGCCTTAAATTCTTAATGAATGGCATAAAAATTATCCTTATAATGTTAATTAATTTTATTTTATTTTTTAGAATGGTACATTTTTAAAACATTTTAATTATCATTTTAGTCTGTAACTTTGTTTAATTGAGATTTCCCATTATGACAGCCATATAACTGAAATGACTACTATGATTTCAAACTTAAAATTATAGACTTTGTAAGAAACAAGTTAAATATGCAGCATTAAAGGTCATGTAACAATTAGATAAAATATACATAACACAAAATTTCACATTTCAAATTTTCAAGTATATCATTCACTGACATTAACTGTATTGTGTAACCATTGCTACTATACATCTCCAGAACATTTTTTCATTCTGAACTGAATATCTGTGCTTAATAAATAGCTCCTTGTGTACACCCTCCCTTTCCTATCTTAGCAACTACTGTTCTACTTTCCATTTCTATTTTTTGTTTGTTTGTTTTTTCAAGGTAGTGTTTCACTGTAGCTCAGACTTACCAGGAATTCACAATGCAGTCTCAGGGTGGCCTCAAACTCCTGTCAGTCCTCCTACTTCTGCCTCCCAAGTGCTGAGATTAAAGGCATGTGCCACCATTCTGTTGATTTATGAAATGCATTTATGATCATGTCAAATTTGATGCCTATGATATTTTCACTTTTAAAATTTAATATATAATATAGCAGCTTTTAAATAAAATAGCTATTTTATCCTCTTTTCACTGCTCTGGTTATCCTGGGGACACTCCTCAGTGGGATTATGGTATTCACTGTGAATCATGAAGGCATCAGTCAGTCCCTGTAGGGTGAGATGGGAGGGGCCATGCATCAAGATATTTCTACCCACTCTGTATTTTACAATCTTTCCTCCCCTGCGTCTGCAATTTTTCTTGAGGTATTGCAGTCCTGTTGGTAGCCCAATTTAGGATTGACTTTTCTGTACCCTCTGGATTTATGCTTTGATATGATCACCTTGCCTGTCACCATCACCCTGGAGCTAGTTGTCAGGCTAGCACTAAGAGCAGTATTCTTGTTGCTTCCTCTACAATTTCTCCTGGGACACAGCAGATGTGGTATAGATGTAATGCCTCATGGGGCAGTCAGCTGTAGTTTGTTTCATCAGTATATCTTATTTCTCCCCTCTTTTCTCTGTCATCTGTAAAATGAAGCATCTTCTCCACCCATGAGTGAGAACAGCTTGGGGTAAAGGGGGTTTGCAGTTATTTGAGGGTTTTTTTTTTTTTTTTTTTTTGATTCCAGCTCACTCTTCTTCTCCAGAAAGCAGTGGTAGCTTCTTTGTGAGATTTGAATTTTCTGACCATGGGATTCTGACTTGGTTTCCAGTGCCATATATGAGTTTTGTCCCACTTAGCAGGGCACATGTCCAGTCAAAGAACTGTTGGTTACCCACAGAGGCTGCATGCCACTATTGCACAAGTGTATACATCTGCAACCACCACCTGTAGTATCTTCAGCAGATGGGTTTTACTTTTTAACTCTGACAGGTAATCAAGTGCTTTGAAAATGGTCTACATTGTTTGATGGACTTCATGGGTTTCCCTAGCCAACAGTTCTCTGTGGGGGACAACCATATTCTTGGCCTCAGATTCACTGGCTGAGTCCAAGTTTTTCAGGTTAAGAATTTTCAACCTTTTGTCCAGAGTGGCTCCCCTCCATCTTTATTGATGGCTTTATCTTATATAATGTTAACCTCTTTCTATGGAACTGATTTATGCTGGTTTAATTTGGTGTAGTTCCCTCCCCACCGTTTCTACCCCTTACTCCACCAAGTCCACCCACTTCTGATAATCTGCCCCCCCAATCTGCCAAGTAATGCCTCCTCTCCTCTCTCCCAATTTCTTCTCTCTCCTGGTCTCATTCTAGTTTTATTCCCACATTCCTGGTGCTAGCTGTCATTTGAAATCATCTCCAACTGATCCCAGTTAGGAACCACAGATGAAGGAGTACATTTAGTGTTTGTCTTTCTGTGTGTGTATGACCTTATTTAGAATGATAATTTTACAACTCCATCCATTTTCTTAAAAATTTCACTATCTCATTTTTCTTTGCACATTTTTTTAAATTTAATTTTTAGTTATTATTAGAGAGACATGAGAGTGAGAGAGGAATAGAGGAAGTAGGTGCACAGGGCCTCCAGGTGGTAAAAACAAAATCTGGATGCACCATCTTGTGTATCTGGGTGTGCGCATGTCCTTGGGAATCAAACCTGGGTGCTTTGGCTTTGCAAGCAAGAACCTTAACCACTGGACTCTCTCTCAAGCCCAGTTTTTGTTTTTATTTGCAAGGTGAGGGGGAGTATAGAAAGGGATCACCAGGGCTTCTCACTGCTGCAAAGAAAAGTCTGGATAAATGAGCCATTTTGTATATCTGGCTTTACATGGGTACTTGGGGACTGAACCCGGCTTCTTAGGCTATGCATGCAAGCACCTTCACCACCGAGTAATCTCTCCACCATCACTCCCCATTTTTCTACAAGTTTCTGGCTCATTACACAACCATGACCAGAGCATATGGATGAGACAAAAGTTTATACATTTGTAGCATATATTATGTGGTCTCTTTTTGTAGAAATTTTTTTCTTTTTAATTTTATTTAAGAAAATTGAGAGAGAGAGAGAGAGAGAGAGAGAGAGAGAGAGAGATTTAGCATGCCAGGGCCTCAGCAACCACAATCAAAAGCCAGATTCCTACGCCATCTGGTGTGCATGTGTGACCTTGCACTTGCCCCACCATATATGAAAACATGGCTGGACAGGTGCCTCAGCAGTTAGAGGTAGTTGCTTAGAACGCCAGCTAGCCCACGGTTCAATTCCTCAGTACCCATGCACAGCCAGGCACTTAAAGTAGTACATGCATGTGAAGTTCACTTGCAGTGGCTGGAGGACCTGGCATACCCACATTCTCTGTCTCTCTCTGGCAAATAAATGTATTTCAGACATGAAAAAAATGTTTAAATTGCCAAAATTATCAGTGAAATGAGCTCACAGTTTCATATTTTACCACTTGATTTATTTATTCTTATATTTGATGAGAATTTGGGAAGTGAGGTTGTGGAGAAAACTGAATAGTTTCTTTCCTAAACTTATTTTTTTTTCAATTTTGTACTAGCAATAGAAAGGAGGAAGCACTAAAAATGGAATGAGATGATTACCTTGACGAACAAATGAGCTTGCTCAAAAATCATATTCTCACTGTGTTGTTGTGTGGGGGAGTGGTGAGAAAGAGGCTTAATCTCTTTCTTATGAAATGTGAGATGTTAAGGAAAATGAAGGCAAGCTTCTGTCTTTTTAGGATAAATCCAGTAGTTATAGAAGAAAGTAAAAACATTCGAAATAGTTTTATTTGGGCTCGGTGGTTAAGGAGCTTGCCTGTGAAGTCTAAGGACCTAGGTTCAATTCCCCAGTACCCATGTAAAACTAAATGCAACAGGTGGGGCGTGCATCTGGAGTCTGGCTGCAGTGGCTAGAGGCCCTGACACTCCCATTATCTCTCTCTTTCTCATATATAAATAAGTAAATAAATAGAAAGAAATTAGGAAAGAAAGGGTGTGGTCATGCTTGTGGTGATCCATCTACTGTGACAATTTCACTGACCAATTAATTGCATTTTTCCCCAGATAGCTAGCAGAGAGAATTTTCAATGTCTGCAACACGATGACATGTGTGTTTGAAGTGATAGAAATACAAACTAGCTGTATATGATGATCTTCTGTATTGAAATGCCATACGATGTCCCAGAGTTATATCAGATGGATGGCATATGCCAATTACAGTCTATCCTTCCCCAAATGTGCCTGATTTAATTTACTTATATCCAAGTCAATGAAGAATTGTTTATTTCTCTGAATGCCCAATATGTATTTTTTGAGGTAGGGTGTCACTCTAGTCCAGGCTGATCTGGAATTCACTATGTAGTCTCAGGGTAGCCTTGAACTCACAGTGACCTTCCTACCTCTGCCTTCTCCCAAATACAGGGACTAATGCTAGGCCTAACATGTATCTCGATTTTATATATATGTCTGTTATATAGACAAGTATCTTCACCTGATTATATATATATGTATATGTATATGTACATGTATATGTATATGTATAATTTTGTTTTCTAGAAAGCCCAAATGACTGCCCACCTATTTTTATTAGCAGGGGAGGGAGAGCGGGTGGGAGAGAGAGAAGAGGATTGTTGCACCAGGGCCTCCAGCCACTGTGATTGAGCTCCAAACGCATGCACCACGTTGTACGCATGTGTGACCTGGTGCAATTGCATCACCTTGTGCATCTGGCTTATGTGGGACCTGGAGAGTCAAACATGGGTGTCGCGACCGCCTCAACCAGCAAGGAAGACGCAACGCTCTGACTCTTCTTTATGCAGTTTATTCAGGAACCTTGAACAATCTTCTGACTGACCCCGAGGAAAACCAGCCCATCGTATATATGGCCTTTGGGTAGCCAACCCCAGTACGTCACGTGATGAATGCAGATAGGTCCACATACGAGGAAGCAAGCCAGATTCTCAGCCTTAGCCATATATGGAGTTGTTTACGACAGAGAGCACTCACCATCGGGGAGGTGGAAGGCGGAAGCCAGCGCCCTCTTTAAGGCGCAGCACTTCGCAGCTCTCTACAGTTCCCCCTTTTTGTTTTAAATGAATGCCACAGGCAAGAGTAGAGGTTCGATCTCTGAAATTCCAAAGGACAACTATCTGATCCTCATAAGATGTCATCCATCCCATGAGTACCAGACCCGTCCAATACCATTTTCTCAGAGGCGGGATCTGGGGTATCAACCCGCATGCAAACGAACATACTCTTCTCCGAGTCGCTAAAAGCTGACTCGGAGTGCAATGCTTAGCCTCGCATCCTGAGCGCCTAATTGGTTTTCAGAGTGGCTAACCAAGCCTGGGGAGACTGTCCAGCTTCTATGGCTGTGAAGGCTTGAATAATCATGGCTGCATCGCGCTTTTGTGTGGCTCTTATTTTACACAAACACCACATGAAGACCAGGGAGGCCAGCACCAAAAGACCTGCTAACGCTCCCAAACCAGCCCACTCCTTTAGGTGATTTATCGCTGAAGTTAGCCAGGATGACAGTCCAGAAGCGAGGGAGAGATCGACTCTAGTGGAATTAACGTGAATCACAGCCAATATCAGCTCTTTCAGGATGTCTTCAAATTCAATGGACCAATTCTGCAACAGAAATCTGGACAAAGACTTGGATAAATTTGCAGCTCGTGTGTAGTTGGCATACTGAACAGAGGTGACGCATAGTCCCTGCATCTTCCACTCACAGCCTAGCTGAGCTATTTGCCAGAGAGTATCTACCTGTTCCTGCACCCACACCGGATCTTGCTGATCCTGTGGAAAAACACATACAGAACCTCGTGCCCATGTCAGCACGGGATCAGGCCCGCGCCAAAGGCCTGTTAGAATGTCCTTCCACTTGACCATCCCTTTTGCAGGGCCATGATAATCTTGATGTCTATCAGCCGCAGAACGGCCTTGAGCATCCAAATTTAAAAAATTAATAGTAAATAAGGCTAGGGAAAGTCTCTCCTTTGGGGTGCGGCCGTGGCCTATTCCCCCTTTTTGTTTTAAAAGACATTCTTGTTACTATGGCTCTGTAGTATAGGTTAAAATCAGGTATGGTGATACCACCAGCCTTATTTTTGTTGCTCAGTATTATTTTAGATATTCGAGGTTTTTTGTGATTCCAAATGAATTTTTGGATTGTTTTTTCTATTTCCGTGAAGAATGCCTTTGGAATTTTGATGGGGATTGCGTTAAATGTGTAGATTGCTTTTGGTAAGATTGCCATTTTCACAATATTGATTCTTCCAATCCAGGAACAAGGGATGTTTTTCCACTTCCTAGTGTCTTCTGCAATTTCTCGCTTGAGTGTTTTAAAGTTCTCATTTTATAGATTCTTTACTTCCTTAGTAAGGTTTATTCCAAGGTACTTTATTTTTTTTGATGCAATTGTGAATGGGAGTGATTCTCTGATCTCATCCTCTGTGTGTTTGTTGTTAGCATATATGAAGGCTACTGATTTCTGTGTATTTATTTTGTATCCTGCTACATGACTGTAGGTTTTTATCAGCTCTAACAGTTTGCTAGTAGAGTCTTTAGGGTCCTTTATATATAGAATCATGTCATCTGCAAATAATGATAACTTGACCTCTTCCTTTCCGATTTGTATCCCTTTTATGCATGTCTCTTGCCTTATTGCTATGGCTAAGACTTCCAGAACTATATTAAATAAAAGTGGGGACAGTGGACACCCTTGTCTTGTTCCTGATTTTAGTGGAAAAGCATCCAGTTTTTCCCCATTTAGTAATATGTTGGCTGTAGGCTTATCATAAATAGCCTTTATTATATTGAGATATGTTCCTTCTATTCCCAGTCTCTGTAGGACTTTTATCATGAAGGGATGTTGGATTTTGTCGAATGCTTTCTCTGCATCTAAAAAAAGCAGACTCATAGATCAATGGAACAGAATAGAGGACCCAAATGTAACCCCATGTAGTTATAGCCACCTGATATTTGATAAAAATGCCAAAAATATTCATTGGAGAAAAGACAGCCTCTTCAGCAAATGGTGTTGGGAAAACTGGATATATATCTGTAGAAGGATGAAAATAGATTCTTCTCTTTCTCCGTGCACAAGAATTAAGTCCAAATGGATTAAGGACCTTAACATCAGACCTGAAACTCTGAAACTGCTAGAGGAAAAAGTAGGGGAAACCCTTCAACATATTGGTCTTGGCAAAGACTTTCTGAATACAACCCCAATTGCTCAGGCAATAAAACCACAGATTAACCACTGGGACCTCATGAAAATACAAAGATTTTGCACTGCAAAGGACACGGTGAAGAAAGCAAAGAGGCAACCTACAGAATGGGAAAAAATCTTCACCAGCTATATATCTGATAAAGGATTAATATCTAAGATATACAAAGAACTCAAGAAGTTAAATAATAAGGAATCAAACAAACCAATCAAAAAATGGGAAATGGAGCTAAATAGAGAATTCTCAAAGGAAGAAATACGAATGGCATATACGCATCTAAAAAAATGTTCTACATCCCTAGTCATCAGGGAAATGCAGATTAAGACTACATTGAGATTCCATCTCACTCCTGTCAGATTGGCTACCATCATGAAAACAAATGATCATAAATGTTGGCGGGGATGCGGAAAAAGAGGAACCCTTCTACATTGTTGGTGGGAATGCAATCTGGTCCAGCCATTGTGGAAATCAGTGTGGAGGTTCCTAAAACAGCTAAAGATTGATCTACCATATGACCCAGCTATAGCTCTCCTAGGCATATATCCTAAGGACTCATCTCATTACCTTAGAGATACTTGCTCAACCATGTTTATTGCTGCTCAATTTATAATAGCTGGGAAATGGAACCAGCCTAGATGTCCCTCAACTGATGAGTGGATAATGAAGATATGGCACATTTATACAATGGAGTTTCACTCAGCAGTAAAGAGAAATGAAATTATGAAATTTGCAGAAAAGTGGATGGATCTGGAAAGAATTATACTAAGTGAGGTAACCCAGGCCCAGAAAGCCAAGCGCCACATGTTCTCCCTCATATGTGGATCTTAGCTAGAGATGATTGGGCTTATGTGTGAGAAGGAAAAAACTCAGTAGCAGAGGCCAGTAAGTTAAAAAAGGAGATAGAAAGGGAAGAGAAAGAAAGGGAGCAGGGCTTTTATTAGGTTGGTATTGTATATATGTAAGTAGAAAGATTGAGATGGGGAGGGGATATGATGGAGAATGGAATTTCAAAGGGGAAAGAGGGGAGGGTAATACCATGGGATTTTTTTTGTTATCATGGAAAATATTAATAAAAATGGAGAAAAAATAAATAAATAAAAATAAAAATAAAAATAAAAAATAAAAAATAAATAAATAAATAAATAAAAATAAATAAATAAAAGACATTCTTTCAATGTGCGATGAGCACGCTCCACAATGCCTTGTCCTTGAGGATTATATGGCAGCCCATGAAGGAGCTGTACTTCCATTTGATGACAAAAGGAGGTAAAGGTTTGAGCTGTATAAGCTGGTCCATTGTCAGTTTTTAACTGCTGGGGCTTGCCCCACGCAGCCCAAGCTTCTAGGCAATGAGTTATGACATTGCGTGCCTTTTCTCCAGTTAAAGGCGTGGTGTATATTACGCCTGAACAGGTATCAACAGACACATGCACATATTTTAAGCTTCCAAATTCTGATGTGTGTTACATCCATTTGCCAAATTTTCAGAGGGAGCAAACCTCTTGGATTCACTCCCATGCTGGGTGGATGTTGATGAATCACACATTGAGGACAATCCAGAATCACCTGTCGAGCATCTGCTCGAGAAAGATGAAATTTTTGTTGCAATGCTCTAGCATTTACATGAAAAGTCTTATGAAAGTCCCTTGCCTTTTCTAAGGTAGAGCTCAAAAATATACATTCCATCCTAGTCCATTGATCAACTGTATCATTCCCTTTACTTAGAGGCCCTGGCAGGCCTGTATGAGCTCTAATATGCTGCACAAAAAAGCGAGTTTTTCTTTGCCAAATTAAATTTTGTAACTGTTGGAATAAAAGGCAAACTGGACTGGCACTCTTTATAGGTCCCGCCACTTCCAAAACTCTAACAGCATTAACAACATAAGCTGAATCAGAGATCAAATTAAAAGCAAAAGGACAAGCTTCAAAAACTTCTACTACTATCTTTAATTCTACAATTTGAGGGGAGCCAGGTTGAAATTGATGCAACACAGGCTCCTGCTTTTCTATCATATAGGCTCCACAGCCTGTTTTAGAACCATCTGTAAACACTAATGGGGCCATAGGAATAGGCTTAGACGATGTTACCTTGGGAAATATTACTGGATGTTCCTTAAAAAATCCTAACAATGGATGCTTTGGATAATGATTATCTATATCCCCGTCAAATCCACATTGCAAAATGGCCCAATCATCTATTGTGGCACAAAGTATTTTAACTTGATGACTAGAATAAGGCACTATAACTGTACTCGGAGCGACTCCGAAATGCTGCAAACATTGTTGAATTCCATTAACTGCTAGCTTAGCCACCGCAGTGGGGTAATGTTCAATAGATTTAGCAGGAGATATTTTAGGATAAATCCAAAGTAACGGTCCCTCTTGCCATAATAAGCCCGTAGGCTGATAATATGTAGGAAGAATACACATAACAACGTTTTGGCCTTCTTTTACCCTCTGCAAAAAGGCATTTTGCAATCTCTTTTCTACCTTCTGTAAAGCCTTTCTTGCTTCTGCAGTTAGTTGTCTAGGAGAATCTAGGGCAGAATCTCCATTCAAAACATTATATAAAGGTTTTAGTTCATAATTTGGTAATTTCAAATAACATCTTATCCAATTTATATCCCCCAACAATCTTTGAAAATCATTTAAGGTTTTCAAATCATCTTTTCTCAATTCTATTGTCAAAGGTCCCCCTAGCTCTCGGCAAACTTTTATCCACGCCTCTAAACCCTTATTCTTATACGGTGTAATGGCTGTTCTACACTCCTTAGTACACTGCTCATAAACAAGTTGTTTAATCAAAGGCATAGCTGTATCAGGATCACCAAACACTCTTCCTGCCGCTATATGAGCAACCATATGAGCAACAAAGTCTGAGAATGGCTCCATGGGGCCCTGTATGATCTTAGTAAGATTGCCGCTCACTTCTCCTTTATTAGGTAGGGATTTCCATGCCTTTATAGCAATCCGATTAATCTGTTCAAAAACTTGCTCTGGGTATCCTGTCTGCTGATTGGCAAAGCGCCCCTGCCCAAGCAGCATGTCTCTGTCCCATGCTGGATTTCCAGCCGCCTGATTAGCCGTGGCCTGCTCATTGGCATACTCAATTAAGAAGGCTCTCCAATCCAAGTACTGTCCTGGGCTTAGGCATGCCCGAGCTAGCCCACTCCAATCACTAGGGGTCATGCAGTGTCTATTCAGGGCCTCCACTTGTGCCACAGTAAAAGAGGCTGTAATTCCATATGTTCTTACAGATTCGGCCAAAGATTTAATCACCTTAAAATCTAGTGGCTCTTCATATCTATTTCCCTGTGGATCTTGAAACACTGGGTAGGCCAAGCGTAACTCTGTCCTCACTGTCTTCCAGATTCCTGGACAAAAGGAACGCCCTGAACTGCCATTCCTTTCCTCCACATATGAAGGGGCTGCAGACGGCATCACTGGGCACGAAGGGGTTCACAGCACTCTCTCCCCCTGGGGTCATCTTTTTCTCTCCTTTTTTCTCTCTTTCTTATTCTTGTCCTCTCCATCTGCTCTATGAGAGCCTGCAGCTCTTCCTCAGAATCTGTAGACTCTGAGTCTTCTAATTCTGTGAGATCGGGGTACAAGTTGTTTCTAGTCTTGGTTCCCTCCTCACTACTTGCCTGTTCTGACCTTTCTTCCTGCAACATCTCTAGAGCAGCCTGTCCATTCTCTATCGCCTCACTGCATCGTTGATCCTCAAGGCATCTCCTTACCAACTTCCAAATAGGCTTCACGCCACCCTTAAGTGTTCCCTGTTCAAAAGCGAAATCTAGATCTCTCCCTAACTTTTCCCATGAAGGGACCGTAAGACTCCCAGAGACTGCAAACCACGGTGCAACGGTATCGCACTCCTCTAAAAATCTCTCTAAGGTGCTTTTCTTAATTTTTAAATTCTTAGAACGAAGCAGCTCACTCAGAGCCAAAAAAATTGGGTGCGACTGAGAAGCGCCCATAGTTAAACTAACAAGTTTCCTTTTAAACTTTTACTTTTGGTTCGCTGCTCCGTGAACTCTTTCCGCTCTCTCTCTATCTACAGAGTAGAGCAAACTACCCGCTTTTGTCGCGGATTCCCACCTTACTTGGGAACTTACCAGCGCGGTGCCCTGACTGCAAAAAGTTCTGAGTCCTTCGAAAGGTTCCCCGTACGGGCCACCACTTGTCGCGACCGCCTCGACCAGCAAGGAAGACGCAACGCTCTGACTCTTCTTTATGCAGTTTATTCAGGAACCTTGAACAATCTTCTGACTGACCCCTAGGAAAACCAGCCCATCGTATATATGGCCTTTGGGTAGCCAACCCCAGTACATCACGTGATGAATGCAGATAGGTCCACATACGAGGAAGCAAGCCAGATTCTCAGCCTTAGCCATATATGGAGTTGTTTACGACAGAGAGCACTCACCATCGGGGAGGTGGAAGGCGGAAGCCAGCGCCCTCTTTAAGGCGTGGCACTTCGCAGCTCTCTACACATGGGTCCTCAGACTTCTTAAGCAAGTGCCTTAAGTGCTAAGCCACATCTCCAGCCCAAATGACTCACTTTTTAATTAAGAAGCACAATTATATGGCATAATAGTATCCACAAAAAATTTCAAATGTAGCCAATCATGGTGGCACATGCCTTTAGTATCAGCACTCCGGAGGTACATGTAGGTGGATCTCTGTGAGTTCGAGGCCAGCCTGAGAATACATAGTATATTGCAGGTCGACCTGTGCTAGAACAAGACCCTACCTCACATTCTCTTATCCAAAAAGAATTGAGATGTAGACTTAGGAAATGCTCAGTGGATAAAGACCTTGTCATGCAAGCATGAGATCCCAAGTTTGAATCCTAGGCACCCATGTAAAAATCTGGGTGTCAGGGTGTACACACTTCATTCCTTGTGACTCTGTTGGCAACCCCTTTCTCCCTAGAGTAGCCCACTGGAACTGCTTGTAGTAATTTTCTAAAACCAAGACAGCAAAGGAAACAAATCCTTTGTTCATTGATGCAACATGTTCAAATTTTGTTTATTGTACCAATGTCCTGGTTATGTTTATGAAAGGTTGATAAGACAAGGCTGATTCCAGGAATGTCTGCTAGACTTGTGTTTTGGGGGTTTTCTGTTCATTTTAGTGTTACATCTACTCTTTGAACAAATTTACTTTTTGCTTTTTTAATTTACAAGAAGAGAGAGAGAGAGAGAGGGAGGGAGAATGGGTGCTCTAGGACCTCTAGTCACTGCAAATGAACTACAGACGCATGTGTCACCTTGTGCATCTGGCTTATGTGGGTCTTGGAGAATCGAACCTGGGGATTTAGTCTTCACAGGCAAGTACCTTAACCTCTGAGCTGTATCCACAGCACCTTTAAACCAATTTTTAACAGATAAGTAATATTTCTACACATATGTTCAGTATGCTGAGATAATCTGATACCAATATGTGGTGTGTAATGGCTAAATCTGAGTAAACACCCTCATGCATTCTGAGATTTACCACTGCTCTGTGTTGGGAAGCCTTCATGCTTTTGTCATGATTTTTAATGTGTACTTATTTTTAGCAGAATATAGACTCCCTTCAGTATAAGAGTCGTATTATCTGTCTCATGCTTGTATTGTTACACAGACTGGATTTGGGAACATAAGAGTGTATGAAGGGGCTAACAGATAGTTCAGTGGTTAGAGATGCTTGCTTACAAAGCCTAGCGACCTGGGTTTGATTTCTCAGGACCCACATAAAGCCAGATGCACAAGGTGGCACATGTTTCTGGAGTTCGTTTGCAGCAGCTGGAGTCCCAGTCCCACCCATTCTCTCTGTCTGTATCTCTTCTCATTCTCTCTTTCTCTCTGCTTGCAAATAGATAAATAAAATTATTTTAAAAATGTATGGAAAATCAGAACACTACCCATATTTAATGTTATTTGGATAGTGTCTTAGTATATTAATGATATAATTTGAAACTTATATTTATATTTCCATTTTCCAAACCTATTTTCTTCTCTTTGACCTTCCTTCTGTCTTTTGTCTCTCTTCCTTCCCTCCTCCATTCTCTTTCCTTCCTTCCCCCTTACCTTTATTTCTTTTCTTCTTTGCTTTCTCTCTTCTTCCCCCTCTCTCCCTGTCTTCATTTCTTTCTTCCTCTCTCCCTTCCTCCTTTGCTTTCTTCCTTTCTCTCTCCCTCCTTCCCTCTCTTGCTTTTCCTTCCTTCCTTCCTTCTCTGCTTCCTCTCTCTCTCTCTTTTTCTTCCCTCTCTCTCTTTTGTCCCTCCCTCTACCTTCCTTCTTTTCTCTCTTCCTCCCTCCCTCCCTTCCTTTCTGTCTTCACTCTTCTGTACCTTCCTTCCTTCCTTCCTTGTTTCCTTCCCTTCTTCCTTCCCTTGTAACTAAGCTTTTGTTGTTGTTCTTTCTTTGTTATTGCACTCAGACTAAATCAAGTTCATGATCTTTATGACTGGGGAACTAAGGAAAAAGCAGAAAAAAAAATTTTACCCTGTTACCAGGCCTCCCATATCTCTTTCTGAAGTTATTTTTAAAAATATCTAATTTTATTTTTATATCTAGAAAGAGGTAGGAACACACTCAGAGAGAGGGAGAGAGGTAGGGAAGGAGGGAAGAGAGAATTGGCACACTAGGGCCTCAGCTACTACAATCAAACTCTGGACACTTGCACCACCTAGTGGACATGTGCAACCTTGCACTTTCCTCACCTTTGTGCCTCTGGCTTACATGGGATCTGGAGAGTTGAACATGGGTCCTTAGGCTGTGCACCCAAGTGCCTTAACTGCCAAGCCATCTCTACAATCCTTTTTTTTATTATTATTTTTTAGGTTTGTTTAATGAGTCAATGAACAGACATTAATTGTCTATGAATTCTATAGTAATGAGGCTGAGGGTTGAGTGTGATATTTCCACACCTCTAACTTTTGGGGGAAAGTACAATAGGTAGCACCACATCCCTCTGTGACATTATCTAGTTAGTTCTCTCTCTCTCTCTCTCTCTCTCTCTCTCTCTCTCTCTCTCATTAATAAATAAATGAATAAACTATTTTAAAAATAGCATTAAAGGTGTGTGCCACCAGGCCAGGTCGTCTTTGACTATCTACCCTAAGGTACACTGTGAAAAGTGTGGAGGAGAGGATCAGGAATTATTTTATGGATATATAGTTGGAAATAGACAATAATTATGTTAAGTTTTTATTTATCATTTCAGTCATTCATTTATACGAATATAGGCACATGGATGTTAGTGTGGGCTTGAATCCAATAGTACACAACTGCCTCATGGGATTAATTTGTCCATTAAAATCATTGTTTTTATGGGATAGGCAGTGAGAGAGCCAGAGAGAGAGAGAGAGAGAGGGAGGGAAGGAGGAAAAGAGGGAGGGAGAGAGGGAGAAGGAGACAATGGGCATGCCAGTGTCTCCAGCCACTGCAAAGAAACTCCAAATGCATGTGCATCTGACTTACATGGGTACTGGAGAATTGAACCTGGATCCTTAGGATTTGCAGGCAAGCACCTTAACTGCTGAGCCATCTCTGCATCCCAAATTAACATTTTTTAAAGGAATTCTGTATATTATTGGGGTAAGGAGTGGGAGAACATGAGAGGATACTGGGAAGTTTAGTGGAAGCTATTTGTCTGTGTTGAAGTTGTAAAAGGTGTGGTTGTTGTTCCCAGGGACTTTCTGGTTGTTTCAAATGCAGCTGATAGTCATCTATCCACATCTCTCTGTGTATCTGAATGAGATCTAACCCCCTCACAGCTGCATCTATGTTCTTACCTTTAGTATCTACATTTTTTAATTTTTATTTTCTTTGTTTTTTTCAAGGTACTGTCTCACTGTAGCCCAAGTTGACCTGAAATTTACTTTTACTATGGAGTATCAGGGTAGCCTCAAACTTGCAGCCATGATCCTAATAACTCTACCTCCAAAGTACTGGCATTAAAGGTGTGCACCACCATGTCCAGCTAATATCTATGTTCTATCTCTATAACTACAGCATTGAAAAACAAATGTAGGCTTCACTCATGTGGACAGTATTCTCATTGATACTTGTGTGAAGGTTACCACCATATGATAGTATAATACTTCTTAGGGTTATTTCTTATCTCCATAGACTTTCTTTGTATAATAAAGTCCTTCAGGAGGTTATACTCAATGTCATAGGCCCTTCCTTCCTTCCTCTAATCCTTCCCTCCCTTACCTTACCTTTCTCTGATTTTGATCTAACCTCTTCCCATCTCTTACTGTCCCTCTTCCCTTTTCCTTTGTTTTTTTTTTAAACTTTTATTTTATTTGTTTAAGAGAGAAAGAGAGAGAGTGGGTGCACCAGGGCCTTCAGCTGCCACTGAAAGTGAACTCCAGACATTTGTGCCACATTTAGTTTAAAAAAAAAAAAGTAGCAGGTTTCTAGAAGTCTCTATGGATCCATACCAACTATGACTGAGAATTTGATTCAATAGTGTTAGGTCACGGGAAGATATTCTTTTTTAGTCTTTATTTTCTCTGTGTTGTACTGTTATGTTAATTGAAATGCTCAGGTTGGCAAACATTTCAAATTCTCCATTCACATATACGTGTGTGTGTGTGTCTGTGTGTGTGTGTGTGTGTATTTGGTTTTTCTAGGTAGAGTCTCACTCTAGCCCAGGTTGACCTGAAACCACCATATAGTTTCAGGGTGCCCTCAAACTCACAATGATCCCCCTCCCTGTGCCTCCCGAGTGCTGGGATAAAAGGCATGTGTGACCATACCTGGCTTTTGTGTATGACCGAGAGACACATATAGAGAAAGAATGGGTGCACCAGGGCTTCCAGCTACTGCAAACAGACTCCAGACACATTTTCTACCTTGTGCACCTTGCTTACATGTGCCCCGGGGAATTGAAGCTGGGTCCTTACCCTTAATTCACATTTTTACAAAATGTTATATTCTTGAAGTGGTGTTAGAGCTCACTGTCAGGCTCAAGAAAAATTTTTGCAACTTACTCCTTCATTCCTACCCTTTCTTCATTCCTTCATGTCTTTCTCCCTTTCTTCCTGCCTTTCAATCACCCTATCCTTCAAAAATATTTTAATTATTTTTTTATTAGAGAGAGAGTGAGAAAGAGAGAGAAAGAGGCAAACTAACTCCAGACACATCTGCCACCTTGTGTATCTGGCTAATGTGGGTACTAGGGAATCGAACCTGGTCCGTAGGCTTTGCATGCAAGCACCTTAACCCTTGAGTCATCTCACCAACCATGAATATAACTGTTTTGTTTCATTTGTTTGTTTGTTTTTTGAGGTAGGATCTATCTCTAGCCCAGGCTGACCTGGAATGTACTATGTAGTCTCAGGCTGGCCTTGAAAACATGATGATCCTCCTACTTTGGCCTCCTGAGTGCTGGGACTAAAGGCATGAACCACCATGCCCAGCTACTAACTATCTTTTAATCCCTTCTCACTTGCTTCTTCCTCCTTCCTTCCTCTGCCCCTCTTTCTCTCCATTCATTCCTCCCTCCATTTCTTTCCCCCTTCATCTCTTTCTTTCTTCCTTTATCCCTTCCCTCCTTCCCTTCCTTGTTGTTCTCCCTTACTCTTCCACCCTTCTGTTGCTATCTGTAATTCAGGGGTGCAATAATGAAGCTAGGGGGAGCTGAAGCAATTGCTTAGCAGTTAAGGTGATTGCCTGTAAAGCCAAAGGACCTAGGTTCCATTCCCTAGTCCCCACATACAGCCAGATGCAGATGGTGATGCATGCATCTTGAGTTCATTTGCAGTGGCTGGAGGCCCTGACACACCCATTCTCTCTGCATCAAAAATATGCATTATATATATATATATATATATATATATATATATATATATATGTACATTATGTGTATATATGTATGTATGTATATATATATATATATATATATATAGAGAGAGAGAGAGGGGGGGGAGGGGGGCTGGAGAGATGTCTTACCAGCTAAGTGCTTGCCTGTGAAGCCTAACCATCCAGGTTTGATTCCCTAGATTCTACATAAGCCACATTCAAATAGTAGCACATGTATCCACACAGTGGATGGCATCACAGTGGTTCTAGTGACAGGCCTGGCCCTGTCTCCTCACAGTGTATGGAATCACAGTGGTTCTATTGGGAGACAAGCCCGTGTCTCCTCATAGTGTGTGACATCACAGTGGTTATAGTGAGAGAGCAGGCCATATCTCCTCACAGTGGATGGCATCACAGTGGTTCTAGTGACAGGCACTGCCCTGTCTCCTCACAGTGCGTGGTGTCACAGTCGATCTAGTGAGAGCCCAAGATGTGCCTCCTCACAACTGATGTCATCACAGTCATACTACTAAGGACCCAGACTGTGTCTCCTCACAGTGTATACTTTCACAGTTGTTCTAGGGAGGACCCATGCTGTGTCTCTTCACAGTGTATGGCATCAGGGTTGTTGTAGTGAGAGCCCAGTCTGTGTCTCCTCACCATGATTGGCTTCACTGTGGTTCTGGAGAGAGGCCAGGAAGTGTCTACTCAAACTGAATGGTGTCCAAGTGGTTCTAGTGAGAGCCCAGGCCTTGTCTTTTAACAGTGGATAGCATTGCAGTGTTTCTACTGAGAGCCTAGGCTGAGTCTCTTCACAGTGGATGACATCACAGTGGCTGCCTTGGGTGCACAGGCTGTATCTCCTCACAGTGGCTGGCATCACAGTGATTCTAGTGAGAACCAAGGCCATGTCTCCTCAGAGTTAATGGATTCACAGTTGTTTTAGTGAGAGACTAGGCCATGTTTCCTCACAGTAGATGCTATCACATTGGTTATAGTGAGAGGCCAGGCCCTGTCTCCTCACAGTGCATGACATCACAGTGGTTCTATTGAGAGCCCAAGATGTGTCTTCTCACACTAGATCACATCACAGTGGTTCTAGGGAGGACCCAGGCTGTGTTTCCTCAGAGGGCATGGAATCACCCTGGTTCTAATTTGAGCCCAGGCCATGTCTCCTCATGGTGAATGGCATCACAGGGTTTCTAGTGAGAAAGCAGGCCATGTCTCCTCACAGTTGATGGCTTCAAAGTGATTCTAGTGACAGGCCCGGCCCTGTCTCACCACAATGAGATGGAATCACAGAGGTATTAGTGAGGACCCAGGCTGTGTGTCCTCACAGTGTATGGCATCAGAGAGGTTGTAGTGAGAGCCCAGTCCGTGTTTCCTCACAGTGAATGACATCACTGTGGTTCTTGTAAGAGCCCAGAATGTGTCTCCTCACAGTGGATAGCATCACAGTGGTTCTAGTGAGGGCCCAGGCCAGGCCTCCTCACAGTAAATGTCATTACAGTTGTTTGAGTGACAAGGCTGACCCTTTCTCCTCACAGTGAATGGCATCACTGTGGTTGCAGTGAGAGACTGGGCTGTATCCCCTCAAAGTGGATGGCATCACTGTGGTTCTAGTGAGAGCCCAGGTCATGTCTCCTCACAGTGGATAACATCAACATATTTCTAGTGAGAAGCTGAGCCCCGTCTTCTCACCGTGCAATGATTCATAGTGATGTTATGGAGAGCCCAGACAGTGTCTCCTCACAGTGATTGCATGACAGTGGATCTAAGGAGGGCCCAGGTGATATCTCCTCAGAGTCTGTGACATCACAATGGCTCTATTGAGAGCTCAGGCCATGTCTCCTCACAGTGGATAGCATCATGATGGTTCTAGTGGCAGGCCCAGCCCCATCTCTACTCATTGCATGGCATCATAGTGGTTCTATTGAGAGCTCAGGCGTGTCTTCTCACAGTAGATGGCATCACAGTGGCTCTAGTGAGAGCCCAGGCTATGTGTCCCCTCACAGTGAATGGCATCACAGTGGTTCTAGTTGGAGCACAGGCCCTGTCTCCTCATAGTGGTTCCTATGACATTGGTTATAGTGAGGGCTCAGCCCTGTCTCCTCACAGTGCATAGGATCACAGTGGTTCTAGTCAGAGCACATGATGTGCCTCCTCACAATTGATGGTATTACAGTGGTACTAGTGAGGAACCAGATTGTGTCTTCTCACAATGGATAGTTTCACAGTTGTTCTATGGAGGACCCAGGCTGTGTCTCCTCACAGTGGATGGCATCAGAGTAATTGTAGTGAGAGCCCATGTCATGTTTTCTCACAGTTAATGGCATCACTGTGGTCTTGTGAGAGCCCAGAATGTTTCTCCTCAAAGTGGATGGCACCACAGTGGTTCTATTGAGAACCCAGGCCATCTCTCCTAACAATGGATAGCATCACAGTGGTGCTACTGAGAGCATAGGCCATGTCTCCTCACAGTGGATGACATCACAGTGGTGGCCTTGGGTGTCTGGACTGTATCTCCACAAAGTGGATGGCATTACAGTGATTCTAGTGAGAACAGAGGACATGTCTCCTCACAGTCAATGGCATCACAGTTGCTTTAGTGAGTGACTAGGCTGTGTCTCCTCACAGTGGATGCTATCATATTGGCTATAGTGAGAGGCTGGGCCCTGTCAACTCACAGTGCATAGCATCACAGTATTTCTATTAAGAGTCCCGTCAATGCCTCCTCACAGTGAAAGGCATGACAGTGGATCTAGTGAGGACCCAGGCCATGTCTCCTCTCAGTGCATGGCATCATAATGGTTCTATTGAGAACTCAGACCATGTTTTCTCACAGTGGATGGCATCATAATAGATCTAGTGACATGATTGACCCTGTCTCCTCACAGTGCATATTGTCAGAGTGGTTCTAGTGAGAGCCAAGGCCATGTCTCCTCAGAGTGTGTGACATCACAGAGGCTTTAGTGAATGCCCAGGTCATGTGTCCACACAATAGATGGCATCACATTGGTTCTCATAAGAGCCAAAGATGTGTCTCCTCAAACTAGATCACATCACAGTGGTTCTAAGGAGAGCTCACTCCATGCCTCTGCATAATGAATGGCATGACAGTGGATATAGTGAGGACCCAGGTCATGTCTCCTCACAATGCATGGCATCACAATGGCACTATTGTTAGCCCAGTCCATGTCTCCTCACAGTGGAGGGCATCACAGTGGATTTAGTGATGGGCCCAGCCCTGTCTCCTCACAGTACATGTCATTACAGGAGTTCTAGTGAGAACCCAGACCGGGCTTCCTCATGAATTGCCTCACAGTGGTTTTAGTGACAGGCCTGACCCTTTCTCCTCACACTGAATGGCAACACAGTGGTTGCCATGAGAGTGCGGTCTGTATCTCCTCAAAATGGATGGCATCACTGTGGTTCTAATGAGGGCCCAGGTCGTTTCTACTCATATTGGAAGACATCACAGTGTTTCTAGTGAGAGGCTGAGCCCTGTCTCCTCTGATTCACAGTGGTATTATGGAGAGTCCAGTCTGTGTCTCCTCGCAGTGATGGTATGACAGTGGATCTAGAGAGGACCAGGGCAATGTCTCCACAGAGTGCATGACATGACAATGGCTCCATTGATAGCCCAGGACATGTCTTTACACAGTGGATTGCATCACAATGTTTCTAGTCAGGCCCGACCCAGTCTCCTCACAGTGCATGGCAACAGACTCGTTCTAGTGAGAGCCCAGGCCATGTCTCCTCAGAGTGCATGGTATCACACATGGTCTAGTGAATGCCTAGGTCATGTCTCCTCACAATAGATGGCATATTGGTTCTGGTAAGAGCCAAAGATGTGTCCTCTCACATTAGATCACAACACAGTGGTACTAGTGAGGATCCAGGCTGTGTCTTCTCACAGTGGATAGTTTCACAGTGGTTCTAGGGAGGACCCAGTCTGTGTCTCCTCACAGTACATGGCATCACACTGGTTCTAGTGAGAGCCCAGACCATGTCTCCTCATGGTGAATGGCATCACAGTGTTTCTTGTGAGAGAGCAGGCCATGTATCCTCACAGTGTGTGGAATCACAGTGGTTCTATTGAGAGCCCAAAATGAGCCTCCTCACAATGGATGGAATCACAGTGGTACTAGTGAAGACCCAGGCTGTGTCTCCTACAGTGGATAGTTTCACAGTGATTCTCATAGGACTCAAGCTGTGCGTCCTCATAGTGTATGGCATCAGAAAGGTTCTACTGAGAACCCAGGCCATGTCTCCTCACAGTGCATCACAGTTGTTCTAGTAAGAGTGCAAGATGTGCCTCCTTACAAAGGATGGCATCATAGTGGTACTAGTGAGGACCCAGGTTATGTCTCCTCAGAGTGGATAGTTTCAAAGTGTTCCTAGAAAGGACACATTCTGTGTCTCCTCAAGTGGATGGGATCATAGCAATTCTAGTGAGAGTGCAGTATGTGTCTTCTCACAGTGAATGGCATCACAGTGTTTCTAGTGAAAGGCCTGGCCCTGTCTCCTCATACTGCATGGCATCACAATGGCTCTATTGAGAGCCCAGGCCATGTCTCCTCACAGTGCATGGCATAACAATGGTTCTAGTGTAAGTCCAGTCTGTGTCTCCTGACAGTGGATGGCATCATAGAGGTTCTAGTGGGATCCCAGGCCATGTTCCTCACAGTGGATGGCATCACAATGGTTCTACTTGGAGCCCAGGCCAATTCTTCTCATAGCAGATGCTATCACATTGGTGATAGTGAGAGGCATGGCCCTGTCTACTCAGAGCGCATGGGTAGACAGTGACTCTAGTGAATGACCAGGCCATGTCTCCTCAAAATAGGTGGGATCACAGTGGTTCTACTGACAGAACCAGGCCTGTCTCCTCACAATGCAGTGCATCACAGTGGTATTAGTGAGGACCAGTCAGTATCTCCTCACAGTGAATGGCATCACAGTGGATCTAGTGAGGACACAGGTGATGTTTCCTCACAGTGAATGGCATCACAGTGGTTCTAGTGAGAGCCCAGGCCATGTCTCCTCACAGTACATGGCATGACAATGGGTTTAGTGACTGAACGAGCCCTGTCTCCTGACAGTGCATGGCATCACAGTGGTTCTAATGAGAGCCCAGACTGTGTCATCTCACAGTGAATGGTGTCACAGTGGTACCAGTGAGAGCGCAAGATGTGTCTCCTCACACTGGATGAAATCTCAGTGGTTCTACTGAGAGCACTGGTCATGTCTCCTCATAGCAGATGGCATCGCATTAGTTATCCTGTGAAATAAGGCCCTATCTCCTCACAGTGCATGGCATCATACTGGCTCTAGTGAATGCCAAGGCTATGTATCATAACAGTAGATGACATCACAGCGGTTGTAGTGAGAGTCCAGACCATGTTTCTACACAATGGATAGCATCACAGTGGTTCTGCCGAGAGCCTAGTCAGTGGCTCCTAAAAGTGCATGATATGACAGTGGTTGCAGTGAGAGCATGGTCTGTATCTCCTCAAAGTGGATGGCATCACAGTGGTTCTAGTGAGAACCCAGGCTGGGTATCCTCTCAGTGAATGGCATCACAGTTGTTCTAATGAGAGACTAGGCTGTGTCTCCAAAAGTGAATGACATCACAGGAGTTCCAGTGAGAGGACGTGCCCTGTCTCCTCACAGTGCATTGCTTCACAGTGGTATTAGTGAGGGACCAGTCAGTGTCTCTTCACAGAGAAGGCATGACAGTGGATCTAGTGAAGACTCTGGCTATGTCTCCTCAGAGTGCATGTCATCAAAATGGCTCTATTGAGAGCCCAGGCCATGTCTCCTCACAGAGCATGCCATCTCATTTGTACTTGTGATAGGCCTGGCCCTATCTCCTAACAGTGCATGGCATCACAGTGTTTCTAGTGAGAGCCCAGGCCATGTCTCCTCACAGTGAATGGCATCACAGTGGTTGTAGTGACAGGCCTGGCCCTGTGTCCTCTCAGTGCATGGCATCACAGTGGTTCTAGTGAGAGTCCAGTCTATGTCTCCTCACAGCGGATAGCATCACAGTGGCTCTAGTATGAACCCAGGCCATGTCTCTTCACAGTGGATGGCATCACAGTGGTACTAGTTGGAGCCCAGGCCCTGTCTCCTCATAGTGGTTACTGTTGCATTGGTTATAATGAGAGACCTGGCCCTGTCTCCTCAGAGTGCATGGCATCACAGTGGCTCTAATGAATGCCCAGGCCATGTCTCCTTATATTAGCTGGCCTAACAGAGTTTCTAGTGAGAGCCTAAGATGTGTCTCCTCACATGAGATCACATCACAGTGGCACTACAGAGGGCCCAGACTGTGTCTCCTCACAGTGCATGACATCACACTGGTTCTATTGAGAGCCCAGGCCATGTCTCCACACAGTGAATGGCATCATAGTATTTCTAGTGAGGGCCCAGGCCATATTCTCCTCACAGTGGATAAAATTACAGTGGTTCTAGTGAGAGCCCAGACTGTGTCTCCTCATAGCAGATGGCATCACCTTAGTTATCGTGAGACACAGGCTCTGTCTCCTCCTAGTGCATGGCATCATAATGGGTCTAGTGAATGCCCAGGCCATGTCTCCTCACAGTGAATGGCATCAGTGTCTCTTGTGAGAGCACTGCACATGTTTCCACACAATGGATAGCGTCACAGTGGTTCTCCTGAGAGC
This sequence comes from Dipus sagitta, assembly GCA_036346955.1. Taxonomy (NCBI): domain Eukaryota; kingdom Metazoa; phylum Chordata; class Mammalia; order Rodentia; family Dipodidae; genus Dipus; species Dipus sagitta. The sequence goes on along the minus strand of CM070791.1, from coordinate 7,492,984 downwards.
CTAAGCCGTGTCTCCTAAAAGTGAAATGACAACACAGTGGTTGCAGTGAGAGCATATGCTGTATCTCCTCAAAGTTGATGGCATCACAGACGTTCTAGTGAGAAATCAGGCCAGGTATTCTCACAGTAGATGGCATCACAATGGTTTTAGTGACTGACCCAGCACTGTCTAATGACAGTGCATGGCATCACAGTGGTTCTAATGAGAGCCCAGGCTGTGTCTCCTCACAGCGCATGGCATCACAGTGGTTCTAGTGATAGCCCAAGACGTGTCTCCTTACAGTGGATGAAATCACAGTGCTTCTAATGAGAGCCCAGGCCATGTCTCCACACCATGGATAGCATCACAGTGGTTCTCCTGAGAGCCTAGGCCTGGCTCCTAAAAGTGGATGACATCACAGTGGTTCCAGTGAGAGCATGGGCTGTATCTACTCAGAGTGGATGACATCACAGTGGTTCTACTGAGAACCCAGGTAGGGTATCCTCACAGTGAATGGCATCACAGCTCTTCAAATAAGAGACTAGGCTATGTCTCCTCACAGTGCATGATTCACAGTGGTATTAGTGAGGGCCCAGTCAGTGTCTATTCACAGTGATGGCATGACAGTGGATCTAGTGAGGACTCAGGCGATGTCTCCTCAGAGTGCATGACATCACATTGTATCTATTGCGAGCCCAGGCCGTGTATCCTCACAGTGCATGCCATCTCAATTTTTCTTGTGACAGGCCTGGCCCTGTCTCCTAACATTGCAAGGCATCACAGTGTTTCTATTGGAGAGCCCATGCCATGTCTCCTCACAGTGAATGGCATCACAGTGGTTGTAGTGACAGGCCTGGCCCTGTACTCTCAGTGTATGGCATCACAGTGGTTCTAGTGAGAGTCTAGTCCCTGTCTCTTCACTGTGGATAGCATTACAGTGGCTCTAATATGAACCCAGGATATGCCTCCTCACAGTGGATGGCATCACAGTGGTACTAGTTGGAGCCCAGTCCCTGTCTCCTCATAGCGCTTGCTATCACATTGGTTATAATGCGAGACCCGGCCCTGTCTCCTCAGAGTGCGTGGCATCACAGTGGCTCTAATGAATGCCCAGGCCATGTCTCCTCATATTAGATGTCCTCTCAGGGTTTCTAGTGAACGTCTAAGATGTGTCTCCTCACAAGAAATTGCATCACAGTTTTACTAGACATGACCCAGGCTGTGTCATCTCTCAGTGGATAGTTTCACAGTGATTCTAGGGAGGACCCAGACTGTGCCCCCTCACAGTGCATGGCATTGAGAGCCCAGGCCATGTCTCCACACAGTGTATGGCATCACAGTAATTCTAGTGAGAGAACAGGCTATGTCACCTCACAGTGAATGGCATCACAGTGGTTCTAGTGAGAGCCCAGGCCGTGTCTCCTCACAGTGGATTAAATTACAGTGGTTCTAGTGAGAGCCCAGGTGGTGTCTCCTCATAACAGATGGCATCATCTTAGTTATCATGAGAGACAAGGCCCTGTCTCCTCCCAGTGGATGGCATCATAGTGGCTCTAGTGAATGCCCAGGCCATGTCTCCTCACAGTGGCTGACATCACATTGAATCTTGTGAGAGCCCAGGCTTGTCTCCAGACAATGGATAGCATCACAGTGGTTCTAGTATGAGCTGAGGCCCTGACTCCTCTTAGTGGTTGCTGTCTCATTGGTTATTTTGAGGGGCACAGCCCTGTCTCCTCAAAGTGCATGGCATCACAGTGACTCTAATGAATGCCCAGGCCATGTCTCCTCACAATAGATGGCATTACACTGTTTCTAGTGAGAGCCCAAGATGTGTCTCCTCACCCTAAATTTCATCACCTTGGAACTAGTGAGGATCCAGGCTGTTTCTCCTCACAGTGGATAGTTTCGCCATGGTTCTAGGGAGGACCCAGGCTGTGTCTCCTCACAGTGCATGACATCACACTGGTTCTAGTGAGACAACAGGCCATGACTTCTCACAGTGAATGGCATCACAGTATTTCTAGTGAGAGAGCAGGCCATGTCTCCTCACAATGGATGACATCAAAGTGGGTCTAGTGACGGTCCCAGCCCTGTCTCCTCACAGTGCATGGTATCACAGTGGTTCTATTGAGGGTGCAAATGTGCCTCCTTACAATGGATGGCATCACAGTGGTACTAGTGAGGACCCAGGTTATGTCTCCTCACAGTGGCTATTTTTAAAGTGATTCTAGGGAGGACCAAGGCTGTATCTCCTCACACTGGATGGCATCAGAGTGGTTCAAGTGAAAGCTCAGGCCTTGTCTCCTCACAGTGAATGGCATCACAATGGTCCTAGTAAGAGTCCAGGATGTGTCTCCACACACTAGATGGCATCACAGTAATTCTAGTGAGTGACCAGGCCGTGTCTCCTAACAGTGCGTAGCATCACAGTGGTTCTACTGAAATTCTAAGCATGTCTCCTCACAATGGATGACATCACAGTGGTTGCATTGGGTGCCCAGGGTGTATCTCCTCAAAGAGGATGACATCACAGTGGTTTTAGTGAGAACACTGGCCATGTCTCTTCATAGTAAATGACATTACAGTTGTTTTAGTGAGAGCTTGGCCATATCTCCTCAGAGTGAATGACATCACAGTGGTTGTAGTGAGAAGCCAGGCCCCGTCTTCTCACAGTGCATGGCATCACAGTTGGTCTAGTGAGAGATGATCCATGCCTACTCACAGTGAATGGCATGACATTGGATCTAGTGAGGACCCAGGCCATGTCTCCTCACAGTGCATGGCATAACAATGGTTTTAGTGACTGACCAGGCCCTGTGTCCTGGAAGTGCATGCCATCACAGTGGAATGAGAGCCCAGGCCATGCCACCTCACAGTGAATGGCATCACAGTGGTTCTAGTAAGAACACAGGCCATATCTCCTCATAGCAGATGGCATCACATTACTTATCATAGCATCATAGTTGCTCTAGAGAATGCCCAGGCATGTCTCCTCATAGTGGATGGCATCACAGTGTTTCTTTTGAGAGCCCAGCCCATGTGTGGACAGAATGGATATTAGTGGTTCTAGATAGAGCCCAGGCAATGTCTCCTCATAGTGCATGGCATCACAGGGGCTCTAATGAATGGCCAGGCCATGTGTTCTCACAGTGGATGTCATAACTGGTTCCAGGGAAGACCCATTCTCTGTCTCACACAAAAGGTGGCATCACAGTGGTACTAGTGAGAGTCCAACATGTGTCTCCTCACAGTGGATGGCATAAGTGTGATACTAGCGGGGACCCAGGCTGTGTCTCCTCACAGTGCATGTTTTCTCTGTGGTTCTAGTGAGAGCCCAGGCTGTGTCTCCTCACAGTGCGTGGCATCACAGTGGTTCTACTGACAGGTTCAGTGCTGTCTCCTCACAATGCATTGCATTACAGTGGTACCAGAGAAAGCCCAATCCATGTCTCCTCCCAATGAATAGCATGACAGTAGTTCTAAAGAGGACCGAGGGCCTTTCTCCTCCCAGTGGATGACATCACAATTCTTGCAGTGAGAGCCTGGGTTGTATCTCCTCAAAGTGAATGGCACCACAGTGGTTCTAGTGAGAACCCATGCCTTGTCTCCTCGGAATGAATGTCATCACTATTGTTCTTGTGAGAGGCTAGGTTGTGTTTCCTCACAGTGGATGACAACACAGTGGTACTACTGATAGGCTTGGCCCTATCTCCTCACAGTGCATTGTATCACAGTGGTGCTAGAGATATCCCAGTCCATGTCTCCTCACAGTGCATGGCATCACAGAGGTTCTTGTGAGAGCCCATTCCATGTCTCCTCAAGGTGGATGGCATCACCATGGTTCTAGTGTGAGCCCAGGCCATTTTTCCTCACAGTGTATGGCATCATAGTGTTAATACTTGGAGCTCAGGCTGTGTCACTTCATAGTGGATGGTATCACACTGGTGATAGTGAGAGGCCCTTCCTTGTCTCCTCAAAGTGCATGGCATCACAGTGTTATTAGTAAGGGCCCAGTCAGTGTCTCCTCACAGTGAATGGCATAACAGTGGATCTAGTGAAACTCAGGTGATGTTTCCTGAGAGTGCATGACATCAGATGGCCGTATTGAGAGTGCAAGCCATGTCTCCTCACAGTGGATGGCATAAGAATGGTTCTACTGACAGACCCTTGTCTGTCTCCTCACAGTGCATGGCATCACCATGGTTATAGTGAGTGCCCAGGCCATGTCTTCTCCCAGTGAATGGCATCATGGTGGTTCTAGTGACAGCTCTGGCCCTGTCTCCTCACGGTGCATTGCATCACAGTGGTATTAGTGAGGGCCCAGTCAGTGTCTGCTCACAGTGAATGGCCTCACAATGGATCTACTGAGGACACAGGTGATGTTTCCTCAGAGTGCCAGACATCACAATGGCTCTATTGAGAGTCCAGGCCATGTCTCCTCACAGTGGATGGCATCATAATTGTTCTTGTGAGAGACTACACAATATCTCCTCACAGGAGATGGCATCACAGTGTTTCTAGTGACAGGCCAGGCTGTATCTTCTCAAAGTGTGTTGCATCACAGTGGTATTAGTGAGGGCCCAGTCAGTGTCACCTCACAGTGAATGTCTTCACAGTGGATTTAGTGATGACCCAGGTGATGTCTCCTCAGAGTGAATGGCATCACAGTGGTTCTAGTGACTGGACCGGCCTTGTCTCCTCCCAGGTGATGGTATCACAGTGGTTCTAGTGAGAGTCCAGGCCATGTCTCCCTGCCGGGATCCAGCCCTGGCTTGAAGGAGGGTCCCTAAAGAGAGGTGTGCAAGGGAGCAGCGCAATAATGACTTGAAGTAGGTTCTGATGCAAGCTGACAGGCTAATGCTGAAGGCAGCTAAGTTTCTTTCTCTCTCTTTCTCTCTGCCTCTCTCTCTCTCTCTCTCTGTCTCTCTGCCGCCACAGCTTTTAACCTCAGTCTTTTGTTTTCTGATCATGTCATGCAAGAGCAAATTTCAAGAAAGGTACAGTTCCACAGAATTTATAGAAACTTTTTGCTATTTCTTAACATCAAACAATCTCATAATTATTTACCTCAAGCACATCCATCAGGACCCTATGATGATTAACTATTTTTACACTTACCCGATGTACATGCATTCAAGCACTTGCACTTTCATGAGCTCCTACTTCCAGTTGCCACTGTTTAAAGGTGAGAGACAGAACAACCACAAAATGGGGGTTCCCACCATTGACCAATGATCTAATAGACCCATTTATCCCCCAACTATTTCTTTCGAATTTCCCTTTCCATGTCCCTCCAATACTTAGATTTTTTTGAAATTTTATTTATTTATTTATTTGAGAGTGACAGACAGAGAGAAAGAGGCAGAGAGAGAGAGAGACAGAGACAGAGAGAATGGGCATGCTAAGGCCTCCAGCCACTGCAAATGAACTCCAGATGCATGCGCCCCCTTGTGCATCTGGCTAACGTGGGTCCTGGGGAAATGAGCCTCGAACCAGGGTCCTTAGGCTTCACAGGCAAGTGCTTAACCGCTAAACCACCTCTCCAGCCCTAGATTTTGGTCCCCCTGATTGAACTCTTTCTAGAATGGTTGTTCTTCCTGTAAGGATTCTTGGTGAACAATTCTTACACTGTTCCAGGAGGTTCACTGTTTCCTCCTCAGTGTACTGTACTCCATGCCTGACTTTCTTTAAGGCCTTAAGGAAAACAATTATTTTTGACCCATTTTCTTGTTTTCCCAATTCTATGCCAGAACTTCCTTCAGATACGTTGAGCAACACTTTACTAACATATATTTTTTGCTGGAAAAGTAAACTTAGAGATTGGTGCACTAAATGAAAGACAGAAAAAGACAAACATTATACAGAAAACCATAGATATCTGTAGCACAGAGAGCCAAAGATGTTTTGTATAGAGGAGCAATATTGGATTCCAAGGAAGAGACAGCTGGGCTGGAACTGTGTCATGCAGCTCCTCAGCGCTTGATTCCTCATGATCCTTAAATGGCATGCTTGTCATCTCCAGTACCTCCCCACAGTGGATAGCATCACACTGGTTACAGTGAGAGCCCGGGATGTATCTCCTCAAAGTGGAGGGCATCACAGTTGTTCTAGTGAGAGAGTAGGCCATGTATCGTCACAGTTGATGACATCACAGTCTTTCTAGTGAGAAGCCAAGCCCCGTCTCCTCACAGTGCATGGCATTACAGTATTTCTAGTGAGAGACCACTCCGTGTCTTCTCACAGTGAATGGTATGACAGTTGATCTACTGGGGACCCAGGTCATGTTGCCTCACAGTACATAGCATCACAATGGCTCTATTGAGTGCCCAGCCCATACCTCCTCTCAGTAGATGGCATCACAATGGTTTTAGTGATAGGCCTGGCCCTGTCTCATGGCAGTGCATGGCATCACAGTGGATCTAATGAAAGCCTAGGCCATATCACCTCACAGTGAATTGCATTACAGTGGTACTACTGATAGCCTAGACCATGTCTCCTCACAGTGGATGAAATCACAGTGGTTCTAGTCACAGCACAGGCCGTCTCCTCATAGCAGATTGCATCACATTAGTTTTTGTGAGAGACAAGGCCCTGTCTCCTCACAGTGCATGGCATCATAGTGGCTCTAGTGAATGCCCAGGCCATGTCTCCTCACAGTGGATGACATCACAGTGAGAGGTTGGGCCCTGTCTACTCAGAGTGAATTGCTTCACAGTCGTTAGTGAGGACCTAGTTGGTGTCTCCTCACAATGATGGCATGAGAATGGATCTAGGGAGGACCCAGGCATTGTCTCCTCAGAGTGCATGACATCACAGTGGTTCTAGTGAGAGCCTAGTACATGTCTCTTCACAGTGGATGGCATCACAATGTCTCTAGTGCTGAACCAGGCCATGTCCCCCCACAGTGGATGGCATCACAGTGGTCCTAGTGAGAGCCCAGGGCATGCCTCCTCACAGTGAATGGCATCACAGTGGTTCTAGTGACAGGCCATGTCCTGTCTCCACACAATGCATGCCATCACTGTGGTTCTAGTGACAGGCCCAGCCATTTCTCCTTACAGTGTATGGCATCACCATGTTTCTAGTGAGAGCGCAGGCCTGTCAAATCACAGTGAATGTGATCACTGTGGTTCTATAAGAGGCCCACCCCTGTCTACTCACAATGCATGGCATCACATTGTTTCTTTGGAGAGTCCAGGCTGAGTCTCCCCACAGTGGATGGCATCACAGTGGTTTTAGTGACAGGCCTGGCGCCATCTCCTCACAGTGCATGGGATCAAAGAGTTCTAGGGAGAGCTCTGGGTGAGTCTCCTCACAGTGAGTGGCATCACAGTGTTTATAGTGAGAGCCCAGAGCATGTCTCCTCACACTGAGTGGCATCACAGTGGTTCCAGAGACAGGTCTGGCCCTGTCTCCTCACAGTGAGTGGCATCCCACTGGTTCTAATGAGATCCCAGGCATGTCTCCTCACATTCAATGGCATCACAGTGGTTCTAGTAACAGACCAGGCCCTGTCTCCTCACAGTGTGTGGCATCACAGTGTTTCTAGTGAGAGCCCAGGTGTATCAAATCACAGTGAATGTGATTCCAGTGTTTCCAGTGACAAGCCCTGCCCTCTCTCCTCACAGTGCATGGCATCACAGTGGTTCTAGTGAGATCCCAGTCCCAATATCCTCACAGTTGATGACAGCACAGTAGTTCTAGTTAGAGGCTGAGCCCTTTCTCCTCACAGTGCATTGCTTCACAGTGGTATTAGTTGGAGCCTAGTCAGTGTCTCCTCAGAGTGATGGCATGATAGTGGATCAAGTGAGAACATAGGCAATGTCTCTTCAGAGTGCATGACATCACAATGTCACTACTGTGAACACAGGCTTTTTGTCCTCACAGTAGATGGCATCAAAATGGTTCTAGTGACATGCCTGGTCCTGTCTCCTCACAGTGCATGACATCACAGAGTTTCTAGTGAGAGGCCAGGTATGACACTTCACAGTGAATGGCATCACTGTGGTTGTAGTGACAGTCCAGGCCATGTCCCCTCACTGTGAATGGCATCACAGTGGTTGTAGTGACCAGCTTGGCCCTGTCTGCTCACAGTGCATGGGATCACAGTCGTTCTAGTGAGAGCCCAGGCCGTGTATCCTCACAGTGGATGGCATCATATTGACTGTAGTTGGAGCCCAGGCCCTGTCTCCTTATAGAAGTTTCTGTCACATTGGTAATAGTGCAAGGCCTGGCCCTGTCTCCTCAGAGTATATGGCTTCACAATGGCTCTCGTGAAAGCCCAGGCCATGTGTCCTCACAATAGATGACATCACAGTGGTTCTAGGGAAAGCACCAGGATGTGTCTTCTCACACTAGATCACATCAATGTGGTACTAGTGAGGACCCAAACTGTGTCTCCTCATAGTGGATAGTTTCACAGTGGTCCTGGGGAGGACCAAGGCTGTGTTTCCTCACAGTGCATGGTATCACATTGGTTCTAGGGAGAGTCCAAACCATGTCTCCTCACAATGAATGGCATCACAGTGTTTCTAGTGAGGGACCAGGCCATGTCTCCACACAGTACATGGCACCACAGTGGTTCTAGTGACAGGCATGGCCCTGTATCCACACAGTGCATGGCATCACAGTGGTTCTGCTAAGATCCCAGGCCATGTCTCCTCACAGTGGATAGCATCACAGTGGTTCTACTGGCAGGCATGGCCCTGTCTCCTCACAGTGCATGGTATCACAGTGGTTCTAGTGAGAGTCCAAGATGTGCTCTGTACAATGGATGGCATAACTGTGGTAATGGTGAAGACCCAGGCTGTTTTTCCTAAATGTGGATAGTTTCAAAGTGGCAATAGGGAGAACCAAGGTTATGTTTACTAATAGTCAATGGCATCAGAGTGATTCTAGTGAGAGACCAGGCTGTATTCTTCTCACAGTGGATAGCATCACAGTGGCTCTACTGTGAGCCTAGGCCGTGTCTCCTCACAGTGGATGATGACACAGTGGTTGCATTGGGTGTCTGGGCTGTATCTCCTCAAAGTGGATTGCATCACAGTGGTTGTAGTGTGAGCCCTGGACATGTCTCCACACAGTGCATGGCATCACAGTAGTTCTGCTGAGATCCCAGTCAATGTCTCCTCACAGTGATGGCATGACAGTGGATCACAATGTCTCTTCAGAGTGCATGACATCACAATCACTCTACTGAGAGGCCAGGACCTGTGTCCTCACAGTGGATGGCATCACAATGGTTCTAGTGACAGGCCCAGCCCTGTCTCCTTACAATGCATTGCATCACAAAGGTTCTAGTGACAGACCCAGCCGTTTCTCCACACATTGCATGACATCACAGTCATTCTTTTGAGACCCCAGGCTGTGTCTCCTCACAGTGAATGGTACACAGTGGTTCTAGTGAGAGCCCAGTCCATGTCCCCCAACAATGTATCTCAATGGTTTTACTGTGAGCATAGGCCTTCTCTCCTCACAGTGGATGGCATAACAGTGGTTCTATCTCCAGGACAAGGCCTGTTTACTCACAGTGTAAAGCATCACAGTGGTTCTTTTGAGAGCCCAGGCCATTTGTACTCACAGTGGATGGCATCACAGTGCCTCTACTGAGAACCCAAACCATGTCTCCTCAAAGTGGATGGCATCACAGTGGTTGTAGTGAGAGACCAGGCCAAGTCTCCTAACAGTGGATAGCATCACAGTGGTTCTGCTGTGAGCCTGAACCTGACTCCTCACACTGCATTGCATCACATTGGTACTAGAGATAACCCAATCCATGTCTCCACACAGTGAATGGCATGACACAGGTTCTAGTGAGGACCGAGGCAATATCTCCTCACAGTGGATAACATCACAATGGTTGCAGTGAGAGGAGGGCTGTATCTCCTCAAAGTGGATCACCTCACAGTGGTTTCAGTGAGAACCAAGGCCTTGTCTCCTGACAGTTAATGGCATCACAGTAGTTTGAGTGAAAGACTAGGCCATGTCTCCTCAAAGTGGATGAAATCACAGTGGTTCTAGTGAGAGGCCAGTTGCTGTCTCCTCACAGTGCACTTCATTAGAGTGGTATTACTGATAGCCCAGTCAGTGTCTCCTCACAGTATTGGCATGACAGTGGATCAAGTGAGAACCTGGGCTATGTCACCTCAGAGTACATGACATCACAATGGCTGTATTGAGAGCCAGGCCATGTCTCCTCACAGTGGATTACATCACAATGGTTCTAGTGAAAAGCCCTGTGATGACTCCTCACAGTGCATGGCATCACAGTGGTTGTAGTGAGAGACCAGGCCCTGTCTCCTAACAATGGATAGCATCATATTGGTTCTACTGTTAGCCTAGGCCTTGTCTCCTCACAGTGGATGACATCACAGTGGTTCTATTGATAGCCCTGACCCTGTCTCCTCACACTGCAATGCTTCACAGTGGTACTAGAAAATACCCAGTCCATGAGAGACTGGGCCATCCTCACAGTATCCTCACAGTGCACTGCTTTAAAGTGGTATTAGTGAAAACCCAGTCATTGTCTCCTCACAGTGATGGCAAGACAGTGGAGGTAGTGAGAACCCAGGCGATGGCTTCTTAGATTGCAAGACATTACAATGACTCTATTGAGAACCCATGCCATGTGTCCTCATAGTGGATTGCATCACAACGGTTTAATGGCAGGCCCAGCCCTGTCTATTCGCAGTGCATAGCATCACAGTGGTTCTAGTGAGAGCCCAGGCCATGTCATTCACAGTGAATGACAACACAATTGTTGTAGTGACAGGACCAACCCTTTATCCTCAGTGCACAGCATCACAGTGGTTGTTTGTAGAGTCCAGGCAGTGTCTCCTCACAATGAATGCCATCACAGTGCTCATAGGGACAAACCTGACTCTGTCTTCTCAGAGTGCATTGCATCACAGTGGTTCGAGTGAGAGCCCAAGCTGTGTCTCCTCAAAGTGAATGGCTTCAAAGTGGTTTTAGTGAGATGACCGGCACTGTTTCCTAACAGTGCATGCTATCACAGTGGTTTTAGTGAGAGCCCAGGCTATGTTTCCTTACAGTGAAGGGCATCACAGTGGCTGTAGTATGAGTCCAGGCCATATCTCCTCACAGTGGATCCATCACAGTGGCTCTATTGAGAACCCAGGTGGTGTGTCCTCACATTGGATGGCATCACAGAAATTCTAGTGAGAGACAGGGCCCTGTCTCCTCACAGTGCATTGCTTCACAGTGGTATAATGTGAGCCCAGTCAGTGTATCCTCACAGTGATGACATGACAGTGGAACTAGTGAGGATACAGGCAATATCTCCTCAGACTGGGTCACAACACAATGGGTGCATTGAGAGTCGAGGCATTGTATCCTCACAGTTGATGGCATCACAATGCCCAGCCCTGACTGCTTACAGTGCATGGCATCACAGTGTTTCTAGTGAGAGGCCAGGCTGTGTCTCCTCACAGTAAATGGCATCATAGTGGTTCTATTGACAGGCCCATCCTGGTCTCCTCACAGTGCATGACATCACAGTGGCTCTAGCGAGAGCCCAGGCCATGTCTCCTAACAATGAATGACATCAAAGTGGTTCTACTGTGATCCTAGGCCTTTTCTCCTCACAGTGGATGGCATCCCAGTGGTTCTATTGACAGGTACGGCCCTGCCTACTCACAGTGTAAGTCATCACAGTAGTTCTTTTAAGAGCCCAGGCTATGTCTCCTCACAGTGGATGGCATCACAGCGCTTCTAATGAGAGCCCAGACTGTGTCTCCTCAAAGTGGATAGCATCTCAATGGTTGTAGTGAGAGACCTGACCGTGTCTCCTAACAGTGGATAGCATTACAGTGGTTCTACTGTGAGCCTAGGCCTTGTCTCCTCACCGTGGATGGCATCACAGTGGTTATATTGACAGGCTTGACCCTGTCTCCTCAAACTGCTTTGTTTCACAGTGGTACTACAGATAACCCAGTCCAGGTCTCCTCACAGTTAATGGCATCACAGTGGGCTTAGTGACAGGCCTGGCCCTGTATACTCACAGTGTGTGGCATCACAGTGGTTATTTTGAGAGCCCAGGCTGTGTCTCCTCACAGTGGAAGTCAGCACAGTAGTTCTAGTGAGAGACCAGGCCCTGTCTCCTCACAGTGCACTGCTTTACAGTGGTATCAGTGAGAGCCCAGTCAGTGTCTCCTCACAGTGATGGCATGACAGTCTATCTAATGAGAACCCAGGTGATGTCTCCTCAGATTGCATGACATAATAATGGTTCTATTGAGAGCCCAGGCCATTTGCCCTGCAAGTGATTGAATTACAATTGTTATAGTGACAGGCCCGGCCTTGTCTCCTCACAGTGAATGGTATCACAGTGGTTATAGTGACAGGCCTGGCCCTGCCTCCTCACAGTACATGGGATTATACTGGTTCTAGTGAGAGCCCAGGAAATGACTCCTCACAGAAGCTGGCACTACAGTGGTTATAGGGACAGGCCTGGCCCTGTATCCTCACAGTGCACGGCATCACAGTGTTTATTTTGAGGGTCCAGTCCATGTCTCCTCACAGTGGATAGCATCATAGTGGCTCTAGTGAGATTCCAGGCTGTGTCTCCTCATAGTTATTGGCATTATAGTGGTTCTAAAAAGAGTCCAGGCCATGTCTCCTCACAGTGAATATGAACACAGTGTTTGTAGTGACAGTCCTGGCCCTGTTTCCTCACAGTGCATGAGATCATTGTCATTCTAGTCATAGCCTGGACAGTGTTTCCTCACAGTGGATGGCATCACAGTGGTTATAGGGACAGTTCTGGCCCTGTATACTCACAGTGTGTGGCATCACAGTGGTTCTCTTGAGAGCCCAGGCCGTGTCTCCTAACAAGATTGCATCAGTGGTTCTAGTAACAGGCCCAAACTTGTCTCCTCAAAGTGCATGGCATCACGTTGGTTTAAATGTGAGCCCAGGCCATTTCTCCTCATAGTGGATGGCATCACATTGGCTCTATTGAGAGCCCAGGTGGTGTGTCCTCACATTAGATGGCACTGCAGCAGTTCTACTGAAAGACAGGGCCCTGTCACCTCACAGTGCATTGCTTCACAGTGGTATTAGTGTGCACCAAGTCACTGTATCCCAACAGTGAGGGTGCAGACAATGTCTCCTCAGAGTGCATGCCATCACAATGGCTCTAGTGAGAGCCCAGGCCTTGTCTCCTCACAGTCGATGGCATCACAATGGTTCTACTGACAGGATTGGCCCAGTCTCCTTACAGGGCATGGTATCAGTGTTTATAGTGAGATCCCAGGCCATGTCTCCTCACAGTGAACCACATCCCAATGGTTCTAGTGACAGGCCTGGCCCTTTATCCTCACAATGCATGGCATCACAGTGCTTCTAGTGAGAGCCTAGGCCATGTCTCCTCACAGTGAATATCAACACAGTGGTTGTAGTGACAGGCCTGGCAATGTTTCCTCACAGTGCGTGGGTTCACAGTGGTTCTAGTCAGAGCCCAGGCAGTGTACCTTCACAGTGGATAGCATCACAGTGGTTATAGGGACTGGCATGGCACTGTATCCTGCCAGTGCACAGCATCACAGTGGTTCTCCTGAGAGCCCAGGCCCTGACTCCTCAGAGTGGATGGCATCACAGTGGTTGTACTTTGAGCCTATGCCTTGTCTCCTCTCAGTGGATGGCATCACAATGGTTATATTGACAGGTCCAGCCCTATCTACACACACTGTAAGGTATCACAGTGATCCATTTGAGAGCCCAAGCCATGTCTCCTCACAGTGGATGGCACCACAGTAGTTCTAGTGAGAGACTAGGACATGGCTCCTCACATTGGATGACGTCACAGTAGTTCTAGTGGCAGACTGGACCCTGTTGCCCCACAGTGCACTGCTTTACAGAGGTATTAATGAAAGCCCAGTCAGTGTCTCCTCACAGTGATGGCATGACAGTGGATGTAATGAGAACCTAGGTGATGTGTCCTCAGATTACATGGCATCACAATGACAGTATTGAGAGCCCAGGCCATGTGTCCTCACAGTGGATTGCATCACATGGTTGTAGTTACACACCAAGCCCTGACTCCTCACAGTGCATAGCATCACATTGGTTCTAGTGAAAACCAAGGCTGTGTCTCCTAACAGTGGATAGTATCACATTGGTTGCAGTGAGAGTCGGGCTGTATCTCCTCAAGGTGGATCGCATGCCAGTGGCTTTTATGAGAACCCAGGCTCTGTCTCCTCACAGTCAGTGGCATTAGAGTAGTTTGAGTGAGAGACTAGGCCATGTCTCCTCACAGTGGATAACATCACAGTAGTTCTAGTGAGATACTGGGCCCTGTCTCCTCACAATGCACTGCTTTACAGTGCTATTAGTGAAATTCTAGTCAGTGTCTCCTCACAGTGATGGCATGACAGTGGATCTAATGAGAACCAAGGCAATGACTCCTCAGAGTGCATAACATCACAATGGCTCTAGTGAGAGCCCAGGCCTTATCTCCTCAAAGTCAATGGCATCACAATGGTTCTACCAAATGGCCCAACCCTGTCTCCTTACAGTGCAGGGCATCAGTGTTTCTAGTCAGAGCCCTGGCTGTGTCCCTCACAGTGAATGGCAATACAGTGTTTGTTGTGACAGGCCCGACCCTGTCTCCTCATAGTGTATGGCATCACAGTGTTTCTAGAGACAGTCCCAATCCTGTCTCCTAAATGTGTATGGAATCACACTGGTTTTAGTGAGAGCCCAGTCTGTGTCTTCTTACAGAAAACGGCATAACAATGCTTGTAGTGACCTGCTCTGCCCTGTCTCCTCATAGTGCATGGGATCACAGCGGTTCTATTAAGATCCCAGGTCATATCTCCTCACAGTTAATGGCATCACAGTGTTTCCAATGAGAGCCCAGGCTGTGTCTTCTCACAGTAAATGGCATCACACTAGCTCTAGTGAAAGGCCCAGCCCTGTATACTCACAGTGTATGACATCACATTGGTTCTTTTGAGGGCCAAGGCTGTGTCTCCTCACAGTGGATGGCATCACAGTGGTTCTAGTGAGAACCCAGGCCATGCCTCCTAACAGTGGAATGCATCACAGTGGTTTTACTGGGAGCCTAGGCCTTTTCTACTCATAGTGGATGGCATCACAGTGGTTCTATTGACAGGCCCGGCCCTGTCTATTCACAGTGTAAGGGATCACAGTGGTTCTTTGGAGAGCCGAGGTCATGTCCCTTACAGTGGATGGCATCACAGTGCCTCTACTAAGAGCCCAGACCATGCCTCCTCAAAGTGGATGGCATCACAGTGGTTGTAGTGAGACATCGGGCCATGTCTCTTAACAGTGGATAGTGGTTCTACTGACAGCTCCAAATGTGTCTCCTCACACTGCATTGCATCACGGTGGTACTACAGATAACCCAGTCCATGTCTCCTCACAGTGAATGGCATGACAGTGGTTAAAGTTAGGACCAAGGCCATGTCTCCTCACAGTGAATAACATCACAGTGCTTGCAGTGAGAGCAGGGCTGTATCTCCTCAAGGTGGATCGTATCACAGTGGTTTTAGTGAAAACCCAGGTTGTCTCTCCTCACAGTGAATGACATCACAGTGCTTCTAGTGAGAACCCTGGCCTTGTCTCATCACAGTAAATGGCAACACAGTGGTTGTAGTGATGCGCCCAGCCCTGTTTCATCCCAGTGCATAGGATCACATTGGTTCTAGTGAGAGCCCAGGCAGTGTCTCCTCACTGTGGATGGCATCCCAGTCACTGTAATGACAGGGCTGAAACTGTCTCCTGACAGGGCATGGCATCACAGTGGTTCTAGTGACAGGCCCGACCCTGTCTCCTCACAGTGCATTGCATCACAGTGGTTCTAGTGAGAGCCCAGGCCATGTTTCCTCACAGTGGATGGCATCACAGTTGCTCTAGTGCAAGACCCGGTGGCATGTCCTCACAGTGGATGATATCAGAGCAGTTATAGTGATATACTGGGCCCTGTCACCTCACAATGCATTGCTTCATAGTGGTATTAGTGAGAGCCCAGTCAGTGTATCCTCACAGTGATGGCATTACAGTGGATCTAGTGAGCATGCAGGCAATGTCTCCTCAGAGTGCATGACATCACAATAGCTCTACAGAGAGCCCATGCCTTGTCTCCTCACAGTTGATGGCATCACAATGGTTGTACTGAATGGCCCAGCTCTGTCTCCTTACAGAGCATGGCATCACAGTGTTTCTAGTGAGAGCACAGGCCATGTCTTATCAAAGTGAATGTCACTGAAATGGTTTCATTGGCAGGCCCATTCATTTCTCCTCACAGTGCATGGCATCAGAGTGTTTCTAGTGAGAGCCCAGACTGTGTCTCCTCTCAATAAATGACATCACAGCGGCTCTAGTGAGAGCACAGGCTATGTCTCCTCACAGTGAATGGTATCATAGTTGGCTATAGTGACAGGCCTGGCTGTGTCTCCTCACAGTGCATGGGATCACAGTGGTTCTAGTGAGAGCTCAGGCAATGACTCTTCACAGTGGATGGCATTACAGTGGTAAGAGTGACTGGCCCGGCCCTGTATCCTCACAGTGCACTGCATCACAGCGGTCTTTTGAGAGGCCAGGCCATGTCTCCTCAGAGTGGATGGCATCACAGTGGTTCTAGTGACAGGCCTGACCCAGTCACCTCACAGTGCATGGCATCACAGTGTTTCTAGTGAGAGCACAGGCCATGTCTCCTCACAGTGAATGGCATCGCATGGTTCTATTGGCAGGCCCAGCCCTTTCCCCTCATAGTGCATGGCATCAGAGTGTTTCTAGTGAGAGCCTAAGCTTTGTCTCTTCACAGTAAATGACATCAAAGTTGTTCTAGTGACAGACCTGGACCCTGTCTCCTCTGAGTACATGGCATCACAGTGGTTTTTTGAGAGCCCAGTCCATGTCTCCTCACAGTGGATGCCATCACAGTGGCTCTAGTGAGAGCTCAGTGTATGTCCCTCACTGTGAATGACATCACAGTGTTACTAGGGACAGTCCCAGCCCTGTACCCTCACAGTGAATGCATGAAAGTGGTTCTAGTGAGAGCCCAGGCCATGTCTCCTAACTGGACTGCAACGCAGTGTTTCTGCTTTGAGCCTATGCCTTGTCTCCTCACAGTGCATGGCACCACAGTACTTCTAGTGAGAGACTAGGCTATGTCTCCTCACATTGGATGACATCTAGTAGTTCTAGTGACAGACTGGGACCTGTCTTCCCACAGAGCCCTGCTTTCCAGAGGTATTAATGAAAGCCCAGTCAGTCTTTCCTCACAGTGATGACATGTGAGTGGATCTAATGAGAACCCAGGCAATGTCTCCTCAGATTGCATGACATCATAATGGCTCTACTGAGAGCCCAGTCCATGTGTACTCACAGTGGAATGCATCATATGATTCCAGTGACCGGCTCGGCCCTGTCTCCTCACAGTGTATGGCATCACATTGGTTCTAGTGAGAGACAAGTCTGTGTTTCCTAAGAGTGGATAGTATCTCATTGGTTGCAGTGAGAGTCAGGCTGTATCTCCCCAAGGCGGATCTCATGCCAGTGGTTTTAGTGAGAACCCAGACCATGTCTCCTCACAGTAAATGGCATCATGGTAGTTCGAGTGAGAGACTAGGCTGTGTTTCCTCACAGTGGATGACATCACAATAGTTCTAGTAAGATACTGGGCCCTGTCTTCTCAAATTGCACTGCTTTACAGTGGTATTAGTGAAAGCCCGGTCAGTGTCTCCTCACAATTATGGTATGTGAGTGGCTCTAATGAGAACTTGCCCTGGCCAGCGGGGAGTTAAACAAGGACCTGAGGGGAAAATAACCTGGATGAGAGACAAGAGACACGAAGAAGGAGATCAAGTCTAGAGTCTGATCAAGGTCTCAGATTTATTCAGGCAAGCACAAGCTTATATACAGAAAATAAAACTTTCCAGACAGTGCCTACATGCCTAAAGTCTGCTCCACAAATGCCTCTGTGTCTGAAGACTATTTGCCAAGGCCATACGACAAGGTCTCTGTGCCTAGAGATCCCAAAACAACTGCAGTTCTCATGGTCAAAGAGCAGCCACAGCTCCCAACATCTCCTCCCTTCTTTTATACAAAAGAGGGGGAGACCCACTGTTCAGCGGTGGGCTTTAACCAACTGGGGGAGTTTGACCTGACTCCTCCCATGGGCTGTCATTTTTTGTCCCACAATCTTGGCCCTTGGTACCTTTTGGGGAGGGGAGGCAGGGCCTATATGATCATAATAAGCATGGTACCAACCTCCATGCAAGTCAGGTTTTTCTCTCAGGGAATTCAGAAACGGTCAGAAAGGGACCTTCCCTTGTGGTGCTTTGCCTCGCACCCATGTTGGTGCCCATATTGTACTCACTTTATTGTGAGCCGATATGCATAGGGGTGAATCCTATGCAGCTCCAAAATGAGGGGAGTCAAGGACGTATTCTATAGTGCATAGCTTGGACCTCTACACGAACATTCACAATAGACTTCATTAGACACTTGAAGAAAATAGGCAACAGGCATACGAGAAGCAGAAGGCAAATACCACAGCTGCAAAGCTGCCTATCCAGGAACTTAGAGAGTCCCAACCAGGCAACACAGATTTAATTGCAGCAAGTAAATCATTAGCAGCCTTAGTGGCATCAAAATCAAGATGACTCTTCTGTATAGCTAAAATTTCTGAATGTAAACTAACCAGATCTAATGAAATGTTATCATGGTGCCAAATTCCTTCCAAATGTATTTTGACCCTTACCCAATCTTCATAACTAGCATTATAAATTTTAGAGGTGATGCAGATCCATTGGTAATCTGTATGGCATTCCAATCGAGCTCTAATCTTCATTCCTTGAATTTGCTCTCCTAAATAGGTCACTACATCAAACATAGCATCTATTTTTTCTTCTAACTTCTTGTCTATGGTAACTTGAGTTCCTAAAGCAACAGAAACGTTTTTAGCTAGATTATTAACAAAGTGTGCAGTATGAACTTCTTGTGTAAGAGCAACAGCAGCAGTAGTAATAGAAGCTAATAATGTAATAAATGCAACAATCCCAGCAATAAGTAAACCTACAACTCTCTTTTGTCTACTTAAACTATTTTTAATCTCCTCTAGTATTTGAATACCCTTGTCAGAATACCAAGGCTTTGAAAGATTAACAGGAATCATAACAAATGCAGGTTGTTTGACAATCATTACAGTTCCAGAATCATGAGAAATACAATTGGACAGACTACAATTATCACAGGTAACATTAAACACTCCCTCATACTTGTGATACCCAGTAATATTTATATTTCCTAACATCAGGGCATAAGGTGGTGTAACACAGGCCATAACAGTTCCCTTCGGAAGGCTATTTGAATCATTGCTGTCAGATGTAACCTTGATACCTCGCATAGCAGTAGCAATTTTCCACACGTAAGTTTGCTGATGTCCATTGTCTGACCACCACAATCCTGAGGACAGTCCAGTAGCCCAATCATTAACTCATTCAGTTTTATTCTCTATAGAGCCTGCTGATCCTGACCAATCCTTAACATATCTAGTAGATCCAGAAACATTATACCTGATAAATTTTTTCCCTACACATTTGCTTCAATGTATAGATTTATTGAACCAAGGTGTATTTCCTTCACAAGGAATAAAGTCCTCTGGTGGACTATCCCCTGTAACTTGATTTCCATAGGGAAGCCAAATAGAAATTCTGCTTGTTTGGACCTGCTTTATCTTTTTTGTACCTTGTACATTCTCTTGTACATGCTTTACAGTAATTTTTCTTTCCTTTATTTCAAAACATCCCACTATGCTAGTCTTAGAAAAGCATAGTGGAATACCTAGACCATGCCCTGAATATGAACTCATAATTATTTGATGTAATTCTATATTTTTACTATATGGCGTACATAGCAACTGAGTGTTATTGACTAGAACTATGATTTCTTTTTTCTCCCAAGTCACTGGATGTAATATAGGAGGATCAGGAACATAGGTCCAGTAAAGTTCACTGTAAGAAAGATGTAGATCACTCCATATTATCAGGATCAGCAGTGTCCTCTTGTTTGATCTCGTGGCCTGCGTGCCACACCAAACATTCTGGCAACCATCTGGCTCCATTTTCTTTCTGTGAAAAAATACAAACAGATCCTCGTCCCCATGTTAATACAGGGTCAGGTCCATTCCATTTGTTAGTCAATGGATCTTTCCACATGGCTTTGGCAAAGGTATTTTTTATATTTGTGTGCCAAAAGTGATCAGCAGCTGAATTTCCAAGTATCAAGGGTTAAAAAGTTTAGGACAAACAAGGCATGATGAAGGATATTTCTTGGAGAGCCCTTTATGGGGTACAAATCCCCCATTTTTAATTTTTGGAGTGTATATTTAATAGTTTGATGGGCTCGCTCAACAATTCCTTGACCTTGGGGATTGTATGGTATGCCTGTAATATGTTTAATTTGTAGTTGATGACAGAAATTTTGGAATTTTTTTCCAGTATATCCAGGACCATTATCAGTTTTAATAATTTGGGGCTTTCCCATGACACCAAGGCAATTGAGTACATGAGCAATGACATTTTTTGAAGCTTCTCCAGCATGGAGGCTGGCAAAGATGAATCCACTAAAGCTATCCACAGTAACATGGAGGTACTTAAGATTACCAAATGAGGGAACGTGTGTTACATCCATTTGCCAGATCTCATTGGGAATTAAACCTCTAGGATTCATGCCTAAGTGGGGGACTGATAGGAGGGTGACACAGTTTGTGCATGGTTTGACTGTCTGGTGAGCTTGTTCCCTAGTGATTTTAAAAAGAAGACGCAAGGTTTGAGCATTAAGGTGATGTACAGAGTGAGCTGCTTTGGCCTGGGCCACAGGATCAAGTTCAGCAAGGAAGGCAAACTGGGTGGCTTTGTCAGTCATGGAATTGCCTGTGGCTAGAGGCCCAGGGAGTCCAGAATGAGCACGAATATGGCCTATATAAAAAGGATGTTGTCTAGAATGTATGCATTGTTGAATGGAGGAAAACAGAGGAGTGGCGTTTGTAGTGGGTTTTATGTATGGCACAGTTTCTAAGAGGGGGATGGAATGAGCAATATAAGCACTATCAGTATACAGATTAAAGGAAGTATTTGGGAGTTGTTGGAAAACCTGTAAAACAGCAAAAAGCTCCACCAGTTGAGCAGAGTGGAATGGGGATTGTAGGGAAGTGGTTTGATTGTTTACAGTGCAGGCTGCCATTCCATTAGAGGAGCCATCAGTGAAAACTAGGGGGACATGGGGAAGGGGTAGGGGAGAGGTCAATGTAGGAAAAACAAATGGTTGAATTTTTATAAAGTGAAGAAGCTTGTTAGCAGGGTAATGATTATCAAGGGATCCCTGAAAAGAGGTGCAAGATATTGCCCAGTCATCATCATTTTGTATTAACCATTGTATTTGGGTAGTGGAGTAGGGTAGAATGATTTTATCAGGGTCCTTACCAAATACTTTTCTACTTTGATCACATCCAATCCTTGTCCTGGGTGAAAGCCTTGATTAAGCATTTGGCGAGCTACCAGCTCATCAGGGCTGCACATAATGAGTTTCATTTGAGAGAGGAGGTCTCAGCCCCAGAGATTAATGGGCAGGCCTGTGACCACATAAGGTTGAACGGCGCCTTGATTGGCCTCCTCATCCTCCCATTGAATAACTTCAGAACTTTGTAAAGGGTCAGAGGCCTGTCCAATTCCTTTGAGATGGGTCATGGAAGCAGTGAGAGGCCAAGATGCAGGCCAGTCTTTATTGGAAATAATTGTGGCATCTGCACCAGTGTCTATAAGACCTTCAAAGGTTTTTCCTTTTAATTTTAATTTAAGAAGGGGTCTTGTTTGAGTGAATTTTTGTGCCCAATAAATATCTGATGACCCAAACCCATGGGGGCCTCTCTTTTGTTTTTGGCAAGGCGCCTTATCATTGAGGGGCAATAGTATTAACTGAGCAATTCGTTGGCCAGGAAGAATGGTAATAGGCCCCTGAAGGGCAGTAGCCATTAATTTAATTTCCCCAGTATAGTCATTGTCAATGACTCCTGGAGAAATGGTGAGGCCCTGAATGGTTGAACTGGCACGTCCCAAGATAAGGCCAAAAGTATCCTGAGGTAGGGGGCCAAAGACTCCCGTAGAGAGGATTTGAGTTCCCATCTCCAGTGTTAATATTAATTGGGAGGTGGAACAGAGGTCCAGTCCTGCACTACCAGCGATTGCCCGGGAGAGGGCAGTGATGTCACATTTTGGGCCAATTGAGGGCCGAACCTGACAACCCCAGGGTTCTGTCCGGTATGGGTCTTGAGGCCCTGGGGTGGGCCCCATAAGAAGCTTCCCTGCCTCTGGGGTAGAGGTTTATCCTGTATATCAGTTTTGGAGCGGCATTCAGAGGCCCAATGCTTGCCTCGCTTGCATCGCGGGCACAGAGAGGATGGGAGCAGCTGCTCAGCCTTAGGGGCGGTGCAATCTCTGGAAAAATGACCTGGTTGTTTGCAATTAAAACAAGTTTTGAGCTTATCCCCCTGGGTAAAATCTTTAAGGGCCGCTCCTGTGGCTAGTCCAATGCTGCGGGACACAGGGTCTACATCAGCATAGAGTTTGATAAAGTCAGAGATATTTTTGCCACGGCGATGGGATCGTATAGCCGCTTGGAAGGCTGAGTTAGCATTCTCAAAGGCAAGATGTCTAACAAATTCATTATCTGTTTCCTCCTTTCCCATGAGGCGTTCAGCAGCCTCTGTAAGGCGGCCAATAAAATCACTATAAGGCTCTTGTGGACCCTGTCTGAGTTTAGCAAGAGAGGTGACAGCTGACCCTTTAGAGGGAAAGCTCTTCCAGGCTTTGAGAGCTGCATGTTGAATTTGTGTAAGCAATCCTGGAGGAAATTTGGTTTGTTTTTCATTCGTATCATAGGGAAGGTTGCCCAAAAGTTTATCTAGCGTCCAGGCTTTGGAGGAACTACCAGCGGCCAAATTACGGTGGGCAGCATCCTGGCACCTCTCAGTGTAATCAGCTTTAAATAGAAGAAAGTCACCCCTAGTTAAAGTAGCTTTAGTTAACATAACCCAATCATTAACAGTAAGTAAGTCTTCACTTAGAGATTCTAACAGTGAGATAGTGAAAGGAGCAATAGGACCATAGGAAGTAACTACATTTTTAACTCTTTTATATGTTTAAATTTAAGGCGGTGATATCACTGGGCTTTAGTAAGTAAAGTGTCATCCCTTTCTTCATTCTCAGTGCTTTCTGACCCAGCAGGTTCCTTTGTTTCCAATTCTCCCTCCCCCTCTTCTGGGGTATATGGATCCTGTGGCTCAGCCTCATTAGATTTTCCTTCAGTAGGTTTAACTTGGGAGCGAGTTACAGGAAAGGCATGGAGAGTTTTACTTTTAGTTTTAGTTTTCTGAACAGGGCGAGTGGAGGGGGAGCATATTTCTAAATCAAGGTCGCGTAACTGCTTGAGCAGGTGTGACTTTTCCTTTTTGGCTTGGAGGAGCGTCTTAAGAGATTGTGCCTCCTGGGAAAGTTTAGTGACTGCATGTCTAGTTATTTCTTGTAGATCAGAGGGAGTGTCAAGCGCTGGGGCAGAAGAAGGGGGTGCTATGTTATAGGGTGGTGACCATGTACCCAAAAGTGGCTGGGGGGCCCAATCAGAGTTATGATATTTAATAGCTTCATCCTGCAATTTAGCCTTTTCCTCAGGGGAAAATGAGTCATCATCAGGATTGGTGGTTTTTAAGTCAAACAGAACGGGATAGGTAGACTGCGGAGAGGGTTACTAGGTGGGGGATCATTAGCATTTTCTGGCATATAGAGGGACAATTAGAGCCAGGGGAGAAGGGCCGGGTTGTTGGCCCACCCGCAGTGCTGCGAGAGCCCGGGCAGGCGGGGTAAGGATTCTCTGGGACTTCATTCTTATGGAGGGAGGTCTGACTACCGGTGAATTTATTTTTAAGAAAATTCTCACTATCTGTAACTACTTTTGAAACATCAGGGTGATAGTGGCAGATCTGCAATACATCATTTATGAGATTCCAATAAGAAAATGCCTGCACTGGAACCCTTTCAGGACCAAAAGAGCGGTAGTAATCATTTAAACAGTCACCAAAGTGGCACCACCGCTTTTCATCTATAGTTCCTTCCTGGGGGAACAAGGGACAGACATCCTCTAAAAATACAAAGAATTTTACTAAATCTTTTTTCTTAACCCGTGTTCCTCATGTCTTGAGAGAAGCTTTAAGCCCTTCAACAAACAATTCATGCTTACTTAATGCTTGTCCCATAATTGCATCGCTTTTCTTACCTCTCCGGATCTGTATCACAGGCGGGCACTCCTGCGGTGATCACTGTGCAGATCTGTATCACAGGCGGGCTGCCTGTGGTGATCCCTATGCGGATCTTCACCCACCGGTGAGGTGGCGATCGAATGGGGGACGGCCATCCACTCTAGCGATGTCCAGGTCACACTTTGTACCTCGAGCCCCACGTTTGGGCGCCACTTGCCCCGGCCAGCGTGGAGTTAAACATGGACCTGAGGGGAAAATAACCTGGATGAGAGACAAGAGACACAAAGCAGGAGACCAAGTCTAGAGTCTGATCAAGGTCTCAGATTTATTCAGGCAAGCACAAGCTTATATACAGAAAATAAAACTTTCCAGACAGTGCCTACGTGCCTAAAGTCTGCTCCACAAATGCCTCTGTGTCTGAAGACTGTTTGCCAAGGCCATACGACAAGGTCTCTGTGCCTGGAGATCCCAAAACAACTGCAGTTCTCATGGTCAAAGAGCAGCCACAGTTCCCAACAAGAACCCAAGGCAATGTCTCCTCAGATTGCATGACACCACAATGGCTGTATTGAGAGCTCAGGCCATGTGTCCTCACAGTGGAATGCACCACATGGTTCCAGTGACAGCTCCAGCCCTGTCTCCTCACAGTTCATGGCATCACATTGGTTCTAGTGAGAGACAAGGCTGTGTCTCCTAAGAGTGGATAGTATCACATTTGTTGTAGTGAGAGCTGGGCTGTATCTCCTCATGGTGGATCTCATGCCAGTGGTTTTAGTGAGAACCCAGACCGTGTCTCCTCACAGTAAATGGCATCATGGTAGTTTGAGTGAGAGACTAGGCCATGTCTCCTCACAGTGGATGATATCATAGTATTTCTAGTGAGAGACCGGGCCCTGTCTCCTCACATTGCACTGATTTACAGTGGTATTAGTGAAAGTCTAGTCAGTGTCTCCTCACAATGATGGCATGAAAGTGGATCTAATGAGAACACAGATGATGTCTCCTCAGATTGCATGATACCACAATGGCTCTTTTGAGAGCCCAGGCCATTTGTGCTACAGTGGATTGCATCACAATAGTTAAGTGACAGGCCCGGCCCTGTCTCCTCACAGTGCATGGCATCACAGTTCTTCTAGTGAGAGCCCAGGTGGTGTTTCCTCACAGAGGATGACATCGCTGCAGTTCTAATGAGAGACAGGGCACTGTCAGCTCACAGTGCAATGCTTCCCAGTGGTATTAGGGAGCACCTAGTCAGTGTATCCTCACAATCATGGCACTACAGTGGATCTAGTGAGGATGCAGGCAATGTCTCCTCAGAGTGCATGACATCACAATGGCTCTATTGACAGCCCAGGCCTTGTCTTCTCACAGTCGATGG
Source organism: Dipus sagitta (assembly GCA_036346955.1). NCBI lineage: Eukaryota > Metazoa > Chordata > Mammalia > Rodentia > Dipodidae > Dipus > Dipus sagitta. The sequence goes on along the minus strand of CM070791.1, from coordinate 7,467,329 downwards.
CATCACATTGGTTCTACTGACAGGCCCGCCCCTGTCTCCTTACAGTGCAGGGCATCACAGTGTTTCTGGTGAGAGCCCAGGCCATGTCTCCTCAAATTGAATGGCATCAAAGTGGTTAGAGTGATAGGCTTGCACCTGTCTCCTCACAGTGCATGGGATCACAGTGGTTCTAGTGACAGCCCAGTAAGTGACTCCTCACATTAGATGGCATTACAGTGGTTATAGGGACAGGCCCAGCCCTGTATCCTCACAGTGGTTGGCATCACAGTGGCTCTAGAGAGACCACAGGCTGTGTCTCCTCATAGTGCATGGCATCACATTGGTTCTCATGAGAGCCCAGGCCATGTCTCTTCACAGTGAATGGCATCACAATGGTTGTAATGACAGGCCCAGCAATGTCTTCTCACAGTGGATATCATCACAGTGGCTCTAGTGAGAACACGGGCTATATCTAATCAAAGTGGATTGCATCACAGTGGTTTTAGTGACAACCCAGTCCCTGTCAACTCACAATGAATGGCATCACAGTAGTTCTAGTGAGAGGCCAGACCCTGTCTCCTCACAGTACACTGCTTTACAGTGGTTTTAGTGAGAGCCCAGTCAGTGTCTCCTCACAGTGATGGCATGACAGTGGATCTAATGAGAAAGCAGGTGATGTCTCCTCAGATTGCATGACATCATAATGGCTCTATTGAGAGCCCAGGCCATTTGTCCTACAGTGGATTGCATCACAATGGTTATAGTGACTGGCCTGGCCCTGTCTCCTCACAGTGCATGACATCACAGTGGTTCTAATGAGAGGCCAGGCCATGTCTCCTCACAGTGCATGGCATTACAGTGTTTCTAGAGAGAGCCCATGCTCTGTCTCTTCACAGTAAATGGCATCACATTGGTTCTAGTGACAGGCTCAGTCCTCTCTCCTCACAGTGCATGACATCACAATGGTTCCTTTGAAAGACCAGGCCATTTCTCCTCACAGTGGATGGCATAACAATGGGTCTAGTGAGAGCCCAGGCCATGTCTCCTAACAGAGGATTGCATCACAGTGGTTCCACTGTGAGCCTAGGCCTTGTCTCCACACAGTGAATGGCATGACAGTGGTTCTAGTGTGCACCGACTCCATGTCTACTCACAGTGGTGACATCACAGTGGTTGCAGTGGGAGCCTGGACTCTATTCCTCAAAGTGTATCACATCACAGTAGTTTTTTTTTTTTTTTTTTTTTTTTTTTTGGTAAAACAGCAATGATTTTATTTCACTGAGTTACAGAGCCCAGGTAATATGAGGTAGTTCCTGGAGATTTAGAATCCTCTTCACGCCCCACCCCAACCCCAAACAAATAAGCAAACAGCAGCCAGCCACCTATGTCACAAAGGTTCATCTGTCAGCAGTTTATAGTGGCATGTGTCTGCCATTGTTCTGTCAGTTCTGCCTGTTCAAAGGCTTGGGCAGCATGGGGGAGGGATCGTAGCTCTGTGGTGTCAGGTTGCAACGACCGCTGGCTTGTGAGAAATACATCACAGTAGTTTTAGTCAGAACCCAGGCCGTGTTCCTTCACAGTGAATGGAATCACAGTAGTTTTAGTGAGAGGCCAGGCCCTGTCTCCTTACAGTGCAGACCTTTACAGTGATATTAGTGAGAGAACAGTAAGTGTATCCTCAGTTACGGCATGACAATGTATCTAGTGGGAACCCAGAGGATGTCTGATCAGAGTGCATGACATCACAATGGCTCTATTGAGAGCCCAGGTTATGTGTCCTCACAGTGGATTGCATCACAGTGGTTCTTATGACATGTCCTGCCCTGTCTCTGAACAGTGCATGGTATCACAGAGTTTCCATTGAGAGCCCAGGTATGACTCCTAACAGTGAATGGCATCACTGTGGTTGTACTGACAGGCCCAGCCCTGTCTCCTCACAATGCATGGCATCATTATGGTTCTAGTGACAGCCCAGGCTGTGTCTCCTCACAGTGAATGGCATCACATTGGTTGTAGTGCCAGGCCTGCCCCTGTCTCCTCACAGTGTATGGGATCACACTGATTCTAGTGAGAGTCCAGGCCATGTCTCCTCACAGTGGATGACATCACAGTGGTTGCATTGGGTGTCCAGGCTGTATCTCCTCGAAGTGGATCGCATCACAGTGGTTGTAGTCTGATCCCAGGTCGTGTCTCCTCACAGTGGATGGCATCACAGTGGTTCTAGTTGGAGCCGAGGCCATTTATCTTCATTGCATATGATATCACATTGGGTATAGTGAGAGGCACAGACCTGACTTATCAGATTTCTTGACATCACAGTGGCTCTACTGAGAGCCCATGCCATGTCTCCTCACAGTGGATGACATAAGAAAGGTTCTAGTGACAGAACCGGCCTTGTCTCCTCACAGTACATGGCATCACAGTGTTTCTAGTGAGAACCAAAGCTGTGTCTCCTCACAGTGCATGACATCACAGTATTTCTTTTGAAAGCCCATGCCACGTCTCCTCATAGTGAATGGCTTCACAGTGGTTCTAGTGACAGGCCCGGCCCTGTCTTCTCACAGTGCAGGGTATCATAGTGGTTCTAGTGACAGCCCAGCCCATGTCTCCTCACAGTGAATGGCACCACAGTGGTTCTAGTGACAGGCCCAGGCCTGTCTCTCACAGCACACAGCTTTACAGTTGTATTAGTGAGAGCCTAGTCAGTGTCTGCTCACAGTGATGGCATGACAGTGGATCTAGTGAGAACCCAGGCCATGTCTTCTCAGGTTGCATGACATCACACTGGCTCTATTGAGAGCCCAGGGCCATGTTTCCTCACAGTGGATTGCATCACAGTGGTCCCAGTGACAGGCTCTGCCCTGTCTCCTGACAGTGCATGGCATCACAGTGGTTCTAATGACAGCGCAGGCCGTGTCTTCTAAAAGTGCATAGCAACACAGTGGATCTACTGTGAGCCTAGGCCTTGTCTATTCACAATGGATAGCATCACAGTGATTCTATTGACCTTCCTGACCCTATCTCCTCACACTGAATTGCATCACAGTGGTAAAACAGATAACACAGTCCATGTCTCCTCACAGTGAATGGCATGACAGTGGTTCTAGTGAGGACCAAGGTCATGTCTCCTCATAGTGGAAGACATCACAGTGATTGGCCTGAGAACCTGGGCTGGATTTCCTCAAAGTGGATCGTATCACAGTAGTTTTAATAAGAACCCAGGACCTGTCTCCTCACAGTGCACTGCTTTACAGTGGTATTAGTGAGAGCCCATTCTGTGTCTCGTCACAGTGAATGGCATGACAGTGTTTCTAGTGAGAACCAAGGCAATATCTCCTAAGAGTGCCTGACATCACAATGGCTCTATTGAGAGCCCAGGCCATGTGTCCTCACAGTGGATTGCATCACAAGGGTTCTAGTGACAGGCCATGCCCTGTCTCCTCACAGTACATGGCATCACTGTGGTCTAGTAAGAGCCAAGGCCATGTCTCCTAACAGTGGATAACATCACAGTGGTTCTACTGTGAGCCTAGCCCTTGTCTCCTCACAGTGGATGGCATAACAGTGGTTCAATTGACAAGCACAACCCTATCTCCTCACACAGCATTGCATCACAGTGGTATACAGATAACCCAGTCCATGTCTCCTCACAGTGAATGGCATGACAGTGGTTCTACTGAGGACCAACACCATGTCTCCTCACAGTGGTTGGCATCACAGTGCCTCTCTTGAGAGCCTAGGCCATGTCTCCTCCCAGTGAATGGCATCACAGTGGTTCTAGTTACAGGCCTAAAGCTGTCTCCTCAAAGTGCATGGCATCACAGTGGCTCTAGTGCAAGCCCAAGCCATGTCTCCTCAAAGTGGATGGTATCACAGAAGCTCTATTGAGAGCACAGGTGGTGTGTCCTCACAGTCAACATCACAGCAGTTCTTGTGAGAGACAGGGCACTGTCATTTAACAGTGCATTGCTTCACAGTGGTATTAGTGAGAGCCCAGTCAGTGTATCCTCACAGTGATGGCATGACAGTGGATCTAGTGAGGATTCAGGCAATGTCTCAGAGTGCATGACATCACAATGACTCTATTGAAAGCCCAGGCCATGTCTCCTACAGTGGATTGCATCACAATGGTTATAGTGACTGGCCTGGCCCTGTCTCCTCACAGTGCATGACATCACAGTGGTTCTAATGAGAGGCCAGGCCATGTCTCCTCACAGTGCATGGCATTACAGTGTTTCTAGAGAGAGCCCATGCTCTGTCTCTTCACAGTAAATGGCATCACATTGGTTCTAGTGACAGGCTCAGTCCTCTCTCCTCACAGTGCATGACATCACAATGGTTCCTTTGAAAGACCAGGCCATTTCTCCTCACAGTGGATGGCATAACAATGGGTCTAGTGAGAGCCCAGGCCATGTCTCCTAACAGAGGATTGCATCACAGTGGTTCCACTGTGAGCCTAGGCCTTGTCTCCACACAGTGAATGGCATGACAGTGGTTCTAGTGAGCACCGACTCCATGTCTCCTCACAGTGGTGACATCACAGTGGTTGCAGTGGGAGCCTGGACTGTATTCCTCAAAGCGTATCACATCACAGTGGTTTTAGTGAGAACCCAGGCTGTGTTTCTTCACAGTGAATGGAATCACAGTAGTTTTAGTGAGAGGCCAGGCCCTGTCTCCTTACAGTGGAGACCTTTACAGTGATATTAGTGAGAGAACAGTAAGTGTATCCTCAGTTACGGCATGACAATGTATCTAGTGGGAACCCAGAGGATGTCTGATCAGAGTGCATGGCATCACAATGGCTCTATTGAGAGCCCAGGGTATGTGTCCTCACAGTGGATTGCATCACAGTGGTTCGTATGACATGTCCTGCCCTGTCTCTGAACAGTGCATGGTATCACAGAGTTTCCATTGAGAGCCCAGGTATGACTCCTAACAGTGAATGGCATCACTGTGGTTGTACTGACAGGCCCAGCCCTGTCTCCTCACAATGCATGGCATCATTATGGTTCTAGTGACAGCCCAGGCTGTGTCTCCTCACAGTGAATGGCATCACATTGGTTGTAGTGCCAGGCCTGCCCCTGTCTCCTCACAGTGTATGGGATCACACTGATTCTAGTGAGAGTCCAGGCCGTCTCCTCACAGTGGATGACATCACAGTGGTTGCATTGGGTGTCCAGGCTGTATCTCCTCGAAGTGGATCGCATCACAGTGGTTGTAGTCTGATCCCAGGTCGTGTCTCCTCACAGTGGATGGCATCACAGTGGTTCTAGTTGGAGCCGAGGCCATTTATCTTCATTGCATATGATATCACATTGGGTATAGTGAGAGGCACAGACCTGACTTATCAGATTTCTTGACATCACAGTGGCTCTACTGAGAGCCCATGCCATGTCTCCTCACAGTGGATGACATAAGAAAGGTTCTAGTGACAGAACCGGCCTTGTCTCCTCACAGTACATGGCATCACAGTGTTTCTAGTGAGAACCAAAGCTGTGTCTCCTCACAGTGCATGACATCACAGTATTTCTTTTGAAAGCCCATGCCACGTCTCCTCATAGTGAATGGCTTCACAGTGGTTCTAGTGACAGGCCCGGCCCTGTCTTCTCACAGTGCAGGGTATCATAGTGGTTCTAGTGACAGCCCAGCCCATGTCTCCTCACAGTGAATGGCACCACAGTGGTTCTAGTGACAGGCCCAGGCCTGTCTCTCACAGCACACAGCTTTACAGTTGTATTAGTGAGAGCCTAGTCAGTGTCTGCTCACAGTGATGGCATGACAGTGGATCTAGTGAGAACCCAGGCCATGTCTTCTCAGGTTGCATGACATCACACTGGCTCTATTGAGAGCCCAGGGCCATGTTTCCTCACAGTGGATTGCATCACAGTGGTCCCAGTGACAGGCTCTGCCCTGTCTCCTGACAGTGCATGGCATCACAGTGGTTCTAATGACAGCGCAGGCCGTGTCTTCTAAAAGTGCATAGCAACACAGTGGATCTACTGTGAGCCTAGGCCTTGTCTATTCACAATGGATAGCATCACAGTGATTCTATTGACCTTCCTGACCCTATCTCCTCACACTGAATTGCATCACAGTGGTAAAACAGATAACACAGTCCATGTCTCCTCACAGTGAATGGCATGACAGTGGTTCTAGTGAGGACCAAGGTCATGTCTCCTCATAGTGGAAGACATCACAGTGATTGGCCTGAGAACCTGGGCTGGATTTCCTCAAAGTGGATCGTATCACAGTAGTTTTAATAAGAACCCAGGACCTGTCTCCTCACAGTGCACTGCTTTACAGTGGTATTAGTGAGAGCCCATTCTGTGTCTCGTCACAGTGAATGGCATGACAGTGTTTCTAGTGAGAACCAAGGCAATATCTCCTAAGAGTGCCTGACATCACAATGGCTCTATTGAGAGCCCAGGCCATGTGTCCTCACAGTGGATTGCATCACAAGGGTTCTAGTGACAGGCCATGCCCTGTCTCCTCACAGTACATGGCATCACTGTGGTCTAGTAAGAGCCAAGGCCATGTCTCCTAACAGTGGATAACATCACAGTGGTTCTACTGTGAGCCTAGCCCTTGTCTCCTCACAGTGGATGGCATAACAGTGGTTCAATTGACAAGCACAACCCTATCTCCTCACACAGCATTGCATCACAGTGGTATACAGATAACCCAGTCCATGTCTCCTCACAGTGAATGGCATGACAGTGGTTCTACTGAGGACCAACACCATGTCTCCTCACAGTGGTTGGCATCACAGTGCCTCTCTTGAGAGCCTAGGCCATGTCTCCTCCCAGTGAATGGCATCACAGTGGTTCTAGTTACAGGCCTAAAGCTGTCTCCTCAAAGTGCATGGCATCACAGTGGCTCTAGTGCAAGCCCAAGCCATGTCTCCTCAAAGTGGATGGTATCACAGAAGCTCTATTGAGAGCACAGGTGGTGTGTCCTCACAGTCAACATCACAGCAGTTCTTGTGAGAGACAGGGCACTGTCATTTAACAGTGCATTGCTTCACAGTGGTATTAGTGAGAGCCCAGTCAGTGTATCCTTACAGTGATGGCATGACAGTGGATCTAGTGAGGATTCAGGCAATGTCTCAGAGTGCATGACAACACAATGACTCTATTGAAAGCCCAGGCCATGTCTCCACACAGTCGATGGCATCACAATGGTTCTCTTGACAGGCATGGCCCTGTTTCCTTACAGTGCATGGCATCACAGTGTTCCTAGTGAGAGTGCAGGTTTTGTCTCCTCACAGTGAATGGCATCACAATGGTTCTAGTGACAGGACTGGCCCTTTCTCCTCACACTGCATAGCATCAGAATGTTTCCAGTGAGAGCCCATGCTGTCTCCTCACAGTAAATTGCATCACAATGGATCTAGTGACAGGCCCAGCCCTGTATCCTCACAGTGCATGGCATCACAGTCATATTCTTGAGAGCCCAGGCCATGTCTCCTCACAGTGGATGGCATCACAGTGGTTCTAGTGACAGGCATGAACCTGTCTCCACAAAGTGCATGGCATCACATTGGATCTAGTGAGAACCCAGGCATTGTCTCCTCAGAGTGCATGACATCACAGTGGCTCTAGTGTGATCCCAGGCCATGTCTTCTCACAGTGGATTGCATCACAATGGTTCTAGTTACAGGAGCTGCCCTGTCTCCTCACAGTGCATGGCATCACAGTGCTTGTAGTGAGAGCCCAGGCCGTGTTTCCTCACAGTGGATGGTATCATGGTGGCTCTATTGAAAGCCCAGGTGGTGTGTCCTCACAGTGGATGACATTGCAGCAGTTCTGGTAAGAGACAGGGCCCTGTCACCTTAAGGTGCATTGCTTCATTGTGGTATTAGTGAGAGCCAATTCAGTGTGTGGTGGCATGACAGTGGATCTAGTGAGGACACAAGCAATGTCTTCTCAGAGTTCATGGTTTAACAATGACTCTATTGAGAGCCCAGGCCTTGTCTCCTCACAGTTGACAGCATCACAATGGTTTTATTGACAGACCTGGCCCTGTCTCCTTACAATACATGGCATCACAGTTTTTCTAGTGAAATCCCAGGCCATGTCTCCTCACATTGAAAAGCATCACAATGGTTCTAGTAACAGGCTTGACCCTTTTTCCTTACAGCACATGGCATCATAGTGGCTCTAGTGATGGGCCCAGCCCTGTCTCCTCACAGTGCATGGCATTAGAGTGTTTCAAGTAAGAGCCCAATCTGTGTCTCCTCACAGTACATGACATAACAGTGGTTCTAGTGACAGACCTTGCCCTGTCTCCTCATAATGCATGACATAAAAGTAGTTCTTTTGAGAGCCCAGACCATGTCTCCTCACAGTGCATGTCATCACACTGGCTCTATTGAGAACCCAGGGTGTGTCTCCTCACAGTGAATGGCATCACCATGTTTCTAGGGACAGTATGGGCCCTGTCACCTCAGTGCATGTCATCACTGAGGTTATAGTGAGAGGCCAGGCTGTAGCACCTAAAAGATGATTGCATCATAGTGGTTATAGTGACAGCCCAGGCTATGTCTCCTAACAGGGGATAGCATCACAGTAGTTCTACTATGAGCCTATGCCTTATGTTCCCACAGTGGATGGCATATCTGTGGTTGTACTGACAGGCCTGACCCTGTCTCCTCACACTGCATTGCATCACAGTGCTACTAGAGATAACCAAGTCCATGTCTACTCACAGTTATTGCCATGGCTGTGGTTCTAGTGAGGACTGAGGCCTAGTCTTCTCACAGTGGCTGATAGCGCAGTGGTTGCATTGAGAGCCCAGGCTGTATCTCCTCAAAGTGGCTCACATCACAGTGGTTTTAGTGAGAACCCAGGCCATGTCTCCTCACGGTGAATGGCATCACAGTACTTTTAGTGAGAGTATAGGTTGTGTCTCCACAGAGTGGATGACATGACAGTAGTTGTAGTAAGAGGCTGGGGCCTGTCTCCTCACAAGGCACAGCCTTACAGAGGTATCAGTGAGAGACTGGTCAGTGTCTCCTCACAGTGATGGCATGACAGTGTTTCTAGTGAGAACCCAGGTGATGTCTCTTCAAAGTGCATGACATCACAATGGCTCTATTGAGAGCCCAGGACATGTGTCCTCACAGTGGATGGCATCACAATGGTTCTAGTGACAGGCCATGCCCTGTCTCCTTACAGGGCATGTCATCACAGAAGTTCTAGTGACAGGCCCAGCTGTATCTCCTCACAGTGCATGACATCAAAGTCATTCTTTTGAGAGCCCAGGCCATGTTTCCTCGCAGTGAATTGTATCACAGTGGTTCTACTGAGAGCCCAGTACATGTCTCCTAACAGTGTATTGCATCTCAGTGGTTTTACTGTGAGCCTAGGCATTGTCTCCTCACAGTGGATGGTATCACAGTGGTTCTATGGCCAGGCAAAGGCTTTTTTACTCACAGTGTAAAAACCACAGTGGTTCTTTTGAGAGCCCAGGCTATGTCTACTCACAGTAGATGGAATCACGATGCCTCTACTGAGATCCTAGACCATGTCTCCTCAAAGTGGATGGTATCACAGTGGCTGTAGTGAGAGACCAGGCCATGTCTCCTAAAGGTGGATAGCATCACAGTGGTTCTATTGTGAGCCTCGGTCTTGTCTCCTCACACAGTCCATGTCTCCTCACAGTGAATGGCTTGACAGTGGTTCTCGTGATGAACAAGGCCATGTCTCCTCACAGTTGATGGCATCACAGTAGTTTCAGTGAGAGCTGGACTGTATTTCCTCAAAGTGGATCACATCACAGTGGTTTTAGTGAGATCCCAGGCCATGTCTCCTCACAGTGAATGGCATCACAGTAGTTCTAGTGAGAGACTAGTCCATGTCTCCTCACAGTGCACTGCTTTACAGTGTTATTGGTGAAAGACCATTCAGTGTCTCCTCACAGTGACGGCATGACAGTGGAGGCAGTGAGAACCCAGGTGATGTCCCCTCAGATTACATGGCATCACAATGACTCTATTGACAACCCAGGCTATGTATGCTCATAGTGAATTGCATCCCAATGGTTCTAATGACACGCCTGGCCCTGTCTCCTCACAGTGCATGGATCACAGTGCTTTAGGTGAGAGCCCAGGCCATGTTTCTTCACAGTGAATGGCAACACAGTGGTTGTAGTGACAGACCCAGCCCTGTATCCTCACAGTGCATGGCATCACAGTAGTTATTTTGAGAGCCCAGTCAGTGTCTTCTCACAGTGGATGTCATCATAGTGGTTATAGGGATAGAACTGACCCAGTCTCCTCACAGTGCATGGCATCACAGTGGTTCCAGTGAGAGCCCAGTCCATGTCTCCTCAAAGTGAATGGCATCACAGTGGTTGTAGTGACATGCCCGGCACTGGCTCCTCATAGTGCATGCTATCACAGTGATTGTAGGACTCAGGACCTGAGACTGCGAGACCAGAACCAGGTGAAATGCAACCATAGGGGGAAAAGTAATGCAAGACATGGCAAGGGAGAGAGAAGGCCAAACAAAAACAGGCAAGGAGGAAGGTAGGCAAGAAGCTAGACAAGGAAGGAGAAAATTAAAACAAGGGCCAGAAAAAGCCATACCAAGGGGAAGGCAAGGGAGAATCCAGGCCAGGACAGGGGGAACCAAGGCTAAATCAAGCCAGAAGGAAGGCAAAGGCAGGTGGAAGGAGGCCTGAGAAAGACAGGAGGAAGGCATAGTCAGACAAAGCAGAAGGATGGACAAGTGCAAAGATGAAGGGACAGGAGAGCAGGCCAGATGAGAAAAGAAAAGGCAGAAGGCAAATCCACTCAGGAGAAGACAAGGCCAGACAAGACTGCACTTGAGATAAGGCACAGAAACACAGGTCCTGAGACCATGCAATGTGGAAGGCCAAGAGAATGAAGTCCAGACAGAAGGCAGGGGTAAGGCAACACAGGCCTGAGGGAGAGTAAGTGGAGAAGGCAGGCTAGGGCTGGGGAAGACAAGATGAGGCCAAACAACGGGAAGATATGGCCAGGCAAGGAAGGGAAGAAGGCAAGGTCAGGTTAGGCTGAATATAAGTCCAGGGGGAAAGGAAGGCCAGGTAGGCAAAATGGAAGAGAAGCCAAGACAGGCCAAGCCAGAAGCCAGTCAGTACAGGAGAAGAGTATGGTAATACTACCTCACTTAGGCAAAGGGAAAACAAGGCCATGTTGGTCGTAGGGGGAAGGGGTGGTTGAAAAGCTAGGATAAGTAAGCGGTAAGGCCAAGGTGGAATTCACAGCAATGGAGAAAATAAGGCCAGGCCACGCCAGGCCAGGACAGGGTGAAGACTCAAGATCAGTCCAGGCAGATGACAAGACAGGACAGGCAATGGGGAATGCCAAGACAGGTCAGGTAGAAGAGAAGATGATGAGGAGGGCAAGGCAGAGCAGGTCAAAGGCAACAGGGAAGGCAAGGACAGGACATGCATGATGGATTCTGATTTAGGGCCAGATACAATTCAAGGCAAGGAAAATAGCAAGGCCAAGAGAGACAAGGGGAGATGAGAAGGTCAAACCAGACCAGGCCTGGGCCAAGGCATGGTCAGGCAAGCCCAGAAGGAACACATGTTCAAATTTGGCCAGGGCAACCCATGCTGAAGCAAGGGGGATCACAGACCTCAAATGGATCAAAGACCTGAATGTAAGACCTGAATCCCATGAACATATATAAGAGAAAGTAGTGAACATACTTCCAGATATGGCTGTAGAGAAGGACTTCCTGAATAGGACCCTTGTTGCCCTGGAAAGAAGACAACCGACTAAAAGGAATTCGTGAAACATAAAAGTAATTTTACAACTAAGGAACCATCATGCAAGTTTATAGGCAGCATGCAGCCTACTTGATATATACCTCACTACCTGTCCTGCCTGTCTGTGCTGTGAGAGAAGGGACACCAGAGCTGCTCACACTCTCCAGCCACATCCCTCAACCCTGGCCACTAAGAAGGATACTCAGCGATCAGGTGAGTGCTCTGCTGCTCCCTGCCTATGCCCATTCAGTCCCTGGGGTACAACACTGGCCCAAATACACACAGGTTGGGAATCAGTCAAATTAGGCCCTGACCTCATCCCATGCTTGCAATCCTGTGCCACCCTTAGTAGGGACACTGGAGCTGACTGCAGTCAACAGCTCAGGGCACAGACAATGTGACCCAGGATCTAGGAAACGCATGACACCCCTTATGCGCACACTCAGTCTCATGTGTACAACCCCAACTGTGAACACTGAGACAGGGCATCAGGCCCATGAGGCACTGACTTCATTTTCTGGCCTGCGCAAGGGCTTGGCCTTATGTAGGGAATCCAAAGCCAGTCACTTTCCCAAGTCTGGACCTGCATGGAGACTGCATATTTGAAAAACATCTGTTCACATTCCAGTGTGCCTATCCCAGACACGTGCCTGACCACTAGCCCATACTCACCTGAATCACGACACACCAAGCCATGCAACATGGGCTGTGCATGAGTTGTTGTTACTGCATTGTCAGTAAGACAAAGAACTATCTGTAGATGGGCAAACCCCAGTGCAAAACAAATAACACAAGAAACCAAAGCAAGATATGCTCAACAGGAATGAAGCTGGGTGTGGTGGCTCACACATTTAAACCCAGCACTCAAGAGGCAGAGGTAGGAGGTTTGCCATGAGTTTGGGGCCACCCTGTAATTGCATAGTTAATTCCAGATAGCCTGGGATAGGGCAGGACTCTACCTCAAAAGAAAGAGAGAGAGAGAGAGAGAGAGAGAGAGAGAGAGAGAGGAAGGAAGGAGAAAGAAAGAAAGAAATTAGGAAAGAAAGGTAGGGAGGGAGAAATAACTTATTTTAAAGGCTTCCAAGTATCAATAAAAGCTAGAAATGCTGTAGGAAATGAGGAACCCTCATCCACTGTTGATAGGGGTGCAAACTTCTTCAGAAACTAGGGAAATCAGTATGAATGTTCCTAAAAAATCAAAATAGATCTTCTGTTTGACCTAGTTATGTAACTTATCGACACATAGCCAAAATAGTCTTTCCCATACAGACACCTGTTTGGCCATGTTTGTTGCTACTCTAGTCACAATAGCTAGGAGATAGAATCAGCTCAGGTGCTGATCAACTGATGATTAGATAATGACTATGTGGTACATATACAACATAGAGTTTTACTCAGCAGTAAGAAAAAAGAAATTATGATATTGGCAAGAAAATAGAAGGATCATGAAAAAGTTCTACTTAGTGAAGTTACATAGGCTTAGAAAGAAATATGTCACATGATCTTGCTTATATGCAGATCCTGACATGGCATAGTTTGGTTCATTCAGAAGTTCCAGTAAGCTTCAGTAATACTGGTAAGGAAGTTAGAATAAGGTTTGCAAAGAGAAAAGGGAAGGAGGGATTAGAGGTGGGTATAACTAGGGAGGCAATTAAAGGGACAGAATACAAAGGGTTGGTTGAACATGGAGGGGAATGGGTAAAGGAGGGAAGGAGGAGAAATCTACAAAACTAATGATAAAGCCTCCTCAGTAAACAGAAAGGAAGAGGTTGGGCACAAGCACCTAAAACAACAAGTTCTTGATGGTAAATACAAGTGCCAAAATGGGATTATTCCACACAGAGAACTATTGGTCAGGGAACCCCATGAGGTCACAAAATTAATACAGACCATTGTGAAAGCACTTGCGTTACCCACCAGAAAGGCCTATTGTTTAAGACACCATAGGCTGCAGTTACTTGAACTGAGTGGAAAAAGTCACTAAATAGTGTGAACAACAATGAATTCTGTAAGCTACAATATCATCTGGCTAAGGCAAAAATGTATACACTAGTGTAACATTGGCACAGAGGCTATGGGGGTAATCAACTGCTCTCTGGATATAAGACAAGATCAGTGGAAGGGAATTCATACTTGAAAATGGGGTCAAGCTAGAGCCTATAGCTTGGAAAGACAGAGAACCTAGAGGGAAGCTCCCACTGTACTTTGGGTAAAAGGAGAGGTGATACCCATCAAAAGTCTCCAAAATGCCTACATTTATACCCTATGATCCACACTGCTCTCAAACCTAGCTTTTTACAGATGGCAGCAAATAAAGGGGAGACCCAAGACTTATTAGTGTGACAAGAAAAGAAAGCCAGAGCCTCATGTTGGGTCATGATATGCAGAGACATTTATCTTACCCATAACTGTGGGCTAACTCCACAATGCATGACCCATATACCTCAACAAGAAGGGGCCAAGGGGAGGGGGTAGGACATGGATGAACCTAATAATGGTACCAAACTGACTGTAAAAATAAAATAAAATGAAAAATAAAAATAAAAAAAAATAATAAAATAAAAGAAAAGAAAGCCAATTACTTAGCACAAGATGAATCATCTCTATCATATCTTCCAGGGCCCAGGAAACATGACAGGAAATGCTGGATGAAGTATGAGTGTTGTTGTCACTGCTAGCCCAAAATCCTCCTACTGAGACATGGGAGTAGATGGTGAGGATTCTCAAAACTAATTAAAACAGAAAATTCAGGGCTGATGAGAGTTTAACAGTAAAGGAGACTTGAATCAAGCCCTCAAAGGCTCAGGTAGCAATGCAGAAGAGGGGACAGAAGGAATGTAAGAGCCACTGGGTGGGAAAGTGTATTTTGAGGTATTGTGCCCCCTCTCTACAGAGACTGAATGGTGAATTAATGACCCCACAATGATGTCTGTTAACCTCACTGAGGAGGGCCCTCAGTGAAATGGGATTGAGGAAGGAGCATAATTAAATAATCCAATGGGAAATGACTACTTTGAAATATGCTTGTATATTAAAGAGCTCAATTAAAAATATGAAATGAAAGTCAGGGAATAGGATGGAAGAGAGGAGGGGTGGCAGAAGGCTTAATCAAAAATTTTAAGATGTTTTGAGGGCTGGGGATATGGCTTAGTAGTAAAAGCAGTTGCCTGTGAAGCCAAAGAACTCATGTTTGAATATCCATGTGCCACATAGCCAGATCCAGTGACTCATGTGTGCAATGTTGCACATGATCACAAGGAGGTGCATGTGTCTGGAGTTTGTTAACAATGGCTGAAGGCTCTGACACACCCATTCTCCCTGTCTCTTTCTTTCTCTCTGTCTCTCTCAACAAATTTAAAAAGATTTTGAATATGCCATACATAAACCTACTTCTCCACCAGCATATACACACACACACACACACACACACACACACACACACACATATGGAGAGAGACAGAGAATATGAGTGATTTGGTTGGGGCAGAAGTTTCCTGTGAAGGTAGACAATGTTATTCTTTAAAGCCAAAGATTATTATTAGAAAAGTTACAGTACCAGGGGTGGGATAAATTCTAGTGAGTTTTTAGCCAGGGAGGTGCCATATGCCCCCCAAATACTGCAGGCTATGGCCAAGGTCTGTGGTTGCCCACCAGAATTAGATGGCAAGATCCTACTGCTGAAGACTCCATAAGCTTGTGCTGCAGGTAACTGACAAATGCAGCTGTAGCTGACCTGAAAGACTTTTCTCTGTTGACTAGCTGTCAGGATGCTGGAAAGAGCAAGGCACCTTTTTGGGGGGAGAAGTCATGGATGGTCTTACCCAACAGTGGACTCTACAAGCTTTATGGCTGGTCAGCCAGGCCAAATATACAACTGGTGCAATGGTGGCATGTTTGTTATGGGTGAAACCAACTGCTCTGATTGGACTTGAAGATTGTTCCAAGGGAAAGAATTCATGGCTAGTACTGAAAACTTAATAAAAATCCATTGCTGGGAAGGACACAAACCCTTGAGGGAAAATTACTACTATTATCAGGTTAAAAGGATATATTTTACCCACTGATATGCCATCTAGACATATACCTTTATGATCGCATGTTAGTGCTACTCTCACTTTTGGTTACAGACATTCTTCTTTTCAGAGGGTATTGACCACTGGGATGACTCAAATCTTACCAACATGATAAGAAGAATTGGCATTGGGGGGTTCAGTACTAAATGAAACATCTCTACCTCACCCTCCATGGCTCAGGGACCACTGCATAAAATATGGCAGAAAGAATTTAAGAGCCAACTGCTTCTATGCTGCCTTCCAGGATGAAAGTCGTGATAATATTCATGGCCTCACAGAGGTTGATGCTACCTAAATAAGACCTGCATAATAAGAGGAAGAAGTCATTACATTAAAATAGCAGAGAGACTTGTTGGAAAGGAAAATAAATTCAGTTTAAGGGATAGTTGGAAAGATGAAAAGAAATGGTTGTGAGAGGAATCTGTGACCAAACTGTCTACTTGTATGGAAATTTTCAATAAAAAATTTAAAAATACAAAAAATAGGCAATATACCTAATGGAAGAAAATGTCCACCTATTAAAAATTTGACTATGATATGTAAAGAACCCAAAGCAAAGGAATACAAAATCAAACATTGAACATAAATGGGATAGGGAACTGAATAGAGAGTTCTCAAAAGAAGCCACCCCATCATACCTCAAAAGGGCCCCGGCTGAAACTAAGAAAACTTCGAGAAACAAGCAAGGGGGCTGTTTTCCTGATGAACTGGACACTAGCACAAGGGGGGAGGAGATCAGCATAGAGAAAAATCAACTCCTATCAAATCAGAGAGCCACAGCCTCAGAGGCCCTCAACACCTCATCACTGAAGCAGACCAAAAATGAACCCAACATGGCTCAGGGAAATTTTGCGGAAGAGGGGGCGGAAAGAATGTCAGAGTCACATGTTGGGTCATGATATGCAGAGACATTTAGCTTACCCATAACTGTGGGCTAACTCCACAATGCATGACCCGTATACCTCAACAAGGAGGGGCCAAGGGGAGGGGGTAGGTCACGGATGAGCCTAATAATGGTACCAAACTGACTGTATTTGCTGAATACAGAACTGACTAATAAAAAAAATAAAAAAATAAAAAAATAAAAAAATTAAAAAAAAAACAAGTAAAAAAAAAAAAAAGAAGAAGAAATACAAATGGCCAATAAATATTTCAAAAAGTATTGCACATTTTAGCCATCAGGGAAATGCAAATTAAAATGACTTTGTGGTCTGGAGAGAGTTGTTACTGATTGCACTATGACTCCACTTGAGGTTTACTACATGAGAGTGAATCCCTGTCTGATAATAAAACCTATTTAAAAAATCTATGGTTTGGGGCTGGAGATATGGCTTAGCAGCTAAGGCACTTGCATGTGATGCCTAAGGATTCAGGGTTGGTTCCCCAGTACCAATACAATCCAGATTCACTAGGTGGCTCATGCATCTGTAGTTTGTTTGCATTGGCTAGAGGCCCTAGAATGTTCATTCTCCACCCCCCCCTTGTGTGTGTGTGTGTGTGTGTGTGTGTGTGTCTGCCTTTCTCTTCCTCAAATAAATAAATTAAATATTTCAAACGTTTATGATTTGCAAAGACATAGTCCCATGGAGAAGCTATTGGGGTGATTTGGCTAAATGATTACGTTGTACCCATCAAATTTCTTTCTGAAGATTTATCTTTGCCCATAGGTTTGTGCTGCTCTAACCTAGGTTCAGATAAATTCTTTTTCAGATGGTGGTGACTATTGAGGGGCTCAAAAGTCATGAAAGTTCTAAGAGAAAAGTCACTGCTGGGATGGAGAGATGACTTAGAGGTTAAGGTGTTTACCTGTAAAGAGAAAAGACCCAGGTTCAAGTCCCCAGAACCCACATAAGCCAGATGTACAAGGTAGTATTGGCATCTGGAATTTGCTTGCAGCAGCTGGAGGTCCAGGTTTGTCCATTCTTTCTCTTTCTCTCTCTATTTCTTTATATCTCTTAAATAAATAAGTAAAAACAAAAATATTTTAAAAAGAAAAAGTGACTGCTGAGATCTCAACACTAAATTAGACCACAATGCAAGGCTCAGGAACAACACAGAAGAGGGTGCTGAAAGGGCTTTGGGAAGCTCTCTTCTGGACACCTTGCATCCTTTGTATTCATGAGCACCCTTTGTATTCATGACTTCATAGCAGGTGTCATCACTTGCACAAGACCTACATGATACTGGACACATCAACATTCCCAGGGGGATGAAGAATGAGTTCAAAAACACATCAAAATAGAAGAGGGACAAGCTAGAAAAAGAACTGGTTTACTGGAGGGACAATGCAGAAGAAAGGATGAAAGATGAAAAGAGGAGAGAATTAGGATCAAAGTATACTATGGACCTGTGTGAAAATTGTCAATAAAACTCTTTTTGCAAAGGTACAAAAAAGGGATTGAGGAGATGGCTCAGCCATTAAAGCTGCTTGGCTACAAACCATGTTCAATTCTCAAGTCATGCATGTATAAGCAGATGCAAACACTGGCAAAATAAAATCTCACTTTCATGTACAACAGCAAGAGACCTTCTGCACCTATGCTTCTTGTACATATATAAATAAAAAATAAATAGCACACATAAATAAATACATAATCCTTAAAGTACAAGAAAATTAATGAGGTTAAAAATCTAGTTACAGGCTGGAGATATGGCTTACCGGTTAAGGCTCTTGTCTGCAAAGCCGAAGGACCCAGGTTCGATTCTGCAGGACCCATGTAAGACAGATGCAAAAGGGGCACATGCGTCTGGAGTTTGTATGTAGTGGCTAGAGGTCCTGGTGGGCCTATTCTCTCTCTCTCTCTCTCTCTCTCTCTCTCTCTCTCTCTCTCTCTCTCTCTTCTATCTCTCTGCTTGAAAATATATAAATTTTTTAAAAATTCTAGTTACAACCTAAGCTATTTGCTCATAAATGCTTAGTTGATTATCCTTAAAACATAACCCGTCTCCTATGCACACAATTATCAGTTCATACCAGAAACATATCCCCTACACATATGTTACCTAATTGTCACATAAAATAATCTCTCATAAAAAAAATATATAGCAGGAGCTGGAGATACAGCTCAAACTGTCAGGAGCCATTGGGCTGGCCTTGAACCCATAGCTCTGGGCTATTTGGCAGCAAGACTTTAGCTCCTGCAAGTAAGCAAGATTATGTACATTCAGTGTTACTGATAAGAGCTGGCCATTCCTTAAAGATTTATGCTTCTATTGCTGGGATCAGAGGGTTTGTTTGTTTCCGAACCTTGGAATAATCTTTTTTACTGAGAAGTGATTGAAGTGCAAAACTCTGTAACAGAAAGGAGTTGTTTCGATAGAAACTTGTGTGAAGGTCATGGAATTTTTGCCCATGGGCAAACTGTTTGCAAGAAGATATAGAAAGGACTGCGGAGAAATAAACGGTGCTTCAGTCATGGACTGGAGTCCTTGCTTTCATTCTTTCTCCTGTCTTTCTTTAATCCTCACTCCCCAACAGGCTCAAACCCTTTCAGTCAACAGGCACCAGCAATTGGTACCCAATGTGGGGCCTGAATATGGGGATCCAAAGTGAAGGACACCACTGGATTGAAAAAAAGCGCTCGGGAAAAGAACAAAGGAGAGGTGAGTAATACAAGTAAAAATGAGACAAGGTAGTAGTCGTATCATTTTGTTCATATGCTGAAAAATATGTTGCGTGCTCAGAGAGCCAAAGTTAGTCAGCAACAACTCAGTAATTTCTTGGAATTTATGCAAAAGGTCTGTCCTTGGTTCACAAAAGGAAGAACTGTCAATTTAAAAACATGGCAAAGGGTAAAGACTAAGCTTCAAGATTATTAAGATACCCATGGGCCAGGTAAAGTACCAATGAAAACTTTTAGCTTGTGGGCTTTAGTTAGAAATAGTTAACATCCTAGACATGAAAGAGATAAAGATAAATCAAGTACAGTTAAAGACAAAGGACTGCTTCCCAGTGTGGACTTAGAAAATGAAACTAAGCCTTCCATTTCACCTGAGGAACCAGAGTCTGGATTTAAGCTTTTATTTAGAGAAGAAGAATGTTGTCTTCATCATTTAGATTCAGATCAGGAAGCAGAATTAGTGGAGGAGGTGACAAAAGGCCACCAAGAGGAAGACTTTCCACCTTTT
This sequence comes from Dipus sagitta, assembly GCA_036346955.1. Lineage (NCBI taxonomy): Eukaryota > Metazoa > Chordata > Mammalia > Rodentia > Dipodidae > Dipus > Dipus sagitta. Next base: position 7,447,389 of record CM070791.1, on the reverse strand, counting down.
ATAAATTTTACTAAATCTGAGGATGAACAGAAAGAAAAATATTAAGAGGTGCAACATTTGCAAAGTATTGTTAAATCACTGTCTTTTTTTTTTGAATTTTTTTCTTTATTAGTTAGTTTTGTATTCAGCAAATACAGTCAGTTTGGTACCATTAACAGGCTCATCCGTGACCTATCCCCTTCCCTTGGCCCCTCCTTGTTGAGGTATATGGGTCATGCATTGTGGAGTTAGCCCACAGTTATGTGTAAGATAAATGTCTCTGCATATCATGACCCAGGATGTGGCTCTGACATTCTTTCCACCCCCTCTTCCGCAAAATTTTCCTGAGCCATGTTGTGTTCATTTTTGGTCTGCTTCAGTGATGAGGTGTTGGGGACCTGTGAGGCTCTGACTCTCTGATTTGGTAGGAGTTGATTTTTCTCTGCGTTGATCTCCTTCCCCCTTGTGCTGGTATCTGGTTCATCAGGAAAACAGCACCCTTGCTTGTTTCACCAATTTTTCTTAGTTTCAGCCGGGGCCCTTTTGAGATATGATGGCGTGGCTCTCACCTTAGGATCTCGATCTATCTGAAAAAGAGAAACAGATTCTCCAACGGAGAGCAAGTTAGCACCAGGACAAAAGAGAAAAGGCTTACTTTTTTTATAGAGAATTTAATAGGTGTAGGCCCTCTTGTAGCCCATGATTGATGGTAGCTTGATATTGGCTAGTGGGCTTATGCTTGGATATGGTTCTGACTTGTTTCCCAGCTCCAGCTATGGGTCCTGTACCACTGAGGAGATCAGTTAGCCAAATTAAGAGCAGTTGGTTCCCCACCATGGCTGTGTGCCACTATTGCACTTGTGTGCACATCACAACAAGTTATTTGCTGCTAAGTAGGTTAGACCATGAGTTGCTTGGACAGATATTGGTCATTCTCCCCAGTCGCACATGTAGCAACTTCTGGCACTAGACGCACTGACAGTCTGGGGACTGACTCTCTTCCAACCTCTAGCCATGCCATTCTATTTTGCATGTCAACCGTTTTTCTTCAAATTTCATTGTGTAGTTTTTTCTTACTGCTGTATAGAATTACATTGTGTAGATATACCACATCTTAGTTATCCATTCTTCTAGTGATGGACATTTGGGTTGATTCCAGCACCTAGCTATTACAAATTGAGCTGCTACAAACATGGTTGAGAAAATCTCTCTACCCTGTGGTTTGAAGGTTTAGGGTAGATGCCCAGTAAGGGAATAACTGGGTCTGTTGGTATCTCTATACTCAGCTTTTTCAGAAGTCTCCATATTGCTTTCCAAAGTGGTTGCACCATCCTGCATTCCCACCAACAGTAGATGAGTGTTCCTACTTCTCCACATCCTCGCCAGCATTTATTTTATTTGATTTTTTGATGTTTGCTATCCTTATTGGGGCAAGGTGGAATCTCATAGTTGTTTTAATTTGCATTTCTCTGATGATTAGGGATGATGAACATTTTCTCAAGGGTGTGTTTGCCATTTGTATTTCTTCCTCTGTGAACTGCCTATTGAGATCTTTGCCCCATTTTGTGAGTTGGGTGCTTGACTTCTTACTGTTTAGATTTTTGAGTTCTTTGTAGATTCTAGACATTAGGCCTCTATCAGTTGGATAACCTGCAAATGTTTTCTCCCATTTTGTGGGTAATCTATTGACTTTGCTTATTGTATGCTTGTCTGAAAAGAAATTCTTCTGCTTCATGTGATACCATTGGTTGAGTGATAGTTTAAGTTCATGAGCTACTGAGGTTTTGTTCAGGAAGTCTTTTCCCATTCCTGTATCATGGAAAGTACTTCCTAAATTTTCTTCCAGTAGGATTCAAGTTTCTGGTTTTATATTGAAGTCTTTGATCCATTTGGACTTCAGTGTAGTGCATGGTGAAATGTGTGGGTCAAGTTTCAGTTTCCTGCATATGGTTATCCAGTTTGTCCAGCACCATTTGTGGAAGATGCTATCTTTTTTCCAGCCTATATTATTTGGGCTTTATCGAATATCCAGTAGCTATAGTTGCTTGACCCAAAGTCCAGGTCCTCGAGTCTATTCCATTGGTCTATACTCCAGTTTTTATGCCAGTACCATGCTGTTTTTATTACTATGGCTTTGTATTATAGCTTTAGGTCAGGTATGGTGATGCCTCAAGAGGTATGTCTTTTGCTAAGGATATGTTTGGATATGCGAGGCCTTCTGCCTTTCCATATGAAATTTGAGATCAATTTTTCTATCTCTGTGAAGAACACTGTAGGGATTTTAATTGGAATTGCATTAAATCTCTATATCGCCTTTGGTAGGATTGTCATCTTCACAATGTTAATTCTGCCTATCCAGGAACATGGGAGGTCTTTCTCAGGTCCTCCTCAATTTCTTTTTTGAGTGTTTTTATGTTTTCATTGTATAGATCTTTCAGTTCCTTGGTTAACATTATTCCAAGGTATTTTTTTTTTTGTTGCTATTGAAAATGGAACTATGTCCCTTATTTATTTCTCTGTATCTTTGTCATTTGCATATAGGAAGGCTACTCATTTTTGTGCATTGATTTTATATCCTGCTACTTTGCTATAGGAGTTAATCACTTTCAGGAGTTTTGGGATGGAGTCTCTCAGGTCTCTTATATATACAATCATGTCATCAGTGAATAAAGCTAACTTAACTACTTCCTTCCCAAATTGTATCCCTTTTATTTCCTTCTCCTGTCTTATTCCTTGAGCTAGGGCTTCCAGTACTATATTGGAAAGCAGAGGTGAGAGTGGACAACCCTGTCTTGTTCCTGATCTTAATGGGTATTCCTCCAGTCTCTCTCCATTATGTATTATTTGGGCCTTTGGAGCTTTGTATATTGCCTTTATTAGGTTAAGATATGAACCAACCATGCCAATTCTCTCCAATGTTTTGATGATGAAGTGATGTTGTATCTTGTCAAAGGCCTTTTCTGCATCTATCAAAATGATCATGTGGTTTTTGTGTTTAACCTTGTTTATGTGGTGTATTACATTGAAAATTTTCCCTATGTTGAACCACCCCTGTGTTCCTGGGATGAATCCCACTTGGTCAAGTTGGATAATGCTTTTGGTGTGTTTTTGGATTCAGTTCGTGAGGATTTTGTTTAGGATCTTTGCATCTAAATTCATCAGGGAAATAGGCCGGTAGTTTCCTTTTCTTGTGGCATCTCTGCCTTCTTTTGGAATTAGTGTGATGCTAGCTTCATAAAAGGAGTTGGGCAGCTTTCCCTGTTCACCTATTGTGTGGCACAGCTTGAGGAATATTGGTTTGAGTTCTTCAATGAAGGTTCGATAGAATTCAGCTGAGAAGCCATCTGGTCCTGGACTCTTCTTTTGGGGGAGGTTTTTTTATTCCTTTTTCAGTCTCCATGAGTGTGATGGGTTGATTGAGGTGATTAACATGCTCTGTGTTTAGCTTTGGTACATGGTATGCATCCAGGAATTTATCCAACTCCTCCATATTATCCAGTTTTGTGGAGTAGAGGTTTTTGAAATAAGTCCTCATGATTCTCCCAATTTCACTTATGTCTGCTGTGATCCCTCCTTTTTCATTTTGAGTTTTGTTCATTTGAAACTTCTCCTTTTTTTGCTTGATCAGATTGGACAGGGGTTTGTCAATCTTGATTATTTTTTCAAAGAACTAGCTCTTTGTTTTGTCAATTGTCTTAATTGTTTTCTTTGCTTCCAATTCATTGACTTCTGCTCTGATTTTAATTATTTATTTCCTTCTGGAGCTCTTTGGGTTGGATTTTTCTTGTTTTTCCAGTGCCTTTATGTGGATGGTTAGGTTATTGATTTGGGACATTTCTGTCTATTTATGAAGGCATGGAGGGCTTTGAATTTTGCCCTGAGGACCACCTTCATTGTGTCCCATAAGTTATGGTACAGTGTGTTCTCATTTTGATTCAATTCCAGAAATTTTGCAATTTCATTTTTTATTTCATCCACTATCAACTTATTGTTTAAAAGTTTTCTATTCAGGTTCCATATGCCGTTGGGAATTTTGGTGGGTCTTTTGTTGTTGATTTCTAGCAACATAGCATTGTGATCTGATATCATGCAGGAAATTATGTCAATCTTCCTAAATATGTGCAGGCAGTGTTTGTGACCCAGTATATGGTCTATTTTAGAGAATGTTCCATGGGCATCTGAGATGAATGAGTAGTCTGTGTATTTGGGATGGAAAGTTCTGTAGATGTCCGTTATGTCTAAGTGATCTATGGTTTTGTTGAGCTCTCTTACTTCCCTGTGGAGTTTCTGTTTGGATGATCTATTACTGATAATGGCATATTGAAGTCTCCAGCTATGATGGTGTTGGTGGTTATTTCTGTTTTATTGTCAAGTAGGTTTTGTTTTATGAACTGTGGTGGCCCTGTGTTTGGTTCATACAGATTTATGATTGTAATATCTCTTGATGAATCATTCCCTTGATAAGGAGGAAGTGGCCTTCTTTGTCTTTTTTGATTATTTTTGGTTTGAAGTCTATTTTATCTGATATTAATATAGCTACGCTTGCTTGTTTCTTATTCCCATTTGCTTGGAATACTGTTTTCCACCCTTTCACCCTGAGGATTTATTTGTCTTTAATGGTGAGGTGGCTTTCTTCAAGGCAACAGATTGAGGGGTCTAATTTTTTGATCCATCCTGTTAGCTTGTGTCTCTTGATGGGTGAATTAAGGCCATTAATATTTAGGGTAATGACTGTGAGATTTGATTTGATCCCTGCCATATTGTGATTGCAAATATTGTTTGGTGTTTTCATGGAATTTGAAGTTTTTTGTGCCTACTCTGAGTTTGTTTGTTGTGATCTGCTTCTTGTAGGCCATTGTGTTTGATTATTTGTTTCTTCTCTGTGGAGAATTTCCTGGCATACTCTCTGTTGGTTTGGTTTTGTGTTCATATAATTGTAAAGCTGAGTTTTGTTGTGGAATGTTTTTCTTTCACCATCTATTATGACGGATACTATTTCTGTGTAGAGTAGTTTGGGTTGGAAGCCATAGGTTCTTAGACTTTGCAGTGTTTCATTCCAGGCCCTTCTAGCTCTCAGGGTTTCCATTGAGAAGTCTGAAGTAATTCTGATGGGGTTACCTTCGAAGGTGGTGTGCTGTTTTTCCCTGGCTGCTTTTAGGATTTTCTCTTTTGTGTCAATGTTTAGAGTCTTAATGACAATATGTCTTGGAGAGTTTCTCCTTTGGTCCAGTCTGTTTGGAGTTCTGTTGGCTTCTTGTATCTTGATGGGCCTTTCTTTTAAGAGACTGGGGAAGTTTTCTTCAATTATTTTGTTAAATAAATTCTCCATGCCTTTGGTCTGAATTTCTTCTCCTTCTGGCATTCCAATGATCCTGATATTAGGACATTTAAGTGTATCCCACAATTCCCTCATGTTCTGTTCACAGGAACTTTTGAACTTACTGAAATTTTTGAACTCTTGAACTGTTTCTTCCATCTTGTCTTCCAGATGAGGGTTTCTATCCTCCACTTGGCTGACTCTATTCTTGAGAGCTTCTAGCGAGTTTTGGACTTATTCAATTAAGTTTGCATTTTCTACTACTTTTATATGTATAATTTCCATCCCTCTGTCAAGCTCCCTTTTCACATCATTTTCTGATTTTCTTGATGATTCTTCGAGTTCATCCTTGCATTTCTTTATGTCTTCATTTAGCATGGCCAGCTGACTTTTATGGTCTTCTGTTTTTTCACTCTCCCTCAAGTCTCTTAACTCTCTTTGAACTCCTTCCAATTTCTTATCTATTATTTCTAGTTTAGTGATGGCAGCATCCACACGATTATCAGTCCTTTACTGCTTTCCTGCAAGTTCTACCAGTAGGTTGGTCAGGGTTGCATTGCTTCTAGCTTCAATTTGGTGTTCTCATCCTAATGGTTCTTCTATGTTTTGGTTAGATGTATTCATTGTAGGACTGGGTGATCTAACTGGATTTTCTTGCATTTGATTTTTCATGTTATTTCTTTTGTGCTGTGGTCTGCCCATGACAGTGTATGGGCACATAAGTGGGCGCATCAGCCTGTGGTGAAGCACAATGGGAATCTGAGGCAGCCTGGGGTAGTTGCCAAGCAGCCTGGGCTTTGGCTCACACTTGCCAAAGCCACCTATCTACTGCCTGGCAGTGGCACCAAAGTTGCCTGAATTCTCAAGCAGTAATGTGCCAAAGCAGCCTGTGTTCGAGCTAGGAGTGACACTGAGGCACCAAGCACTGAAGCAGCCCGAACTCTGGCAGGGAACACTGGGACATGGAAGCAGTCTGTGCTCCCCTGCCACAGGACAGTGGCGGAGTGCTGGCGTGGCCAAAAGGTAGGTGATGGAACCTGAGCTGGCGCATGTGAGACACACAGTCTGAGCTTGCATGGCAGTTACTGTGGTACTGAGCTCACTCAGTAAGTGGGCTAGTGGACGGGTGTATGGAGGAGTCTAAGCTTCCGCACACAGGGATCGATAGGTGCGCTGGTGCGCAGTAGCAGAGGCGCTGGCAGCAGCTGCCTTGTGAAGACAGCGGTTATTTGGGGGGAAGGGGTGGGCTACCTGCCCGCAAGGGGATCCACAATTCCCTGTTTCCCCCGCCTCTGTGCCCTCCCAGATTTCTTTGCCCTGAAAGCCCCAATGAACCCTTAATATCTCGCCTTTCTTTCCCCAGGATTTGTAGCACAGCTAGGTGGTTGCCACCTTGGCTGGAAGTTAAATCACTGTCTTCACAAGTACAGAAATTTCAGGGAAAGTGTACTCCAGGAAATACAGCCACTCCCAATCCTCCTGCTGTAATGAAACCTCCCATTATTGCGGTAGTGTCAAAACCTGCCGGTGAGTTTCATCCTCTGTCTTTGATTTGGCCTTCTGTCTCACCCCTGCAAGCCACACTTGCAGGAGTGGCACAAAGAGGAGAAGATATGCAGGGATTTGATGTATATATATCCTGTTTTTGAACAAAATGATAGTCAAGGAAATAGAGTAATATCTCATAACCCTATACCTTTTAAGCAGTTGAAGGAATTAAAAGCAGCTTGTGTACAATATAGCCCTACAGCTCCTTTCAGGCTTGCTATGACAGACTCTATGGCATTTGAGGTGGTCCCTCCAGGGGACTGGAAACAAGCAGCAAAGGCATGTTTGTCAAGAGGAGACTATTTATTGTGGAAAACAGAATATATGGAAAACTGTCAGGCCACTGCTGAGGTGAATAGGGGTCAGGGGATACCTATTACTTTTGATACATTGGCAGGAGAGGGATCATATCAGCAACTTGAGAATCAATTTAGTTTGATGCAGGTGTTTATGCTCAGGTTAATGCACAAGCTAAAAAGGCTTGGTGTAAGCTTCCATCCATTGGGAGGGGGACTGAAGATTTGTCAAAAATTCGACAAGGACCTGATAAATTATATCAAAACTTTATGGATAGATTATTACAGGCTGCTAGCAGACTGGTTGGAGATTCTGAAACAGGACTTGCACTTGTAAAATTATTAGCCTATGAGAATGCTAATTCTGCTTGCCAAGCTGCCTTGAGGCCATTTAGGAGAAAGGGGAACATAACTGATTACATTAGACTATGTTCTGACATAGGTCCATCCTATACACAAGGCTAGCTTGGTTGCTGCCCTTCAAGGGACGTCAGTAAAGGAGGTTCTTTTTCAGCAACAAAAAGGTGATAAGAGAAAACTTAATGCTCCCCCAGGAAGTTGTTTTGGATGTGGTAAAATGGGACATCAGGTGAGACAATGTCCTCAGAAGCAAAAGAATGATTCACCCAGAAAGGAACCACAGTTGTGCCCAAAATGTAAAAGGGGCAAACCTGGGCCAATGAATGTAAATCTAAATATGATTATATGGGGAATCTTCTCCCGCAGGGAAATGGGAGGAGGGCCCAGCTCCAGGCCCCACAACAATGTTATGGAGCACTACAGAACTTTATCCCCCAGCAAAACAATCCGTTCAGGACCTCTGAAGAACAGCCTCAAGCAGTGCAGGACTGGACCTCAGTTCCACCACCTATACATTATTAACCCCAGAAATGGGAATGCAGGGCTTACCAAGAGGTGTTTATGGGCCATTACCTAAAGGATCTGTTGGACTACTGTTAGGGAGAAGTAGCTCTACCATGAAAGGAATTTTAGTAGCACCTGGGGTGATTGATTCTGATTATGAGGAGGAAATTAAAGTTATAATCCATTCCCCTGGAGGAATATCAATAATTAATAAGGGACAATGATTAGCACAATCAATACTACTCCCCCAATTGCAAACTAAAAATGCTAGTAAAAGGTACAAAAGAGGTGATGCAGGTTTTGGTTCTTCAGATGCTTACTGGATCCAGCCCACTGGATCACAGAGACCAGAATTAACTTTGTATATTAATGGTAGAAAATTCCAGGGTTTACTAGATACATGAGCTGATGTTTCAGTGCTTATAGCTGATCAGTGGTCTCCTAATTGGCCTAAACAGTTCTCTGTGACTCAGTTGCAGTGAATAGAACAGACTCAAAGCCCAGAACAGAGCAGTGATTTGTTACAATGGAGGGCTGAAGAAGTGCATAAAGGAACTTTTCAGCCATATATTGTCCCAGGTTTACCTGTGAACCAATGAGGAAGGGATATCATGTGTTGCATGGGAATATATCTTTATAGTCCTAGTGATACAGTTTCCAATGATATGTTACATCAGGGGCTGTTGCTGGCTCAAGGTTTGGGCAAGAATGGACAAGGGTGGCTAGAGCCCATATCACCAGTACCTAGGCCTCAAAGGCAGGCTTGGGGTATTTTTAGAGGGGGTCATTGGACAACCTGTAGCTCATGCAGATCCCATAACTTGGAAGAGTGGGGACCCTGTGTGGGTGGATCAATGGCCTCTTATTGCTGAGAAAATTCAGGCTGCAGAGCAGTTGTGTAGGAACAGCTTGAAAGCGGTCATATTTCCCCTTCAAATTCACCTTGGAATTCTCCAATTTTCATTATAAAAAAGAAGTCTGGAAAATGGAGGTTATTACAGGATCTTAGGAAGGTAAATGATACAATGAAATTGATGGGAGCTTTGCAACCAGGATTGCCTACACCTTCTGCTATTCCTGAACATACTTATATAATGATATTGGATTTAAAGGATTGTTTTTATACTATTCCTCTTGCTCCTCAAGATTGTAAAAGATTTACCTTTAGTGTGCCATCTACCAACTTTAAGGAACCTATGAAAAGGTATCATTGGAAAGTATTGCCCCAGGGTATGGATGACAGCCCCACCTTGTGTCAAAAGTTTGTGGCTCAAGCTGTAACAAAGACTAGACAGGCCTATCCTCAGGTATATATTATTCATTATATGGATGATATTCTCCTGGTGTTCAAACAAAAGGGATTATTATTAACAGCTTACTCGCATTTACAGGGGGCCTTAAAAGAGCAAGGATTAAACAAAGCTCCAAATAAGGTTCAAACTGAGCCACCATATTCATATTTAGGACACAGATTATATCCAAAACCATATTCCCACAAAAAAATTCAACTCAAGGAAGATGGGTTACAAACCTTAAATGATTTTCAAAGGCTTTTGAATGATATTAATTGGTTTAGACCTCATTTAAAAATTAGTACTGGAGAATTAAAGCCTCTTTTTGACATTTTAAAAGGAGATCCAAATCCAAAGTCTGTACGTCAGTTAACAGATGAGGGACATAAGGCCTTAGTAGAACAAGCTATTGAAAAACAACAAATTCAATATAGGATTTATTCTCAGGAATGGGGTGCATATGTTCTGGCCACTGAACATACTCCAACTGCAGTTTTATGGCAAGAGGGACCTATATTTTGGCTACATTTACCTGTTTCTCCTGCTAGAGTGTTGACTCCTTATTATGAAGCAGTAGCTTGTTTAACTCAAATGCTTTCATATCTATCTCTCTCTCTTCTGCTTTCAAATAAACAAATGAAATATATTTTAAATATGTTTATAGCTTCATATCATCTTAAGAGAAATGGCACAAAGACCACATAAGTCAGAAATATTTCTTGGTTATGATTAAAACTTCATTTAGAGAATTATCACAAAGCATTTGACTTTCTGAGTTTACTCATTAATAAAAGCAATATTTGGTCTACATTCATAGTGACTTCACAGCTTGAAATATCCAGGAATTAACTACTGCTGGGTATCTTTATAAAATCCAGACAGTACAGCTAGTCATGGTGGCACACACCTTTAATCCCAGTACTAGGAAGGCAAAGGTACAAGGATCTCTGTGAGTTCCAGGCCGGCCCTGGACTAGAGAGTAAGTTCCAGATCAGCTTCTGTTAGAATGAGTCCCTATCTAGAAAACAAATTGAGAAACATACACACATAGTAATCTCTGCATGAATGTACCTTGAACTGAATGAACTTCTTATAATGAGCAAAAGTACTTAATAAAGATGTACCCAGTGATTCAGAAATAAAACCACTGAAAACTTGCTCATGACAAATAATGATTTAAGACCAATGCCTGTGATCTTGGTACATTAATTACATCATCAGTTTTAAAGTATGTGTACACATATGCAATACAGTTACATTAACCCCCCCCAAAAAAACTATCAATTTCAAAGAAGATCCATTGCTCTGTGATTAACAACATACACAATGAAGAGACTTATAATGTTGTTATGCGATTATATACTCTTATTGCCACTTTCCAAAGCAGGAAATTGAATTTTAATTTACAAAATAATTGGTAGACTTAGCTTTTTGCATCTGTGTTTAAAAATTTCTGTAGCAGTTGTTTCCTTTTTGTTGGGACAAAACACCTGACCTCAAAGTTCCCAGCACCATGAGTGCACTTCATGACCCCAAATTTCATGTATCTATACTAATTCACCAGTGCCAAGTCGGTGATGCTGACAAATTCTTTATCCAGGCTGAAATGAAGCTGGACACCCAGGATCAAGAAACTCTTCAGCTTTCTTCCTTCAGGCCCTCCTCTTGAGCATGCATTCTACTTTGAGCCTACACTGGGTTGAGTCTCACCTGCAGAGAATCTTAGCTATTTCCCCCATTCAGAGGAGCTGGGACATCCTTCAAGACGGTAATCCTTTAACAATTGCAACTAAAGTGGCTTCACTCTCCGGGTCCTAAAACTTATCTGTACATACTTCCTTCATTCTGCTCTGTATTATTCTCCACAAAACAGATCAGTGCATTAATTCTAAATTAATCTTTAGTCAAAGTCTCAGGACAAGAGCAGAACAGTGAGAATATCACACAAATTGCATGTACCCAGTTCCTGACAAAGACCTCTTTGCTCTCTGAAACCTCAGGAGCCTACACAATTCATACCTCTTTCTGCATTCTAATCTTTCATACTCTCATGAGAATGGCCCATTAAGTTCTGCTTACAACACTACAAGGTTTTTTAGTCCAAAGTTCTAGATTCCTTCCATATTCCTCCTGAAATCTAGTCCCAAAAGACTAAAAGTCACATGGTTGGGGGATGGAGAAATTGTTTAGTGGTAGGGAACTTGCCTGCAAATGCTAATGACACAGGTTCAATACCCCACTACCCACATAAGCCAGATGCACAAGGTGGTGCATGCACCTGGAGTTCATTTGTGGTGGCTAGAGGCCCTTGCATGGCCATATTCTCTCTCTCTCTCTCTCTCTCTCTCTCTCTCTCTCTCTCTCTCTCTCTATCTCTATCTCTATCTCTCTATCTCTTCCTCTCATTAAAATTTTACCAAGTCACATGCTTGGGCTTTTTGTAGCATCAGCCTCATATTTCTATAGTATTTACCTTCTTATTTCAAAATAGCTTATGGAAAGGAAAGGTTTATTTCCAGCTGCCAGTTTTGAAGAGAAACTTCATCATGGTGGGGAAAACAGTTAGTTATAACATCTTCACATCAGCAGAGTAGATCGGCCCCTAGTAACACACCTCCTCTACCTCACACAAATGTCCAGTACCTGGAGATTACATTCTTAAGCAATAAGAAGCTTGACCACATGATAGCTAGGAAACAAACTAGGATTAGATAACCCACTATCCTTAGCCCCAAGCAAACATAATTGCCTTACAAAATTATAGTTGGTATAAAAGAAGCCATCAAGTAAGAAAGTGTTCAGTGAGCTGGAGACATGACTTAGAGTTTAAGGTGCTTGCATGCAAAGTAAAAGGACCCAGGTCAGATTCCCCAGCACCCACATAAGCCAGGTGCACAACATTACACAATGTGACTAGAGTTCATTTGCATTGGCTAGAGGCCCTGGCATTCCCATTCTTGCTCTCTTTCTTTCTCAAATACTTAGCCTGTAAATTTAAAAAACAAATTATACATGGGATCAATCAATAAAGTTATTGATGACATACTGTTAACATGAGTAATAAAAAAATTTATCCCTCTATAAGTGTATATCAGATGAAATACTCAACTGGTAGTTAAAATTAGGTAAGTTACCATTCCATAATAAGTACATTTGCATTATTTAGGCTAAATCAAGACAGGAATGTGAACCAAAGGAAAGATTAAACAAGTAAAAGGATACACACACAGTTTTTATTCCCAGCACTTTCGAGGTAGAGGTAGGAATGATGGCTATAAGTTTGAGGCCAGCCTGGTACTACAGAGTAAGTTACTGGTGATCCTGGATTAAAGCAAGTCCCTATCTTAAAAAAAAAAAAAAAACCTAGGGGCCTGGAGAGATGGTTTAGTGGTTAAGCACTTGCCTGTGAAGCCTAAGGACCCCAGTTCGAGGCTCGATTCCCCAGGACCCATGTTAGCCAGATGCACAAGAGGGTGCATGCATCTGGAGTTTGTTTGCAGTGGATGAAGGGCCTGGCGCACCCATACTCTCTCTATCTATCTGCCTCTCTCTCTCTCTCTCTCTCTCTCTCTCTCTCTCTCTGTTGCTGTCAAATAAATAAATAAAAATTTTAAAACTCTCTCTAGCATTAATATTATTAGAGGTATTACCTGTTTGTTGACACATCTTAAAGAACTACAATATCCTAAATATACAAAGGTAACATAATCATTGTTTGCTTAATCAGGGACTTGTATGAATGACTAAAAAGGGGGACTACTTGTCTCTTACTTCCAACCAGTGTAACTGACCTCTCAGTGAAGAGTCTGGAATAAATTAATAGTTGAGAATACTTTCTGGACCTAAAACTTTTAAATTCACTATCAAAACTTTATCCTCATGGGCTAATCAATGAAAAACAGAATTAATAATTTTGGTTGAAGTGGCTTAGGAGAAAAAAATAAACTCCTCTGAATGAATTTAACAGATCTATTACTATCATACATTGACCCAATAAAATTGATCAAACCAAGTAAGCCCATGGATAATAGCACTAGCCCATTATAGAGTCCAGCAATAGGGTTTATGACCTCAGTGTTGGATTAGGGCATCCCAGAGGCACAGTAACTCTAAGAGGTTGTTGTTCAATGATTAAAGTCCTACTCCATCTGAGTTCAGACTGGAGTAATCCAGGTTGGTTTCTTTTACTAGCAATTCTTCCTGCCATGATGAAGCTTCCTAGCCCTCTCAAGCCTAAGAGTGTACGACAAAAGTAGCATTTTCCTCCCATCAGCTGCTTGTGGTCAGGTGTTGTGTCCCAGCAATAAGAAAGTAACAAGAAACTTGTTCAAGAACATGACTTGATATAGTGCAGAAGCGGTAACTGCATAACATTTAAAGCTTCATTTTCAGAGGTTCAAATCTTCTCTTTAACATGAATACATATAATTAATACTAAAGCACTATTTATCCCAATCTCAATCACCAACATGAACTACTGAAATATATACAACTACAAAAAATGCTCAGGTGTTGTCAGACCATATGGGCTTCTCCAACCATATTCACAGCCATAAATTATTTATTAAAGAATTGCTTCACCCAAACTCCCTAATCAGTCTCTTATTTAAAGTAGTTATGACTGTAGCTATAATTTTACCACTTAGTTTATGGATCCCACTACCAATGCCCCAGCCACTTTCAGACATAAGTCTAGGAACTGTATGTATTGATCTTGGCTACATCAAGTCTATCACTATATTCCATTCTACCAATACCAAACTCTACATATGCATGAACACTTCATCTGTACCCCTGTTAATCTCATGTGATATGAGCATGTGGAAGGACACTTTCTTAAACTTTTCTTTTTGAGAATGTTGAGGCTTGATAGATAACTTAGCACTTAAATCACTTGCCTGTAAAGCTCAGACACCTAAGTATGGTTCCAACTTTACCATCTCTAGTCGCAGCTTGCCTGGAATTCACTATGTTGGCTCAGGGTGGACTCAAATTCATGGAGACACTCCTACCTCTGCCATCTGTCTGCTGAGATTAAAGGCATGCATCACCATGCCTGGCCTTAGCTTACAATTTTTAAATCATGGCATTTACATTGCATAAAACATTCTAGCATTGAGTATAAAATATTTGTTATCTGTGGGTATTTAATGTCCTCACACACTTTCACAGAAATAAAAACGTTGACAAATCAAAAGTGCATTCATGAGTATTCAGGTGAAATAGCTGTGATGCCTTTACCTACCTTGAAAACCTCCAGGTCATCATCAGCGAGCCTTCCCTCTGAAGTGTTTCCTCTATTTCCTTGGTTGCCTAAATTATTCTGAGGAGAAAATTAATACTGCGTGTATTTTTCTGAAATTATCAGCTTAGTGATTCATAGATGAGTAGAAAATATTATGTGATGTTGATATCCATGAGGTTCTTCTAAAAATGAAAGACAATGATTATATATGCACAACAATACAATATTCTCAGCATTCCTTAGTTGTAAAATATCTTTTAAGTCTCATGAGGTCCTGTCAGTTGCCTTCTTTCCTGGGCAGCTGGGGTCCTATTCAGGAAGTCCCTCTCTACAGCTGCATCGGGAAGTATTTTCACTATTTTTTCTTATATATGTTTATGGGATTCAGGTCTTACATTGAGGTCTTTGATCCATTTCTTGGGCTTCCTTCCGCCTGCCCTTGCTTTCCTTCTGGCTTGGCTTAGCCTTGGTTCCCCCTATCCTCGCCAAGATTCTCCCTTGCCTTCCCCTTGGCATGGCTTTTTCATGCCCGTGCTTTAATTCTCACCTTCCTTGTCTAGCTTCTTGCCTACCTTCCTCCTTGCCTGTTCTTGTTTGGCCTTCTCTCTCCCTTGCCATGTCTGGCATTTCTTTTCCCCCTTTGGTTGCATTTCACCTATCCTGGTCTCGCAGTCTCAGGTCCTAGACTGACCGTGTTTTCACCCTTTCCTGGCACTCCATATTTCCTGGTCTTTGCTGGCTGGGGCTTGCCTGGTGTCCTTTGCTGTCCACCTTGCCTGGTCTCTCCTTTCCTTCCCATGTCCCGACCTGGCATGGTGTTCACACTGACTGGGCCTGGCCTTAACTGTTCCTTGGTAACCTCCTTTGCCAGGCCAAGCTTGCCTTCCTTTTGGCTGACTTGGCCCATTTTTATCCCCCGACTGGTCTGGCTTTGTTTTCCCCTGTCCATCGTCCCTGGCATTGGCCTGTTTTCACCTTTGCTTTACCTGGCATTTGCCTTTCCCAGAAGTTTTCCTGGTCTGCCTTCTCTTTGCCTCATTTCCCTTCCCCTGCCTGGGCTAGCCTTCTTCCTTGACTTCTCCCTGGCTTACCCCTTCCCATGACTTCCTTCAATCCTGCCTTCACTCTGTCTTTTTCCCTTTCACATGACCTTGACTTCTCTCTTAACTTTACACTTGCCCATATTCCCTGGCCATTCACCCTTTGTTTTTCTTGGGCTTGACCAGGTCTTGTCTTATCTTAGGCTTCAATAGTCATTGCCTTCTCCTTGGTCACATGCTACCATGCCTAGCCTTGTCATTTCCCTGGTCTTCCTTACCACTGGCTGGCCTAACCTTCTACTGTGGCTTCCCCATGCTTTCCCCCTGTCTTACCTGGCTTTTCCTGCTTCAGGCCTAGACCCTTCTTGTTTCCCCACTTGCTTTGCATTCCACCTTGCTTGACATTGCCTTTCTATCCTATTGACTGGCCTGCTTTTCCTCTTGCTTATTGTTGCCCTTCCCTCTTGCCTGTCCCCATCCCCAGGCCTTGCTTGACAATGTCTCTCCCTGGCCTTCCTGACCTTTCCTTCCCTTAAGAAGTGTTGTCTCACCACTTCCCAACACTGGCCTTTTCCAGCCCCTTGACTTCTTCCTGGTCTGACTTGGCATGACCTTCTTTCCCCTGTCAGTGGCCTGCCCTTGCTTTCTCCTAGCCTGGCCTCAACCTGTCTTCCACTTTTTCTTGCCTGATCTTGAATTTGGCCTGACCTCTGTCTCCTTCCCCCTTGCTTGGCTTGCCTGTTGCCATGCCTTGCCGTCTAACTGGCCCAGCCTTATTTTCCACCTTGACTGGATTAGGCTTCCAGCTTGCCCTGCCTTCCTTTCCCAATTGCTTGATCTGGTCTTCTTTCTCATTTTACTTTTCTAACATGCCTTCAGCCATGACTGGTGTGTCTTCTCTTTTGCCTGGCTCTATCTTCTCTCTGACCTTGCACTCGTGTTCTTCCCATGCTTGCTATGACCTTTGACTCCTATTATCTAGTTGTGCCTTCACACTTCTCTGCTCCTGTTCTTGTGTTCTGCCTTGTCTTCTTCCTTGCCTTCCCATACCTGTGTCCTGGTCTGGCCTTGCCGCTCTAGAAAAGCTTTACCTTACACATCTTGCCTCCTCTCACCTGGCCTTGCCTTCTACCTGTTTTTGCCTGCCCTTGCTTTTCCATGGCCTTGACTTCTTACCCCTGTCTAATGATTTTGCATCTTAGTACATGGTGTAATTCTCTTAACTATTTTTTGAGATAGGGTGTCATTATAGCCCAGGCTGTCCTAAAACTCACTCTATCACCCAGGATGGGCTCAGTGATTCTCTTGCCTCAACCTCCATAGTACTGAGTTTAAAGGTATGAGCCTGCTGCCTGGCTAATAACTGACACTATCCCCTTCTTTCTAGGGTATGAGTTACTGCCCCTGTTTAAAGCTGTGGAAGACTCTGCACCTGACATTTCAGAGGCTGTCTTTGCAAGTGGATGTAATGATTGGGAACAGAGAGGGGAATGGCTGAGGGTCATTTCCACATGAGATTTGTATGGGCACAGTGAAGAAAGAAGGGGGCTCCTCATACTTCAGAAGATGCTGTCTCCAGAAACACAAGCAGCATCTCCTATGCTTCACAACTCTTCAGGACATTGGACAGTCTGCATGGGGAGACAACCCATTCCTAGATAAGGAGACTGAGATAGACAGGGACCTAGCATCATCCCTCAAGAGAAGCTACAATGACACTTCAGAAAGTGGTGTAAAGATAATTTAGTTGCATCTTACAGGTAACTTCTCTGGATGAAGATGATGTCCTCTGCTGGTGAGGCCACACTCCAACCCTATTATCTGTCTTCCAGCACCTTACCCCTGTATATAATGGTGAATATATGGGTTTTATTTTGGGTTTTTGAGACAGTGTTTTGAGGTTTATCAGGCCATTGTTACCTTTATATTCTTGATCAAGGAATGGTCATACTCTCTTGGAGAAGGAAGGTCCTCCTGTAAGAGGAAGACCATACTTTAGCTTATGGCTTCAGGAAAGAAGCTCATTTTCTTAGGGAAGGGGCAGTGAGACATCTGTCTATCCTGCCAGTTTAGCCAAACCACCTTGTCAATTAATGGGGTGATAAATATCTCAGATCATTTTATGTGGATATTTTGTTTTTATCAACCCAGCCTCTGTATGTCCTCTGAACTCACATTCCCCACTCTTCCTCTCCAGTGCTTGGATTGCAGACATGGCCACAAGTGAACATCATCTTCCATGTTTACTGGTCATAGTTTCTCTTTCCCTGAATGCTGTCGGCCCTTACCCATCACTTGTACTTGCTTGGATTTGTCTGGGTTATTTGTGGTTGTTCTTTGTAGATATTAATTCTATGAGTTGCTGATGACTTCTCCAAGCATGGTGAGGAAGATTTCTTCTGAGAATAGTGGTCTATATAACTTCCAAAATCACTATTGCTTTGTAATGATCTTGGGTGAATGGGAGATCAATTCTACCTGCCACTTTAGAGATGTTTGTTCCTTATTGATTTTTTAAAAAATGGCCTACACTGGTTATGCTTTACTCCCTGCCTTCCCTTGGCCTGGCTAGGCATGGCCTTACTCCACTGCTTTCATGGCCATGCTGTTCCCTAACCTTGATACCTATGTGTTTCACCTAGCCTTGTCCTCCCTAGGTCTGCATTAACTATCCCCTTGCCTTCTTCCTGGCTTTGTCTTCACTTACATGGTGTAGCCTTCCACCTTGCCTGGTCTTGTCCTTCCCTTATCTTTCTGCTGAAGCTGAGCTTCAGATTCCATCCAGGTATTCATGCGTGGTAGAGATTTGAACCTAAGCAGCAGGTTTTACAAGCAACTGCATTTCATTTCCCCAGCCTCTGTTTTAAGGAGGGTCTTTATCTGTAGGTCAAGTTGACATGTGACTCGTGGTGTAGGCTAGACTAGCCTCACAGCTGCAGGAATATTCAAAGTCCAGGTTCCTATGTCATGGGTTTATAAGCTTGATTTAACATGCCCCATTTACTCTATCTCTTCTGGTCCTTTGTCTGTAGGAAGATAAATGTGACATTGTCACTTGATGTTAAAATTATTTTGATATCTTCTCTGTCTCTTGGAGAGAAGTAGCAATGTCCACCATCATTTTTGGTTGTGACACCTTACTGGGGCAGTGTCTGGATGGTACACTGTAAGAAGTCAGTTTACTACCAAGTTTACCCTGTTTTGTGCAGGACAATCAAGATCAAAGTATTGTGGAGGCCTAAATACCAGTGCTAATGTGACTGAGAAGGGCCAATAGCAATTTTAAAAGCAGATTATGTGAGTTGGTAAAAAAAAAATATTGAATATGTTTTAGAAATTTTATCAGAATACAGACTAGCCTAAGGTAAATTGTTTGAATGTCTGAATGTTTTGCACATTGTTAAACATGTGAATTGCATGTAGTAAAATACTTAAGAGTAAGATTTCGCCATTCTACTATTTTGTTGACACTAATTTACATTTTGAATTTTAATTCTACTTTTCGTTATTTGTTCTCTCTGTTTTATAACTTGTATTGTTGAACAGTTAGATATTAAAAGTTTCCACTTTCTTATTTTCCATGTAAGTATACAGAGCCATAAGATCTTAGTTACAAATAATTATGGATACCAAAGAATTTATTTATATTTTGTTTTCTGACACTAAATACATTCCTACAATATTTTTCCCTTTTCATACACTGCCCACTACACGTGTTTTTGCTTGTTTATTTATCTATTTATTTATTATTTTATTTATTTGAGATACTGATAAAGAGGCAGATAGAGAAAAAGAATAGGCATGCCAGGGTCTTCAACCACTGCAAGTGAATTGTAGAAACATGCGTCACCATGTACATCTGGGTTACATTCTACACGTGTTTTTTCTTTAATTTTTTGTTTATTTTTTATTTATTTATTTGACAGCAACAGGCAAAGAAAAAGAGAGAGAGAGAGAGAGAGAGAATGGGCATGCCAGGGCCTCCAGCTACTGCAAATGAACTCCAGACGTGTGCACCCCGTTGTGCATCTGGCTAACATGGGTCCTGGGAAATCGAGTCTTGAACCAGGGTCCTTAGGCTTCACAGGCAAGCCCTTAACTGCTAAGCCATCTCTCCAGCCCAGTGTTTTTTGTTATACACTTTTTCATCTGCCAGGCTACTTAGTGTTTCTTTAAAGGTGAGTGATATTTCATTTTTAGGATTAGTCACATTTATGAAAAATAGTCTGTTCATTTTTTATAAAAAGATTTTTGTTTTGAAAACAAAAAATGTTATCTTCATTCTCATTCTGAAAGGCCTCATGATTTTCCTCAGAAAGTCATGACTTAACGGAAGTGAAATCAAATAGAATCATGTGATGATTAATTCAAGAACAGGCCCTATACTCATTCACAGTTTTGCTTTAGGAGTACCATATAAGTGATCCACCATCTACTTCTTTTTGAGACTAGTTCTTCATTTGCACTAGTGCTCACCAACTCACCACGTAGTAGGTTGGCTAGCCAGTGAGTACCAGAGATCCTCCTGTCTTCTTGTACCTGAGGGTTACATAAAAGCTTTTTTCTGCCTCCTTATGCATGTACACAGAAATATATGTACTACTGCAAATATGCACCCATGCATGTACACACACACACACACACACACACACACACACACTCATTCTCTCTCTCTCTCTCTCTCTCTCTCTCTGAAGCTCACCTCACACAAACACATTCCTCTTTCTCTTGGTCCTCCTGTCGCACCTGTTCCACCTTCTCCTGTTTCTCTTCCTCCCCTTCTTCTTTTTGTTCCTTCTCCCGATTTTTTGTCTTTTCTTCCTTCTCATGTTTCCTCACTTCCTGTTCTTCCTCAATCCTTCTATCTTCTTCCTTTGCTGATGCTGCTGACCTGTGTCTATCTATCTCCCTTTTCATTAGCAGCCCCATCCCCAACTCTGCAATACACATATCTCTACTCAGTATCTCCTGGGACATATATAATCAAGCTCTCCTCACTTCCCTATCTCAGATCTCAGCCTGCCCTTCCATCAGGACTTCCTCTTTGGTCCACATTGCCTTGGATTCTAGTACAATAACACCACCTGTAGCCAGCCCTACTTCAACTATTCTGAGTTTACAGTGGCCCCATCCCAGTAATGATGGTTTGCAAATCTTTTTCTTCCTTTTTTTCAAAATTATTATTAACAACTTCCATCATAATAAAAAAATCTCATGGTAATACCCTCCCTCCCCCCACTTTCCCTTTGAAACTCCATTCTCCATCATATCCCCTCCCCATCTCAATCAGCCCCTCTTTTATTTTGATGTCATGGTCTTTTCCTCATCTTATGATTGTCTTGTGTAGGTAGTGCTAGGCACTTTGAGGTCATGGATATCCAGGCCATTTCGTGTCTGGAGGGAGCACATTGTAAGGAGTCCTACCCTTCCTTTGGCTCTTACATTCTTTCCTCCACTTCTTCTGCATTAGACCCTGAGCCTTGGAAGGTGTGATAGAGATATGTCACTACTGAGCACTCTGATCACTTCTTTCTAGCACCATGATTCCTTCTGAGTCGTCCCAAGGTCACTGCCATCTGAAAAGAGAAGATTCTCTACCAAAAGTGAGAGTAGCATTAATATAAGGGTACGAATATTAAGAGAAGTGCTTACTGGGCAATTTGATAAGCATGGTATTCCTTATGGGAAACCAAGGGCCTCAACAATAGCCTATAATGTTTTGGGAGCATAAGGGACCACCCTGGCCAAGAACACACTGGAAGGTATCACATCCCCGGTACTGAAAATTTTCTACCCACAATCTACAGCTCCTGAGTGTTCCATTGTCCAAAGAAGTAGGATTCCACATGACTTATTTATATCTTCTTAGATTTTGATTATCCCTCCCTCCACCTTTCCTTTACTCAATCTCTTCCTGTGACCTCCCTTTGGGCCTTTTCACCACCATTTATCTATTCTTCTACTTACATATCTATGATAGCATCCTATTAAGTACCTGCTCCCTTCCTTTCACTTCCTTTTATATCTCTTTTCTAGATTGCTGGACTGAGTTTTTTCCTTCTCACACAGAAGCCCAATCATCTGTAGCTAGGATCCAAATATGAGAGAGAACATGTGGCACTTGGCTTTCTAGGCCTGGGTTACCTCACTTAGTATAATCCCTTCCAGATCTATCCATATTCCTGCAAATTTCATAATTTCAGTTTTCTTTACCGCTGAGTAGAACTCCATTGTATAAATGTGCCATATCTTCATTATCCACTTATCAGTTGAAGGATATCTAGGCAGGTTCCATTTCACAGCTATTGTGAATTGAGTGGCAATAAACATGGTTGAGCAAGTATGTATTTCCAAGGTAATGGGATGAGTCCTTAGGACATATGACTAGGAGTGCTATATCTGGATCATATGGTAGATCAATTTATAGCTGTCTTAGGAAACTCCTCACTGATTTCCACAATGGCTGGACCAGATTGCATTCCCACCAACAGTGTAGAAGGGTTCCTCTTTCTCCACATCCTCACCAGCATTTATGGTCATTTGTTTTCATGATGGTAGCCAATCTGATAGGAGTGAGATGGAATCTCAATGTAGTTTTAATCTGCAATTCCCTGATGACTAGGGATGTAGAACATTTTTTACATGCTTCTATGCCATCTCTATTTCTTCTTTTGAGAACTCCCTATTTAGTTCTATAGCCCATTTTTAATTGTCTTGTTTGATTTCTTATTATTTAATTTTTTGAGTTCTTTGTATATCCTAGATATTAATCCTCTATCAGATGTGTAGCTGGCAAAGATTTTTTTCCCATTCTGTAGGTTGCCTCTTTGCTTTATTCACAGTGTCCCTTGCCATACAAAATCTTTGTATCTTCGCGAGGTACCAGCGGTTAATCTGTTTTTTTTTTTTGTTGTTGTTGTTGTTGTTGTTTGTTTGTTTTTTTGCCTGAGCAACTGAGGTTATATTCAGAAAGTCTTCGCCAAGACAAATATGTTGAAGGGTTTCCCCTACTTTTTCCTCTAGCAGTTTCAGACTTTCAGGTCTGATGTTAAGGTCTTTAATCCATTTGCATTTAATTGTTGTGCACAGAGAGAGAGAGAAGAATCTATTTTCATCCTTCTACAGATACATATCCAGTTTTCTCAGCACCATATGCTGAAAAGGCTGTCTTTCCTCCACTGAGTATTTTTGGCATTTTTATCGAATATCAGGTGGCTATAGCTGCCTGGACTTACATCTGTGTCCTCTATTCTGTTCCATTGATCTACATGTCTGCTTTTGTGCCAGTACCATGATGTTTTTGCTACTATGGCTCAGTAGTATAGGTTAAAATCAGGTATGGTGATACCACCAGCCTTATTTTTGTTGCCCAGTATTATTTTAGATATTCGAGGTCTATTGTGATTCCCAATGAATTTTTTTTTGAAAGGTAGGGTCTCACTCTATCACAGGCTGACTTGAAATTCACTATGTAATCTCAGAGTGGCCTCAAACTCATGGCGATCCTCCTACCTCTGCCTCCCAAGTGCTGGCATTAAAGGTATGCACCACCATGCCCAGCCCAAATGCATTTTTGGATTGTTTTTTCCATTTCCGTGAATAATGCCACTGGATTTTGATGGGGATTGCATTAAATGTGTAGATTGCTTTTGGTAAGATTCCCATTTTCACAATATTGATTCCTCCAATCCAGGAACAGGGGATGTTTTTCCATTTCCTAGTGTCTTCTGCAATTTCTCGCTTGAGTGTTTTAACGTTTTCACTATAGAGATCCTTTACTTCCTTAGTTAGGTTTATTTTAAGGTACTTTATTTTCTTTGATGCAATTGTGAATGGGAGTGATTCTCTGATTTCATCCTCTGTGTGTTTGTTGTTATCATATAGGAATGCTACTGATTTCTGTGTATTTATTTTGAATCCTGTTACATGACTGTAGGTGTTTATCAGTGCTAACAGTTTGTTGGTAGAGTCTTTAGGGTCCTTTATATATAGAATCATGTCATCTGCAAATAATGATAACTTGATCTCTTCCTTTCCAATTTGTATCCCTTTTATGTGCATCTCTTACCTTATTGCTATGGCTAAGACTTCCAGTACTATATTAAATAAAAGTGTGGACAGTGGATACCCTTGTCCTCTTCCTGATTTTAGTGGAAAAGCTTCCAGTTTTTCCCCATTTAGTAATATGTTGTCTGTAGGCTTATCATAAATAGCCTTTATTATATTGAGATATGTTCCTTCTATTCCCAGTCTCTGCAGAACTTGTATAATGAAGGGACGTTGGACTTTGTCAAATGCTTTTTCTGCTTCTAATGAGATGATCATGTGATTTTTGTCCTTCAATCCATTTATATAATGTATTACATTTACGATTTTTGTATGTTGCACCACCCTGCATCTCTGGGATAAAGCCTACTCGGTCAGGTATATTATTTCTGATATATACTTCTATTCAGTTTGCCAATATTTGGTTGAGAATTTTTGCATCAATGTTCATGAGGAAGATTGTTCTGTAAATTTCTTTTTGTGTTCTACCTCTGCCTCGTTTTGGTATCAGGGTGATGCTGGCTTCATAGAAGGAGTTTTGTAGAATTCCTTCTTTTTCTATTTTATGGAAAAGCTTAAGAAACAATGGTGTTAGTTCTTTGCTGAAGGTCTGGTAAAACTCAGCACTGAATATTTGAGATCCACAGACACGGAAAGAGGGAGAGAGAGAGGGAAGGGGAGGATGAGCGTGCCAGGGCTTCCAACCACTGGAAATGAACTCCAGCTGCATGTGCCCCCTTGTGCATCTGGCTAATGTGGGTCCTGGGGAATTGAGCCTCAAACTGGGGTCCTTAGGCTTCACAGGCAAGCACTTAACCACTAAGCCATTTCTCCAGCCCAGAATAAATCTTTTTTATTTTTTTTATTTTTATTTTTATTTTTTTAGACACAGTATGCTTTATTCATCCCTAAGCATTAAACTTCTACAGCCTATGTAAATAGGTCCATGGACCACATAATAACATTTCATCCTAAAGCAGATTACAGTGTGGTTTTATAAGATGCTACTGCTCAGTAACACTGTACCTAACCAGGTTTTCTGTATCTAATCTCTATGACCAGCAAAATCACCTACTAGCTCATTCCTCAGAATATGAGCCCATCATTAAGTAACACATCACTCTAAGAGATTATTTATAGTTAAAAGCTTCAGCTGAGCAAAATTCTTCAAATGGTGACAGAGTTTATTACACATTTTCTCCTGCTGAGATATTCGTTCTTGCAAGAATATAAATGCAAGGCACTAAACTAGCTAATGGGAAAACCATAGTCAACAAGACAAATGTGGTCTCTGCTTTCAAAGGTTTCACCCTGGGAAGATTCTGAAAAGTCCCTCCAGTGCATACTCCCTCACATTGTGATTGGATTTGAGGCCTGATCAGTGGGACAAAATTCATTGCTGGTACTTCAAACCAACTCAAAAGCTTATGGCTGGGAAGCACATGGGCCCTGGATTGAAAAATGCAACTATTCTTTGTAGAAATGGATACACTGAGCCAATCAAACTGCCTTCTAAATGTACATATAAGCCCAGTGTTTAGCATTGGATGAGTCATCTCTACTATACCCACCAAGGTTCAAAGAACATTGCCAAGAAGGTCATAGGTAGAAGTGTTACTCTCATTACTAACTAGAGGAGCTTCTCTATGGAGATGGTGATAGACACTAAGGAGACTCAAAATGCAACAAAATCTGGGTGTGCAGGCTGAGGTATGAGGATTGCTGTGAGTTCAAGGCCACCCTGAGACTCCATAGTGAATTCCAGGTCAGCCTGAGCTAGATTGAGACCCTACCTTGAAAACAAAAACAACAGCAACAACAAAATCCTCAACACAGTGGAAAATAAAAGGCTGAGGAGAGCTCAACACTGAGTGAGACATCTCTATCATGGCCTCCAAGGCTGAAACAGCACTGTGCAAGAGTGGCACAAAGAACTTAAGAGCCACAGGGTGGGAAGGAGTACTTTCAGGCAATGTCCTCTGGACATGAACAAATTAGTGCTTTCATGACTTTACAGTAGTTGATGTTGCCCCATAATACCTGCACCATTTGGAACCTGTCAACATTTTGGTATAGAGGATGGAGGAGAACAAAAAGAATGAGACATCAAAACAGAAAGACGACTTGGAAAGAGGAGGATGCTCAACAGAATGGGGAAGAGGGTAATAAGATGGAGATGCAATCAAATTATAGTATGTTCACGTGTTAAAATTCTCAATAAAGGTCTGGGGAGATTGATCAGTGGTTAAAGGTGCATGCCTGCAAAGCCTGATGGCCTGGTTTCAATTCCCCAATACCCACGTAAACCCAGACACAAAACTTGCCATGGCAAGAGAATCTTCATGTACACACACACAAATAAATAAACAAAAATATATTTAGGGGTTGCAGAAATGGCTAAGCAATTAAGGTGCTTGCCTGCAAAACCTAACGACCCAGGTTTGATTTCCCAGTACCCATGTAAAGGGAACAGTTAATTGCTCTGCTCTTTAAACTCTCCCTTATCATGGGTACAGAATAAATCTTTTTTAAACAGTGACTGACAAGCTAGCACTGCAGGAGAGTCTCCTGGGGCCAGGTAGGGGGATATACCAGCATTCCATCACCTGGATTTCAGTGAGATCAAGGAAATGGATAAGGGAGAGTTTAAAGAGCAGAGCAATTAACTGTTCCCTGTACAAATTAACTCTATTAATTGTGGTAAATTTCGCATATCAAATACCACCCATTCCTATAGCGATTCCAACTCCCTTAAAGATTAGCAACCAAAAAACATGAGTACATAAACATGTGTGTGTGGGAGGGGTATGTCTGTAAACATATGTGTCTTTACTCATTGTGCAGGTTAAAATATATGGTTACATTTTATGCATTCTGTTATTTGTAGGTTAGTGTCTCTGCCTAAACATCTGTACTTGTCCTCTCTCTCTCTCTCTGCTTGAATTCTTTGCTCAAAATAAATCTAACAATAGTAAGATTTTATTTTAAAAATACCATTATATATTATATGTGATATATATATGTATATATATATACATATATATGTTATAAATACATATATAATGCTGCCAATTGGAGAGTAAATCTATATAATCTTTCGAAAATATCGTTAGCTGATGATGGAGGTTTAAGATCATGATTGATGTCAGCTTATTAGTCCTGCTCCATACAATTATGATGAGGAATAATTGGAAATCATGTCAAATATTTATTTAAAATAATTTCATTACACCACTATTCATAGATTACAGCTAGGAGTAATCTCACACTGCTCCTTAGGAAAGGTGAAAGTAAATTATGCTGCAACAGAAATGAAAATCCCCCTTGATAGCCCCATAGAAGATTTGCATAAATGGAAAGACACACTGTGCTTGTGAGGAAGAAGGTTTATTCACATCAATATATCTGTTATTTTAAATTATTCTTTGTGACTACCAACCCCCCCCCACTTCTAAGTCAATATCTTGAAACTTGATGTGATACTCTGAAACTTCAATGAATATGTATTTCTTGAAGTATGATATTCCTTAGGACAAGCTGCCTATGCACAAAGTCCCTGTAGTAACAAGTGACATATTCTATTAGTTAAGATTGCATGTATCACTCACTTATGCCTGTATGTATCTTTACTTTGCATTTTTATCATTTTATGACACCCCTCCTGGAGGGACTTCCTGTGTCTAGAATACTGACAGTTACAGTGAAAATAGAATGTAGGGAATACTCCAGTGGCATAAGCAGCAAAGCCTAGGAGCACCAGAACTTCCACCCCGTGCAACTGACAAAGAAGGTACACTGCCTGTACATTTATGCTGTAGGTTGCATAAGGTCACTCTAACCAAGGAGCACAGAGGTACCTGGTATAGAATCATATCTTTAAGAAGAGAAAGAGAGGGACTAAATCACCTAGATACTAAGAATATATGAATTATTCTATTTAGAAAATAAACAGGATCTAATAAACATATGCATTTATATTGTTCCCAAAGTATGAATTTAAATAGGTATTTCATAATAATCCATCTAAGTCAAGTGTATACATGGAATTTTAAATGAATACTGATGAGGGAAATGACCAGGTATTCTAAGGATTCTGTCACTGGACACATATTTCAGATATATTCAAAATTTTAATGCAAAAACAATTAATTAATTTTCTAAGAAAGCATGTATATAAGTTTTATAAGTATGCAATACTTTATTAGCAGGACTATGAAGAGACACAGATACTCAGCGCACCTTTCCTCTCCATAGGCTCATTGTTGCACATTAGATTTCCCCACATTGCCTTTTAAAACTGAAACTTTGCACCTTTTGTTTTTGTTTTTGTTTTTCTTTTTTTTTAACCTTATTTTATTTTTTCTCAATTTTTTAAAACATTTTCCATGATTATAAAAAATATCCCATGGTAATACCCTCTGTCCCCTCTTTTCCCCTTTGAAATTCTACTCTCCATCATATTCCCTCCATATCAATAAGTCTCTCTTTTATTTTCATGTCGTGATCTGTCCCTCCTCTTATGGTGGTCTTGTGTAGGTAGTGTCAGGCACTATAAGGTCATGGATATCAAGGCCATTTTATGTCTGGAGGGAGCATGTTGTAAGGAGTCCTACCCTTCCTTTGGCTCTTACATTCTTTCCACCACCTCTTCTGCATTAGACCCTGAGCCTTGGAAGGTGTGATTCAGATGTTACTCGGTACTCTAGTCACTTTTTTCCAGCACCATGATACCTTCTCAGTCATCGCAAGGTCGCTGTCATCTGAAAAGAGAAGATTCTCTACCAAAAGTGAGAGTAGCATTAATATAAGGGTATCAATATTAAGAGAAGTGCTTACTGGGCAATCTGATAAGCACAGTATATACACTTATCCAGACATCAGCAGATGTTACACCCCTAGGGCTCATGACAACCTCTGTTTTAAGCTTTCAGTATCAGGGTTGTATTTCCTCCCTTGGAGCGGGTCTGCAGTCCAATTGGAAGGCAGTTGGTTTCCACCATGACAGACATGCCACTATTGCACCCATTGCCTCATTTGGCCTGGCTGACCAATTAGAAGGCTTGCAGTGTCCACTATTGATTATCTTCACTGGTGGTATCTCTTTTTCCCATTGAACTGCATGCAGAATGGCTTCCTCCAGCTTTCTGTCAGCTGGTCTACATGGAGGAGGTTCTCAGCTCAGTTCCAGCAGGATTTCTCAGTGGCCTTGCAGCCCAAGTATGTGGAGTCTTCAGCAATAGGGTCTTACCATCGATTCCTGGTGGGAAACCAAGGGCCTCAGCAATGGCCTATAATGTTTTGGGGATATCAGGGACCTCCCTGACCAACAACTCACTGGAAGGTATCCCATCCCTGGCACTGAAAATTCTCTGGCAATGATCTGTGGCTCCTGAGTTTTCCATTGTCCAAAATTGGAGGATTCCATATGATTTATTTATATCCTCTTAGATTTTGATTAGCCCTCCTTCCACATTTCCTTTACTCAATCTCCTCCCCTGACTTCGCTTTGTGCCTTTTCTCTCCCGTTAATCTATTCTTCTACTTACATATATACAATACCAACCTATTAAGTATCCTCCTTCCTTCCTTTCTCTTCCCTTTATATCTCTTTTCCAGCTTACTAGCCTCTGCTACTGAGTTTTTTCCTTCTCACACAGAAGCCCAGTGATCTTTAGCTAGGATCCAAATATGAGAGAGAAAATGCAACACTTGGCTTTCTGGGCCTGGGTTACCTCATTAGTATAATCCTTTCCATATCCAACCATTTTCCTGCAAATTTCATAACTTCATTTTTCTTTACCGCTGAGTAGCACTCCATTGTATAAATGTGCCATATCTTCATTATCCACTCATCAGTTGAGGAACATCTAGGCTGGTTCCATTTCCCAGCTATTATGAATTGTGCAGCAGTAAACATAGTTGAGCATGTACTTCTAAGGAACTGGGATGAGTCTTTAGGATATATGCCTAGGAGTGCTATAGCTGGGTCATATGGTAGATCAATTTTTAGGTGTCTTGGGAACCTCCACACTGATTTCCACAATGGCTGGACCAGATTGCATTCCCACCAACAGTGTAGAAGGGTTCCTCTTTTTCCACATCCTCACCAGCATTTATGGCCATTTGTTTTCATGATGGTAGCCAATCTGATAGGAGTGAGATAGAATCTCAATGTAGTTTTAATTTGCATTTCCCTGATGACTATGGATGTTTAACAGTTTTTTAGATGCTTATAAGCCATCCATATTTCTCCTTTTGAGAACTCTCTTGTTAGTTCCATAGCCCATATTTTTAATTGGCTTGTTTGATTTCTTATTATTTAATATTTTGAGTTCTTTTTATATGCTAGATATTAATCCTCTATCAGATGTATAGGGGACAAAGATTTTTCCCATTCTGTAGGTTGCCTCTTTGCTTTATTCACAGTGTCCTTTGCAGTACAAAATCTTTGTAATTTCATGAGGTCCCAATGGTTAATCTGTGGTTTTATTGCCTCAGCAACTGGGGTTATATTCAGAAAGTCTTTGCTAAGACCAATATGTTGAAGAGATTCCCCTACATTTTCCTCTAGCATTTTCAGAGTTCTTTAATCCACTGGGACTTAATTCTTGTACATGGAGAGTGAGAGAAGAATCTATTTTCATCTTTCTATAGATAAATGTCCAGTTTTCCCAGCACCATTTGCTGAAGAGGCTGTCTTTTGTCCAATGAGTATTTTTGGTATTTTTATCGAATATCAGGTGGCTATAGCTACCTGCACTTCCATCTGGGTCCTCTATTGTGTTCCATTGATCTACATGTCTGCTTTTGTGCCAGTACCATGCTGTTTTTGTTACTATGGCTCTGTAGTATAGGTTTAAATCAGGTGTGGTGATACTACCAAACTTATTTTTGTTTCTTAGTAGTATTTTAGATATTTGAAATTTTTTGTGATTCCAAATGAATTTTTGGATTGTTTTTTTTTTTATTTCCATGAAGAATGCCATTGGAATTTTGATGGGTATTGCATTAAATGTATAGATTGCTTTTGGTAAGATTTCTATTTTCACAATATTGATTCTTCTCATCCAGGAACAAAGGATGTTTTTCCATTTCCTAGTGTCTTCTGCAATTTCTCGCTTGAGTGTTTTAAAGTTTTCATTGTAGACATCCTTTACTACCTTGGCTAGGTTTATTCCAAAGTTATTTACGTTCCTTAATGAAATTGTGAATGGGAGTGATTCTCTGATTTCATCCTCTGTGTGTTTGTTGTTATCATATAGGAATGCTACTGATTTCTGTGTATTTATTTTGTATCCTGCTACATGGTTGTAGGTGTTCATCAGCTCTAACAGTTTGCTGGTAGAGCATTTAGGGTCCTTTATATATAGAATCATGTCATCTGCAAATAATCATAACATGATCTCTTCCTTTCCAATTTGTAACCATTTTATGTGCATCTCTTGCCTTATTGCTATGGCTAAGACTTCCAGTGCTATATTAAATAAAATTGGGGACAGTGGAAACCCTTGTCCTGTTCCTGATTTTAGTGGAAAAGCTTCCAGTTTTTCCCCATTTAGTAATATGTTGGCTGTAGGCTTGTCATAAATAGCCTTTATTATATTGAGATATGTTCCTTCTATTTGTAGTCTCTCTAGGACTTTTATCATGAAGGGATGTTGGACTTTGTCAAATGCATTTACTGCGCTTATGAGATGATCATATGATTTTTGTCCTTCAGTCCATCTATATAATGTATTATATTTGTTGATTTGCATATGTTGAACTTTCCCTGTATCTCTGGGATAAAGCCTACTTGTTCAGTGTGAGTGATCTTTCTGATAAATTCTTGTATTCTGTTTCCCATTATTTTGTTGAGAATTTTTGCATCTATGTCCGTGAGGGAGATTGGTCTGTAATTTTTTTTTTTTCGTTCTTCTTTGCCTGGTTTTGGTATCAGGGTGATGCTGGCTTCATAGAAGGAGTTTGGTAGAATTCCTTCTTTTTCTATTTCATGGAAAAGCTTAAGAAGCAATGGTGTTATTTCTTCCATAAAGGTCTGGTAAAATTGAGTAGTGAATACATCTGGGCCTGAACTTTTTTTAGTTGGGAGATTTTTGAGAACTGCTTGTATCTCCATACTTGTTATAGGTCTATTTAAGTGATTAATCTCATCTTGATTTAATTTATGTAGGTCATATAAATCAAGGAAATCATCCATTTCTTTCAGATTTTCATACTTTGTGTAGTATATGTTTTTATAGTATGTCCGTATGACATTTTGAATTTCTCTGGCATCTGTTGTTATGCTGCCTTTTTCATCTCTAATTTTATTAATTTGTGTCTCTTCTCTCTTTTTATTTTTTGGTCAGATTTGCTAAAGGTTTTTCAATCTTGTTTGTCCGTTCAAAGAACCAACTCTTTGTTTCATTGCTTCTTTGGATTGTTTCTTTGGTTTGTATTTCATTTATTTTTGCCCTAATCTTTATAATTTCTTCACGTCTACTGATTTTCGGTTTGCTTTGTTCTTCTTTTTCCAAGGCTTTAAGGTGAAGCATTAGTTTGTTTAATTGCAACCTTTTTAATTTCTTAATACACGCACTTAAAGCTATAAATTTACCTCTTAGGACTGCCTTCATTGTGTCCCAGAGATTTTGGTATGTTGTGTTCTCATTATCGTTTGACTCTATGAACTTTTTGATTTCCTCCATTGACCCATTCATCATTTAGTAGTGTATTGTTTACTTTCCATGATTTTGTGTGTGCTCTATAGCTTTTCTTACTATTGATTTGTAGTTTGATTCCATTGTGGACAGATAGAATGCAAGGAATTATTTCAATTTTCCTGTATTTGTTAACATTTGCTTTGCATACTAATATATGGTCTATTTTAGAGAATGTTCCATGTGCTGCTGAAATGAATGCATATTCTGCAGCATTTGGATGAAATGTCCTGTATATATCTGTTACTTCCATTCCTTCTATGACCTCATTTAGTCCAGATGCCTCTCTGTTTATTTTTTTCCCAGGATGAACTGTCAATTGATGAGACTGGAGTGTTGAAGTCACTCACTAACACTGTGTTTGGTGTTATCTGTGACCTTAGTTCTAATAGCGTTTGCTTGATGAATTTGAGAACCCCCCCTATGTTAGGTGCATGTATGTTGTAATGACCTCCTGTTGGAGTGTGCCCTTAACCATTATAAAGAGACCTTACTCATCTGTCTTAACTAATGTTGGACTGAAGCCTACCTTGTCAGATATAAGGATAGTGAACCATGCTTGTTTTCTGTGCCCATTTATTGGAAACACCTCTTTCCAACCTTTCACCCCAAGATGTTGTCCATCCTTTGTAGAATGTTGGGTTTCTTGGAGGCAACAAATTGAAGGATCCTGCTTTTTAACCCAGTCTGCAAACCTATGTCTTTTTGTTGGGGCATTGAGGCTGTTGATATTAAGAGATATTATTGAAAAGTGTGTATTTATTTTTGCCATTTCTTTTGTAGTTCTTCCGGTTTTACCTTTGCTATCTTGTGTTAACTAGTACTTGAGTATTGTTTGTTTCTTCCAGGTTCCTTCTATGTGCGCTTTTCTTTCTCTTCAGCATGGAGGATTCTTTGAAGTATTTCCTGTAGAGCTGGTTTTGTCTTCAAATACTCCTTCAGCCTGCTTTTGTCATGGAATGTCCTTATTTCTTTTCTATTTGAATGGATAGCTTTGCAGGACAAAGTAACCTTGGCTGACAGTTGTTATCTTTCAGAACTTGGAATACATCACTCCAAGCCCTTCTGTCTTTTAAAGTTTGTGTTGAGTAATCTGCTGTAATCCTGATGGTCTTGCCATTGTAGGTAACTGGATTTTCCTCTCAAACAGCTTTCAATATTTTTCGTTTGGTTTTTGTGTTTGGTAGTTTGATTATAATATGGCGAGGAGAGGTTCTTTCCAGGTTTTGTGTGGGTGGTGTTCTAAAGGTTTCCTGTATCTGCATTGGCACCTCTTTCCCAATTTGGGGGAAGTTTTCTTCTATGATTTTGTTGAAGATGCTTACTATGCCTTTAGAATGAAATTCTTCTCCTTCTACTATACCCAGAATTCTTATGTTTGATCTTTTCATAGTGTCCCAAATATCTTAAAATTCCCATCCCTACTTTTCTATTACTTTGTTTTTGTCTTTGTTGGACTGTATTAGATCTGCCACCTGTTCTTGTAGCTTAGATATTTTGTCCTCTCCTTCACCCATTCTACTGGTGAGATTTTCTATGGGGTTTTTTATTTCATTAACTGTGTTCTTTATTGCTAGTAATTCTAACTGGTTTTCCTTTATCATTTCTATTTCTTTATTTATATTTAGTATTGACTTCGTTATTTCATTAAATTGGTGTCCTGTGTCTTCTTTGATTCCTTTGATTTCCTCTTTTATTCTTTGATTTCTTCTTTGACTTCTTTGAACATATTTATAATCATTCTCTTGAAATCTTTCTCAGGCATTTCCTTTAACTTGTTCTCACTAGAGGTCATTTCTGATGCATTAATGCTTTTGGGTGGATTTATATTGTCTTGATCTGGGGTGTTTCTTCTGATATAATGTGTATATTTTTGCATATTAGATTAATTTAATGCTTGGATTTTCTAGTTATCTGGGTATTATGAGATGTTTTGATCAATCTCATGTTATATTTCTTCAGGGTAGGAGCTTAAGCTGCTAGGTGTGGCTCTCCAGACTCTCAGAGTATTTACAAAAGTGGCCCTAGGTGTTGGGTTTGCCTGCTATGAGAATATTCAAGTAGGCTGAGTGTAACAAAATACAGATATATTCTAAAATTTAACTAAACAATGTACACTTTCAATGAATAGCAGCACAGAGTATGTATGCAAGAGTAGGTATTGTAATAACTAGAACCTCGATCAACAAGGAGGTTAAGATTTCTGGTCTGTTGAGGGTTCCAAGTCAGCTTATGACCAAGTGAGACCTTTCCCTAATGTATAACAGAAGAGAAAACAAAACCAGTATAAATCAAGAAGCAACAAATAACAAGCCCAAAATATTGTTTATTTAAGAATGGCAAATATCACCATCCATCAGATTTAATATAAAATTTATCCTGATATGGAAGGTGCAATTAGCATTTATGGTTCAGGTTTATTAGGTGGGTACTGACCTGGTGTAATCCCAGTTACCTTTTGGGATGATTTTGGTCTGTTATTCTGCACTCCTGCTTTGGTCCCTGTTTGGTGCACTGTGGGTACAAGTAGGCTGGCTGAGTCGCTGGACCACTGCTCTGTTTGCCAGAGCTGGGCACTGGCAGTGGGGGAGGGGAGGCAGTCGATGGTGGCTCTTGTTCTCTCGCTGGTCCACATGATCCTCTGCCTCGTGATCTGCTCCTCCATTGTTCACTGCCTATCTCCCTTCACGTTTCTTGAGTTTGTGAAGAGCTCCAGTGTGAGTGGAAAAGCCCCTCACTTGGCTTTTCCTGTGGCTCAAGCTGAGCCTGGCAGCTGTGGTTCTGTGGACCTGGCACCACTACTGCTGGAGCCACTTCTGCCTGCCTGTGTGGGCTCTGGATGCTGTGGATCTCTCCTACTCCTCTGCTGCTGTTTTAATTTCTTATACATCTCACTTTTTAGTGAAAGTGTGTATTTTGCTATGTTTTTGGGGGTGGGGGCATTTTTCTCCCCAAGGATGCTTTGGCATTGTTCTATGCTGCCTTCTTAACCAGAAGTGCAAATTTTTTTCTTAATGTTTTATTTTTATTTTTTAACTAGTTATGTATATAGTGTGTATATAGCTATGATGGTACCATTGTTAGCATTGTCCCTGTCATACCCCCATGCATATTGTGGGACTTTCATTGTATGGGTGGCCATCAATTATGGGGCAAGTCAATCCATGTCTCTGTCCATAATGACCTAGCTTATGTCTCCAACAATAATTCTGCCCACTCTTCTGTGAATTTCCCTGAGCCATGTTGGATTCATTTTAGATCTACTTCAGTGATGGGAGGTCTTGGGATTCTCTGTGTCTTTGGGTATCTGATTTGGTAGTAGTTTACTCTTCTCTGTGTCTGTCTCCTTCACACTTGTGCTGACACCAGGTTGACCTAGAAAGCATCTCTTGGTTATTACTCCACTAACTATGGCTTCAGCTGGTGCCATGGTGGGGTGTGATCAGCTGATTTGATCCTCAGGTTGTGTGTCCATCTGGAAAAGAGAATAAATTCTCCAATGGAGGGTGAGGTCAATGCAAAGTACATGAATATCCATTATTATTTTAAAGTGCATTTAACAGGTGTAGGCCCTCTTGTAACCTACTACTGCGGGGAGCTTGATATTGGAGCACAGGCTCACGTTTGGATATGGTTCTGACTTGTTTCCCCATTCCAGGTAAGGGTTCCATTCCACTGAGCAGATCCATTACCCAAATCTTGGGCAGTTGGTAACCCACCATGGCTATGTGCCATTATTGCACTTGTGTGAGCATCATGTCGGGTTGATTGCTGTTGAGTATGTTAGATCCTGAGATGCTTAGACAGATGTTGGTTATTTTCCCCCATTCACTCAAGTAATACCTTTTGGCACTAGACAAGCTAACTATCTGGGGATTGACTCTCTTCCATCTTCTAGCCAGGTCACTGCCTGTTCCATCCCAACAGCATATGGTGTCTTCAGAAATAGGATCTTACCATTAACCTTAGGTGGGTCATCAAGGACTCTGACATTCTGTCCTCTTTTGGGAAATCTTGTAGTTCTCTCTGATCAACAGCTTATTGTGGATGTTACCCATATGCTGTCACTGAGAGTTACAGGTCAGTGCCAAGGGAGGAGAAGGAAGAAAAATATAGGTAGTATAATAAAGAAAGAGAAAAACAGGAGAGGATTGAGGATAGTCTCTTTCTTTCTTTTTTTTTTTTTTTTTGTTTTTCGAGGTAGGGTCTCACTCTAGCTCAAGCTGACCTGGAATTCACTCTGGAGTCTCAGGGTGGCCTCGAACTTTCGGCGATCCTCCTACCTCTGCCTCCCGAGTGCTGGGATTAAAGGCGTGCACCACCACGCCCAGCTTGAGGATAGTCTCTATCCTCATACCCTCTCCAGGACCCTGTGAATCAGGTATTCTCTCTAAGCACCTGATGAAAGTTTGACTTTTTAATATGTCTTTCAGGATGTAGGATTTTATGGTACCATTTCCATTTGGGTCCAGTTTTTTTCTAGCCCCCACGCTTACCTTCCCTTCCTGCCCCACTATACCTATAGTCCAGTCCTTGAGATGTTTGTTAGGTATGTCAGCCTCATGGACAGAGTCACGTTAGGAGCCATAGAAGAGTGAGACCATGTGATAATTATCTTTCTGTGATTGGGTGACTTCACTGAGAATGATCTGTTACAAGACTGACCATTTTTTCCTCAAATTTCATTGTGTCATTTTTCTTTACTGCTGTGTAGAATTCCATAGTGTAGATATATAATATCTTAGTTATCCCGTCATGTAATGATGGACATCTGGGTTGATTCTAGCTCTTAGCTATTATGAATTATGCAGCTATAAACATGCTTGAGCAAATGTCTCTGAGCTGAGTTTTGGAGCTTTTAGGGTAAATGCTCCATTACGGAATAACTGGGTCTTTTGGTACCTCTATAGTCATCATTTTTAGGGGTCTCCATATTGCTTTCCATAGTGGTTATACAAGTCTACATTCCCACCAACAGTGAATGAGGGTTACTATTTCTCCACAACCTCACCAGCATTTGTTGTCATTAGATTTTGAATGTCTGCTATCCTTACTAAGCTAAGGTGGAATCTCATACTTGTTTTAGTTTGCATTTCCCTGATGATTAAGGATGTTGAACTTTTTCTTCAGTGTGTGGTTGCCATTTGTATTTCTTCCTCTGAGAACTCCCTGTGTAGTTCTCTGCCCCGTTTTGTGAGTGGGTTGTTTGGCTTTTTATTGTTTAGGTTTTTGAGTTCTTTGTAGATTC
>CM070791.1:7386176-7397603 GCA_036346955.1 Dipus sagitta | reverse complement strand
TGGTCCTTTGCTGCTTTCCTGCAAGTTCTACCAGTAGGTTGGTCAGGGTTGCATTGCTCATAGCTTCAATTTGATGTTCTGGTCCTAGTGGTTCTTCTATGTTTTGGTTCGATGTATTCATTGTAGGACTGGGTGATATAACTGGATTTTCTTGCATTTGATTTTTCATGTTATTTCTTTTTCGCTGTGGTCTGCCCATAACAGTGTATGGGCACGTAGGTGGGCGTATCAGCCTGGGCTCAAGCACAATGGCAATCTGAAACAGCCTGAAGCAGTTGCCAAGCAGCCTGGGCTTTGGCTCTCACTTGCCAAAGCCACCTATTTACTGCCTGGCAGGGGCGCCAAAGTTGCCTGAGTTCTCAGGCGGTAATGTGCCAAAGCTGTCTGCATTCGAGCTCGGAGTTGCACTGAGGCACCAAGCAGTGAAGCAGCCCCAACTCTTCTGGCATCACTGGGACCCAGAAGCAGTCTGCACTCCCCTGACACAGGACAATGGCGAATGGCCCGAGTGGGAGACAGGTAGGGGATGGCACCTTAGCTGGCACATGCGAGAGACACAGTCTGAGCTTGTGTGCCCATTGCTGTGGGACTGGGCTCATGGAACATGCAGAGGCAGGAGGAGTAAATGAGTGAGTGGGCAGAGCAGTCCAAGCTTCCACATGCAGGGATTGATCTGCACACAGCTGCACTGTGTATATGGGGAGGCTTGGGCTACCCACTCCTGAGGGAATCAGGGATTCCCTGTTGTGGCCAGGACACTCTGAAGGCGCGGTGGCCAGAACAGTAAATGGATGAGTGGGCGCGGAGCAATCTAAGCAGGAATTGATCAGCTCGTGGCTCCGGCGGTGGTGGTGGCGCCGGGAACATGGCGGTTTGTTTCCCCCTCCCTTCCACGTGCCCTCCCACTGATAATCTAATGGAGATTGCTCTCCCCTAAAAGACCCAGTAAGCACTTAAAGGCTTGCCTTTCTTTCCCCGGGCTTTGCAGCACAGCTAAGCGGTCACCAACTTGGCCGGAAGTTTGGTTTAACAATCTTGATTATCATTTCAAAGAACTAACTCTTTGTTTCATTGATTCTTTGGATTTTCTTTTGTTTCTATTTCATTAATTTCTTCCTTAATCTTTATTATTTCTTCCCGTCTACTGACTTTTGGTTTGCCTTGTTCTTCTTTTACCAAGGCTTTAAGGTGAAGCATTAGTTCATTTAATTCTGAACTTTCTAATTTCTTTTTTTTTCTTAATTTTTATTAACATTTTCCATGATTATATAAAAAATATCCCATGGTGCTACCCTCCCTCCCCCCACTTTCCCTTTGAGATTCCATTCTCCATCATATCCCCACCCCATCTCAATCAGTCTCTCTTTCATTTTGATGTCATGATCTTTTCCTACAGGCACTATGAGGTCATGGATATTCAGGCTATTTTATGTCTGGAGGGAGGACGTTGTAAGGAGTCCTACCCTTCCTTTGGCTCTTACATCCTTTCCGCCACCTCTTCCGCATTATACCCTGAGCCTTGGAAGGTGTGATCAAGATGTTACTCAGTACTCCAGTCACTTCTTTCCAGCACTATGATACCTTCTGAGTCATCCCAAG
This sequence comes from Dipus sagitta, assembly GCA_036346955.1. Classification (NCBI taxonomy): domain Eukaryota; kingdom Metazoa; phylum Chordata; class Mammalia; order Rodentia; family Dipodidae; genus Dipus; species Dipus sagitta. Next base: position 7,396,004 of record CM070791.1, on the reverse strand, counting down.
GTTACTGCCATCTGTAAAGAGAAGATTCTCTACCCAAAGTGAGAGTAGCATTAATATAAGGGTATGAATATTAAGAAAAGTGCTTACTGGGCAGTTTGATAAGCATAGTATATACTGTTTTCCAGACATCAGCAGATGTTACACCCCTAGGGCTCATGACTACCCCTGTTTTAAGTTTTCAGTATCAGGGATGTATTCCCCCCCATGGAGCGGGCCACCAGTCCAACTGGAGGGCAGTTGGTTTCCACCATGACAGACGTGCTGCTATTGCACCTGTTGGCTCATTTGGCCTGGCTGGCCAATTATTAGGCTTGCAGTGTCCACTGTTGAGTATCTTCACTGGTTATATCTCTCTCCCATTGAACCAAATGTAGAATGGCTTCTTCCAGCTTTCTCTCAGCTGGTCTACATGGAGGAGGTTATCAGCTCAGTTCCAGCAGAATTTCTCAGTGGCCTTGCCACCCAAGCATGTGGAGTCTTCAGCCATATCTAATTTCTTAATATAGACACTTAAAGCTACAAATTTACCTCTTAGGACTGCCTTCATTGTGTCCCAGAAATTTTGGTATGTTGTGTTCTCATTATCATTTGACTCTATATGTTTTTTAATTTCCTTCTTCATTTTTTCATTGACCCATTCATCATTTAGTAGTGTGTTGTTTAATTTCCATGATTTTGTGTATGCTCTATAGCCTTTCTTGCTATTAATTTGTAGTTTGATTCCATTGTGGTCAGATAGAATGCAAGGAATTATTTCAGTTTTCTTGTACTTGTTAAGATTTCCTTTGTGTCCTAATATATGGTCTATTGTAGAGAATGTTCCATGTGCTGTTGAAAAGAATGTATATTCTGCAGCATTTGGATGAAATGTCCTGTATATATCTGTTAGGTCCATTCATTCTATGACCCCATTTAGTCCAGATGCCTGTCTGTTTATTTTTTCCTGGGATGACCTGTCAATTGATGAGAGTGGGGTGTTGAAGTCACCAACTACCACTGTGTTTGGTTTTATCTGTGAACTTTAGTTCTAATAGTGTTTCTTTGATGAATTTCGGGTCCCCCATGTTATGTGCATATATGTTTAGGATTGTAGTTGCCTCCTGTTGGAGGGTGCCTTTAATCAATATGAAGTAGGCTTCCTTATATTTCTTAACTAATGTTGGACTGAAGTCTACCTTGTCAGATATTAGTATAGCAACTCCTGCTTGTTCTCTAGGTCCATTTGCTTGAAACACCATTTTTGAACCTTTCACTCTAAGATAGTGTCCATCCTTTGTAGAAAGGTAGGCTTCTTGGAGGCAAAAAATTGAAGGATGTTGCTTTTTCACCCAGTCTGCAAACCTATGTCTTTTGTTTTAGGCATTGAGGCAGTTGATATTATTGAAATATATTATTGAGATATTATTGAAAGGTATGTATTCATTTTTGCCAATTTTTTGTAGTTCTTCCAGTTTTACCTTTGCTCTCTTGTGTTAACTAGTATTTGAGTATTGCTTGTTTTTTCCTGGTTCCTTATACGTGTGCTTTTCTTTTTCTTGAGCATGGAGGATTCTTTCAAGTAGTTTCTGTAGAGCTGGTTTTGTCTTCAAATAGTCCTTTAGCTTCCTTTTGTCATGGAATGTCCCTATTTCTCTGTGTATTTGAATGGATAGCTTTTCAGGATAAAGTAACCTTGGTTAACACTTGTTATCTTTCAGAACTTGGAATACATCACTCCCTGCCCTTCTGGGTTTTAAAGTTTGTGTTGAGTAATCTGCTATAATCCTGATAGGCTTGCCTTTGTCAGTAACTTGATTTTTCTCTCTCTCTGCTTTCAATATTTTATCTTTGGTTTGTGTGTTTGGTAGTTTGATTATAATATGGCAAGGAGAGGTTCTTTCCAGTTTTGTCTGGCTGGTGTTCTAAAGGATTCCTGTATCTGCATTGACACCTCTTTCCCAAGTTGGGGGAAGTTTTCTTTTATGATTTTGTTGAAGACACCTACTATTCCTTTGGAGTGAAGTTCTTCTCCTTCTACTATACCCTGAATTCTTATGTTTGATCTTTGCATAGAATCCCAAATATCTTGAAATTCCCACTCATACTTTTCTATTAGTTTGTCTTTCTCTTTGTTGGGCTGTATTAGATCTGGTCTTCTAGCTTAGATATTCTGTCCTCTCCTTCATTCATTCTACTGGTGAGATTTTCTATAGAGTTTTTCATTTCATTAACTGTGTTCTTTATTGCTAGTAATTCTGACTGGTTTTTCTTTATTATTTCTATTTCCTTATTTATGTCTAGTATTGACCTCTTTGTTTCATAAATTGGCATCCTGTGTCTTCTTTGCTTCCTTTGATTTATTCTTTGAGTTCTTTGAACATATTTATAATCATTCTTTTGAAATCATTCTCAGGCATTTCCTCTAACTCGTTCTCACTGGACATCATTTCTGATGCATTAATACTTTTAGGTGGATTTATATTGTCTTGATTTTGGGGGTTTCTTGTGTCATATGTATATATTTTTGCATCCTGGATTATTTAATGTTTGGATTTTCTAGTTATCTGGGTATTACTAGATGTACCAATCAATCTGATATTATATGTCTTCAGGGTAGGAGCTTAAGGCGCTAGGCGTGGCTCCGAAGACTCTCAGAGTATCTACAAAAGTGACCCTAGCTGTTGTGTTTGTCTGCTATGTCAGCATTCAAATAGGCTGAGTGGAACCAAACACAGATAGTTTCTAAAATTTAAGTAAACAATGTACACTTTCAATGAAAAGCAGCACAGAGTATTTATGCAAAAGTAGGTATTATGACAACCAGATCCTCTGTCTGTCCCTTAGGCTGTGTGGTGCCTCACCCACTCCCTTAATCCTGACAAAAAGGAGGTTAAGATTTCTGGTCTGTAGAAGGTTCCAAGCCAGATTTTGACCACATGATACCCTTCCCTAATGTATAACAGAAGAGGAAAAAAAGCCACTATGAATCAAGAAGCAACAAATAACAAGCCCAACATACAGCTTATTTAAGAATGGCAAATCTGACCATTCATCATTTTTAACATATAATTTATCCTGACATGGAAGGTGCAATTAGCACTTGTGGTTTAGGCCTATATACCAGGCTTATTAGGTGGCTACTGACCTGGTATAATCCCCGTTATCTTTTGGGATGATTTTGGTGTCTGCTCCTGGTTGAATCCAGCTGTTGATTAAAGTATGTGTGGCCGGGTCCCTGGACCACTGCTCTGTTCGCTGGAGCTGGGTACTGGCAGTGCGGAGGGGAGGCTGCTGATACTGCTCTAGTTCCCTCACTGTTCCACGTGTTCTTCTACCTTGTGATCTGCTCTTCCGTTGTTAACTGCCGTTCTCCCTTCATGTTTCTTGAGTGTGTGGAGAGCTCCGGTGTGAGTGGCAAATCCCCACACCTAGCTTTTCCTGCATCTCAAGCTGAGCATGGCGGCTGGCTTGCGCACTGCCACCGCATTCCTGTGGAACTGCAGGAGCCACTTCTGCCAGCCTGTGTGGGCTCTGGGTCTCTCCTACTTCGGCGCTGCCATTTTAATTTCCTATGCACCTTATTTTGTATTTTGCTGGATTTTTTTTTCTTGGCTTTTCCCACCTAGGCTGCTTTGGCATGGTACCTACACCACCATCTTAACTGGAAGTCTCTTTTTCCATTATTTTTGGTTTGAAGTCTTTTTTATCCAATATTAGTATAGCTACACCTGCTTGTTTCTTATTCCCATTTGCTTTGAATATCATTTTCCCTACTTTAACCCTGAGGAGATGTCTATCTTTAGTGGTGAGGTAGGTTTCTTGAAGACAACAATTGAGGATTCTCATTTTCTGATTCACTTTGTTAGCCTTTGTCTCTTGATGGGTGAATTAAGGTCATTAATATTTCAGGTAATGACTGTGAGGTTGGATTTGATCCCTTCCATATTGTTTTGGTATATGTGGTTTGGTTTTTTCATGGACTTTGAAGTTTTTTGTGCCTTCTCTGAATTTGGTTGTTGTGATCTGCATCTTGAGGTTCTTGAGGCATCTGAAGTTGATTTTTTGGTTCTTCTGTGTGGAGAATTTCCTAAAATACTCTCTATAGGTTTGGTTTTGTGTTCATATAATTGAGTTTTGTTATGGAATGTTTTTCTTTCACCATCTATTATGAGGAATATTTTTGCTGGGTAATTAGTTTGGATTGGAAGCAATAGGTTCTTAGACTTTGCAGTGTTCCACTGCAGGCCCTTCTGGCTTTCAGGGTTTCCATTAAGAAGTCTGAAGTAATTCTGATGGGGTTCCTATTAAGGTGACATGCTGTTTTTTCCCTAGCTACATTTAGGATTTTCTCTTTGGTGTCAGTGTTTAGAGTCATGATGACAATATGTTCTGGAGAGTTTCTCCTTTGGTCCAATCTGTTTGGAGTTCTGTTAGCTTCTTGTACCTTGACTGGCCTTTATTTTGAGAGAGTGGGAAAGTTTTCTTGGATTATTTTGGTAAATAAGTTCTTCATGCCTTTGGTCTAAATTTCTTCCCCTATTGGTATTCCTGTGATCTGCATGTTAGGACGTTTAAGGGTATCTCAATTCCCTCATGTTCTGCATGGTGGACATGCATATCAGGCCTGAGCTTGTGTTTGGGCAGGCAGCTGGAATAGCCTGACCACATTTGCGGTGGGTGGATGGGCATGTGGGCAGTGCAGATGGGGTATTGGGCCTGAGCTTGCATGGGTGGACATGCAGTGCAAGTCTGAGCTTGCACATAGGCAGGTGGAATGGGCCTGAGCTCACACGTGGACAGGCAGCCGGAGCAGCAAGCAGACATATGGGCAGAGCAGGCCGAGCTCACATGGACAGATGTGTGGCATGCATGTTGGGCAGATGGATGTATTAAGCCTGAGGTCACATGGACCGGCAGGTGGAGTTGGCCCGAGGTCACACATGGGCAGTGGTATCAGGGCAATCACTCCTGCGCAGTGTGGCAAGTGGAACTATGCTGGCCTGATTCACCTTCCTGCAGGAAGTGTGGGAGTATCCTGAGGCCAGGACTATGGCTAGGGCAGCTGCTTGGAGGGCTTTGGAGGTGGTGGGATCCCCAAGGGCGAGGGAATCAGCAGATTCCCTTTTTTATCCCCTTCGTGGCCTCCCACTGGTGAACTATTAGAGATTTCTCTCCCCTAAAGGACCCGTTGAACCCTTGATGCTTTGACTTTCCTTCCCAGAGAGGTGTGGCATGGTTAGGTGGATTCCATCTTGACTGGAAGCCCAGAATATGGTATCTTTAAATTTAACCTCTTAACATTCTCCAATTTAGATGAGTCATCTTCCCTGCACTGCTTTCTATTTGTAACAGGAATGTTTCCCAAACAAAAGTAAAACTAGGATTAGTCAAAAGGTTTAAACATATACTAAGGTGCTTAAAGAGCATAACTTCCCTTTTTAGTGAAAGAACATTCATTGGAGGCTTTTTTGGTGTCTTTAATCATCCATGTCATAAGTTTCATATATATATATATATATTTTTTTTTCATAACACACCATTTTACTGTAGCTCAGGGTGACCTTGAGCTATCAGCAATTCTATATCAGCCTCCTGAGTACTAGGAATAAAGTTGTGTGCCTCCACCCCTGGTTATATGACCTAGGCTTTGATTCAATTCTCAGTTATAGGCATGTATTCCTATCTACTGAGCAGGGGCTCTTATTGAATGACAAAAAGTTTGTTACCACCCCTTCTATGCCACTATGCTACACAGGCTACATCTTTCCTAGCTGGCTGATTTTTGAGCTTGGATGTTCCACTGCATGTATACAATGTAAATGCACTTTCTCCCACAGCAGCTCACACACCACCTTTTATCAACATAGCAACAGTAGTGTTTGGAGGCCCTGACACACCCATTCTCTCTCTCTCTCTCCCTCTTTCCCTTTCACAATCTCTCAAATAAAAAAATGAATAAAATTTTAAAAAGAATATGGGGGTAGAAAAGTGCAGGAAGATTAAGTACAGTGTGCAAAGCCTTCAACGTGGCATATGCCAAAATAGTGTGAGGTAAAGAACTTGTGCCAGGGATACATGAAGGAATGTGCCTGGTATGTTTAAGGCAAAGAGTTTGAGTAAATGTTCCTTAAGGTAGTGTGCCTACTGTGTTTGAGGAACAGCTAGGATTTAAGTGAGTTTGGGAAGGGGGCAGTAATGGATGGGCTGCAGACTGCATGGTGGTAGAACACTGAAGGTTCAGACTTAAAAACCTTTTTAAGGACTACAATTTACTGTTAATGAAACTTGCTGATATTAGGATTATTGTCACAAAGTTTTCTAATAATCATACCTGTGGCTTAGAAATATACACATGAAATCCTATTAAAAATTTTAATATCTACCATGGATAGAATGTTCATTGGAGTGCCATATTCAAACAATTATTTTTCATAGGTATGTTACCCACATTTTTTTTCTTAGTGCTTATATTATTTTTGGAATGTGAAAACTTCTACCAGTTTCCTGATGTTTTCTTCTGTAAAGTTCCCTCTTCAGCTACTGAGCAGAGTACAAAGAATATTTAGTACTGTTTGCTAGTTTTCCTTGCTAATGACCAGTTTGTGCCTTTCAATCAGCTGTCTTTGTCATTCTCTGGTGTGTATACTAAGTAAACTGTTTGTTTGCTTTGTGTACACTGTAACTCACCTTCATCAGCCCATCAATGTGTATTGAAAAGGCCAATGGATCTCTAAGATAGATTTGAATGACTGAGGAATTCAAACCTACACCCTGAGAACATACCAGGTACTCTTTCTAGTCTGCAGGCAGGTGTTGTTGGACTGCTCAGCCCACATCCTGTAATGAATCATACAAATACCATTCAAAATATGTACTAACTCTATCAGTACTGATGATCTGGAAGACAATGACAAGTATAAAAAAAAAATAAGTGTACACTGACTTCTCCTTTTCCGATTTGAATCTTTTTTTTGTTCAATATCATTTGTCTTATTTCTCTAGCAACAGTTTCCAGAAGTATAATTAATAAGAACAGAGGAAACATTACAATTGTCTTCTTCCTAATTTTATTAAAAATAAAATTTTGTCCCCATTTAAAGTAATGTCAACTAACAGTTTGTTTTATACGGTCTTCAGTATGTTAAAATATGTTTCTTATGTTTCAGTAAGATTTATGACGCTGGGATGACCTTCCATAACGGGCCCAGTTCATAGAAGGAATATCATTTATTTGAATCATGCAGATAGAGAGGAAGTTCCATAATGGGGAAGAAGCTGGTCTCCTTTCACAGGTCCATGCAGAGAGAGGGAAGCAAAACTACTATCATCAAAAGCAAGCACACCTACAATAAACCCACAGTGACGTTAAACTATAAGCTTAAACTCCTGAATCTATTGGGGTATATACATTCAAACTACCACATTCTCCCTCTGGCCCCCACTAGATTTATAGAGATCTGCAATGTAAATAGTATTCAGTCCAACTTTAAATGTCCCAATAGCCTAGTCTTGGAGCTGTAAGATTAGTTCTTAGCTGTAAGCTCTGTAAAATTGAAACACATTATATACGTGCAACATATAAAAACAGAGAGTAACTATTTCAAGCTATTATAGGGCATAACAAGGAGAGTTTGGAGCAATGAAAACTCACTAACCATGAAGGAAACAGCAAACATCTGCAGTTCAAGTCTGATACCATAACCAGTGATGGATAGTCTCTGAAATTCCCAGTTCTGCACCTCTGCATGTACTAAATAGCCAGGAAAACTTACATCCTGACCCAACAGTGATTAATGGTAGCCCCTGCACAGCCCTGGTATATCTAGAACATCTTCAGGGCTTGATGCAAACCATGGTCCATCATCAAACAGATTGACCAGCCACTTCATTAGGGTCATCACTATCTGCCTATAAGTCATGTCTGAGCAGCATGAAGATACCCATGTGCACAACATGACTCTACCCATATCTTTTTCATGCTTCATAAACCAATACTGGGTGTTCAGGACACATCATTCTTCTTGATTCATGAATGAAATAAATCATGACCTCTAAGAAAAGATTCTTTTCATACTACCTTTCAAAAGATTTTGCATTCTAACTATTTAGTCATTTAGGCATTCTCTCCACTGTTTTAATGTAAAGGAGTTTGGCAATATTCCTTAAGATTGCTAATGTGTTTGACAAGAGCAACTTCAGCAACAAATTTCATTGCCATTAATTTTAAATTTGCTTGAGTTTTTACAACTTTAAATCTTAAAAGTTTCACCTTCACATATTTTTTAAAACAGTTTGCACCATTTCTCAAATTAATTTTTGTTTTAGAGAAAGCAAGTGAGAGATAGAGAGAGAATTAACACACCAGGGCTTCTGCCACTGCAATCAAACTCCAGATGATTTTGACAGCTAGTGGGCATGTGCAACCTTGAGTTTGCCTCACCCTTGTGTATCTGACTCACATGAGATCTGCAGAGTTGAACATGTTTGTAGGCTTCAAAGGCAAGCGCCTTAACCACTAAGCCATCTTTGCAACCTTCAGCTTGATATCTTTAGTCAATAACATCAGTCCTTTACAAATTTAACCTTGATTAAACCAGCCCTTGTGCAAGTAGCACAGTTCCAACAAAATTTTCTGCAGTCTTTCCTTCCCCTGGGGCAATTTATAAGCAAAGCCTTCAAATACAGTTCTGTATATACTTTGTCTTTCCAGATTCTCCACACATTAGTCCATTAACCTTGACTTACTACTAATGAAGATATCTTCAGTTGCAAGTGCCAAGTTGATGCCCATTCTTCCAATATAAATGTTCCAAAGACCAAAACCTTCATTGATAGATTCATTTAAGCAACTGTACCCCACTCCTCAGTACCAATTCTCTCAGTCAGTTTTAGGCTGCTACGATGAATCCAAACCAAGCATAATTTATAGGAGGAATTTAATTTATATGAAGCTTACAGGTAGAGGAGAAGTTCCTTAATGGGGGAAGAAGCTGATCTCCATTCACAGGTCCATGCAGAGCTCCATCAAACTGCATATCTTTTCATGGTGGTTACAGATCCACCCCTAAATGACCTTAGGGCTGGAACCAAGGATACACAAAGAGTAACAAAGTTACATGCTTAAATAAAACTCCTGAATCTACTGAGGGACATTGTTTCAAACAATCACACCTTATGAATCATCCGTGTAACTCTGGAATATATCTATCCTGCTGTCATAAGTGGTATATTTAGATGTATTCTTGCATCTGTTTGCAAGGATTTTGTTTAAATTTTTTACATCTATGTTTAAGAGTTTGGCCTTTAAATATTACTGCCTGTTGTAGACCAGTTGTTAACTCAAAGTACAGTTATATTTCCAGAAAATAATGACACAGAGTAAACATTCTCATTGGAAAAAGAAGGTGTAGTAAGTAAATAATAAAAATATATAATTGGGGAAACAAGCAGGAGAAATTTCAAGCCTTGCAGCTCTACCTTGGGATCATGAGGAAAAAAAAAATCACTTAGTCTCCAAATTTAATCCCTCCAGCACTCAATGCTAGCACTATGGCAAAATCAAACTATGCCAGCATGAGCTTCATTCCTCAGTGACAATTCCCAGAAAATCCAAGCAGTTATGCTGAAATACTTTTCATCTTCACAGCTTCCTTTTTGACATCATAGGGTTTCCACTCTAAAACTTCATGAATTCCCTTAGTTGTAAAGTGGCAATCATAAGGGTTTCTGTACTTCCTGACCCCTCTTTCCTGCTTTTATTCTACCACCAAAAGCAATATTAGGAGTGTGACCAAAACAGAACAGTAATATCCTTTAGTATTGTTATTACAGACCTCTCTATTTTCAGTG